>CM069078.1:15739875-16254961 GCA_035578085.1 Solanum pinnatisectum
GCAAAGTAACAATGTCAAAACTTCACGCTCTTTGGATTTGTTTGATGATGGTGAGATCGCTTTAAAGCTTTCGAGCTTTCATTGTATATGAGTCTTTAGTTTGTGGGAGGAAAATCTAGGTTTTCCGATGGAGAAAATGAACATGGTTCGATTCTTTAAGAAAGGGTTTCTAAGAATCAAGGATCGAAGATGATGCGCTAGGTGGTAGCGATGGAAAGGACTTATGACTGAGAAGGAGTGATAGGAGGTAGGCTAGCAAGAGCCAAAACTTATTTGGGCTGTTCGATGGCCTGATTGCAAAAGGAGAAGTCGGGCGCTTTTGTCCGCTTCTTTTCCCTTTCTTGAAAGGCCTTTGTTCCAAATCCTGGCCTTATGACCGGCCTCATGTTTTTCCCTGCAAAAATTCTCTTGTTAGAAAATCCGGGAGAGAGTTTTCTTCCCCTTTGATATATTCAACTTGGAAATCAAAACTTGACAATAAAGCTTGCCATCTAGCAAATATCTGTTTGGAAACGAGATTTTTAACATCCTTTTGTAGAATTTCTTTAGCAGATTTACAATCTACCTTAAGCAAGAATTCCTTATTAATTAAATCATCTTGAAACTTAGTAATGCAAAGGACAATAGCTAAAACTTCTTTTTTAACAGTACTATAGTTTTTCTGAGCAATTCCAAACTCCTTAAGTAAAACGAACTAATTGCTCATGACTTTCGTGTGTTCTTTGCTTGAGAATCCTCCATAACCGATGTCCAAGCATCGCTCAACAATCATAAAAGAATCCGGATTAGGATACCTAAGCAAGGCAAACTCTTAACCATTTCTTTAATCTTAATAACTGCGGAGGTTTGTTCTTTTGTCCATGGAACAGGTGTCTTCTTAAGCCTATCATATAATGGTTTACAAACCTGTCTTACCTTTGGGATGAAGTCCGCAACATAGTTAAGACTACCCAAAATCTTTGTAATCGAAGTTTTGTCTAAGATGACATCCGGGAATTTATCGAAAACTCAATGGCTCGCAAATGGGTTTATATGTGCCTTGATATAAATCATGACCAAGAAATCTAATTTTAGTTTGGAAAAGTTTAATCTTTTGGCGCTAACCACCGCACCATTATGTTTAACAATTTTAAAGAATATATTTAAATGTTTAAAGTGAGAATCAATGTCCTCGTAAAAGATTAGTACATCATCAATGTAAACAATTGAAATATGACTAATATGATTAAATATGGAATTCATAATATTTTGAAATTGGCGGCATTCTTAAGCCCAAAAGGCATAACGTTCCATTCATATTGTCCAAACGGGACATTGAAAGCGCTTTGTATTTATCCTTTTCGAAATCAGATTTGCCAAAAACCCCGATTTCATATCAAATTTACTATAAATATTAGCTTTAAAAGTTCTCTTTAAAAGATCCCTTTTATTAGGAATCGGATATCTAATCCATTTTAAAACAGAATTTAAAGGTTTATAATTAATAACTAGTCGAGAGAGCCTCTCTCCTTCTCAAAGCAGCCTGTTGACATAAAAGGTCGAACAACTCCACTGAGACTTAGAGGGCTGATAATGTTGTTTTCCAAAAGAGTATTAATCTCCTTTTGCAAATTTCCATTAAATCATGATTCATTTGAATGGGCCTAGCTTTTGTAGAAATGGCCTTTTCATTGAATCCATCAATATAATGAGATCAACAATATGGGCTTTTCTCGACTAAAATGCATTTGGAAATTCAGAGCAAATTTCTTTTCAAAAGTTTTTGCAAATTGGCAATCTTAGTTACCATTCCCGGTTTTTAAAATTTGCTCAATTTTCTTGATTTTTATATCTTCTTTAAGAAAACAAATCGATTGGAAATTAGATTAATTCTAAAAGCAATTTGTTTATGTAAAATTTACTTTCTTAGTGAGAAAGAGTTTTAATAAAAGGAAATGAAATTTCTTTTCCTAAGATCTTAGTTTTGATAGAATCAAAATCAGAAATATAAGGTTTTATTTGAGTAATAAATGGTATACCTAATATAATTTCTTCGTTAATATTTTTAGTTATAACAAAATCATATTTAAGGCATATACCATTATTGCAAATATGAGCATCAAATAACTTATAATCAATAATTATACGTTCACCTGTGGCGCTGTATAATTTGGTAGTCCCTTTGGTAAGGTACTTAGTAGGAATTAATCCTTCAATAATGCAATTTCGACCGCACTACTATCTAACAAAGCAATCTTGTTAAGAGTTAAATGATCATTAATAACAAGTTTAATCATAATATGAGAACTCTGAGGTCTAATTTTGGTAATAGCATGGATACCTGCTTCGCTATCCGCATCTTCCTCATGTTCTTCATTATGTTCTTCATTATCCAAAGCAATAGCGGCTTTAGAGGATCCTTCATCCTTTCTAACTTCTTTGAGAAGTTTTTCAGTGATAGCTTCGATCTCAATCTTATGAAGTCTGGACTTAATTCCATCATATCTTCTTTAAGAGAATTGATTTCTCTCAAGTTCTTCATCAAGGTTCTTCCTTTGGAATCAAATCTGTTCATGATTTGTTTCATGCTAAAAGGTGTTACTTTAGGCTTTTCTTCCTTTTGCCTAGTAACCAATTTCTGCAGTTCAAGGAGGTATTTTCTCCTAGCCTCTTCATCTTGAATATGCTCAATAGTAGAGAAGAGAGTTTCAGCTGTCTTCTCAGAGATAACATGGATAGTCTTGCTATCACATAGGCAAAATGCACCATTGCAATTGCATTCTGACTCTTCTTCTTCAGATTCTGAATTATGGGCAACATTAAGAAATTCTTCATCGTCACTTTCTTCTTCAGATGAAGAATATTCTGAATCAGATGCTTCCTCTTCTTCGATGATAGAAAAGAGTTTTTGCTTAATTTCTTCATCAACTTCAAGAAGGTTAATCTTCTTCTTTTTCTTCTTATTTCTGGGACACTTATTAGATCTGTGATCCTTTTTACCACATGTCCAGCATGTGTCTTTTGGAGAAGATTCTTTAGAGGTTTGCCTCTTTCCTTTCCTTTTGGATTTTTCTTGGGGTTCTCTTCCTTTCTTGGAAGATTTTCTTTTATATTTTCCAGTTGTTCTTTCTCTTTTTCCTGCTTTCCTAGCAGATGGAGGTTTAAGTAATGGAAATCCAAAATCTTGGCAAAAACTACCAAGTTCTCAGATATGTAGTTTTGATCTTTCTAAGTTGTTCCTTTAGCTTAAGATCAAGACATAGCTCCATAGCTACAACATTAATAATATCGATAAGATCTCCGTATGCCACTGAGAATACGGAATCTTTCCTTCGTGATCTATCTCTTATTTTTGATCTAACCTTTTCAAATAAATGAGTGGGTAATCCACGATAAAGCGCTCTTTCCAATAATCATTATTGCAATCGATCTTATCATGACCTTGTTCAAAAACATGTCTTTGTACCATCCAAATCACAATTTTTTGCAAGACAAATTATTCAAGATTTCTAAACTTCTATCCCGAAAAGACGCGTTCTCCCACAAAATGTTTAGCTATACTATAGAGCAGAGTGGTCAGAGCATCTTCAGAGACCACTTCAAGAGATATTAGTTCCTTCCTCGCCTTAATTACTACTTTAGTAGTGATTGCACCAAGGATATCACTCTATTTTGATCGGTGAGATAATTGTCCCACCGCTTCTAAGGGTTCCTGTGAAACCCGCAATGATCATGTTAGCGGCTTCCTTATCACCAAAGACTTTCATTTTATATCTTTGTGATGTTCATTCCCATTTCTTGGAGCTTAGAATAAATTTGACCTTCACCATACCATCTATGTTCCATTCAATAAGCTTGAGCCATCTGCAGCAGATCTTTGGATGGAGAACATCTTCTCAAATTGAACATCGTGAAAGAAGATCTAGGATAATAATACCTTTTTTTAGGGTGACTTTCAAACAAAGTTAAAAGCATATTTCCATGGGTAATATTAAGCTTAGACAATTGCTCATTTATCCCGCTGCAGCTTCATTGGAATGACTAAACTCTTTGGAAAGTTTAGGAAGTTTTCTTTTGAGAACTCAGGGATCTTAAAAATAGGTTTAGTGTCAATCTGAGGGCTAACTTTGGAAGAGCTAGGTTTATCCGCTATCTGACTGATTCCTTTGAAATTATCCCCTTTATGTTCCTCAATTTGTTGGGATATCACATGGAGAACCTGGTTGGTATAATTGTTTTGTTCAAAAACCTTATTAAGGTCTCCAGCTGTTATCAAGGCAGATTCCTTTTCTATGGGTTTTTTAAAAGGTGCCGCCTTAAGGATTTCTTTCCTGTAAGGGATGCTAAGTCCTTCTAGAGGAGGAGTAATACTTTCAACCACCTGTTCTTTGGTGTACCATTTGTTGATAAGGACTTGAAGGGATGACTGTTTATCATCAATTTGCCCAGAAGCTTCGAACCATTTAAAAAACTCTATTTCGGTTTTGAATCTTTTCATATCTTTGAACCACTTATCCCTGAAAGAGGTTCGTTGTTCCACCGTAGGTAGCTTTATACCAATTTACCTTTGCATATGTTCAGGGCTTTCCACCAAGAATGCAATTTCTTTTACTAGGACAAAGTCTTCCTCATCGAGTAAGTACTCCAACAGATCTTTTCTTTGATGAATGTGTTTCATATCACTAGCAGAGGACTTCCTGCAGTCTCTTCTTCATAGTAAACCTTAGGAACGGTGCAGGAGAAATCTACTCCATGAAATTTTCTATGGTCGTTGGTTAATATTAATACTACTATCTTCATCTTCCTCCCGGGTTGAAAAGAAGAGGGTCTTGCCAAGACATTCTTCTACTAAGACGCTTGGCTAAAAGAACTGGATCTTAAAAACTTAAGGTTAATAGATCCGTCAGAAATTGGATAACCCTATCTAATCGCTAAGTCTCGAGGTTGAAGGGTAAAGGATTCGTAATAGAATCAAATTTCCATTCTTCATCACTAAAATATCACCACTTAAGAAGTCTAGGACAAAAGTAGTACTATGCTCTGGTTAGCTTCCATAAGCATAGTGACTCCTTTAACATAGAAGCAATAGCCTTTGGGGCTATTGTGGTTTTCATGCTTGTAATACACCCGATATATTACAAAGAATTTCTCTAGTATCTATTTTACTATTCATGTTCTTAGTTTTGACATTAAGTGTCAAAGTATCAATAATATTAGGATCATGAATATCAAAGAAAATTAGGATAACATTAAAGTAAATCGTCCATAAGCTAGATTACTTTCTAATACTCCTAACAGAGAATCATCAAAATTAAGTAGTCTATCATCTCTAAGAAGCGCATAAATAGGAATATTCAAGCCTTTACTTTAAAAGAGGTTTTAACAAACTTGCAAGTCCAATATGAAGAAATTTAAATTCCTTCTTATATCTATCAATATCAGCAGATAACAACAATTTAATAGTTTCAAGCGAATTATTGATAGCAATAGTTGACTCACAAGTTTTAATATTGTATTTTTTAAACATGGAAAAATTACCTAACTGGTAAATCTTTTCAAATGGCTCTTTAGGGTTAACGTTTTGGGTTTTGGGTTTTGGGTTTTGGGTTTTAGGTTTAGGGTTTAGGATTTAGGGTTTTGAGTTTTGGGTTTAAGGTTTAGGAGATAGGGTTATGGATTTGGGGTTTAGGGCGAATTATTGATAGCAATAGTGGACTCACAAGTTTTAATATTGTATTTTTTAAACATGGAAAAATTACCTAACTGGTAAATCTTTTCAAATGGCTCTTTAGGGATAGACCAATTTTGTAAATCATTTTCTGTTTTAGAAATAGATATATTAATGTAATTAATAAGATGCTGTCTATTATCCATAGAGAGAGAATGCCATTAGACTATACTAATGATACGATAAAAAGAAACTAAGCATTCTAGTAAAGATATCAACTAGTCATACAACATGAGATTTCAAATTCTTATATAGTAACTATGGATTCATACTCGGATTTTACATTAAGGACTATGGATTTTACAAGAGATTTTCAAGTAAAGTACCTTGCAGTCTACACGCCTGTCTTATTGGCTTAACGACCGCCTGTCGGCATCGCAACTACTTGAAACATTCTCAACACCTTTCCTAAATCACCATACATGAACTCCATTTTTACAGTTAAAGAATTGCAAATTCATATTGTATAACAAGGTGATAACTTTGCTAAATTGCTAAGTAACTAAGTATCATTTCATAAGTACAGTCTTGGCATAATGATTTAGCCGTCCATGGCTATAATTAACATTACTATTAACATGCTAAATATGCCTAACATGGCTCTGATATTTTAGCTGATGAAGAATGGAAATTTGATTCTATTACGAATCCATTACCCCTTCAACCTGAGACTTCGCAGTTAGATAGGGTTATCCAATTCCCTGACGGATCTATTAACCTTAAGTTTTTAAGATCCAGTTCTTTTAGCCAAGCGTCTTCAAGTAGAAGAATGTCTTCGGCAAGACCCTCTTCTTTTCAACCCCGGGAGGAGGATGAAAATAGTATTAGTTATAACTAAAAATATTAACGAAGAAATTATATTAGGTATACCATTTATTACTCAAATAAAACCTTATATTTCTGATTTTGATTCTATCAAAACTAAGATCTTAGGAAAAGAAATTTCATTTCCTTTTATTAAAACTCTTTCTCACGAAGAAAGTAAATTTTTACATAAACAACTGCTTAGAATTAATCTAATTTCCAATCATTTGTTTTCTTAAAGAAGATATAAAAATCAAGAAAATTGAGCAAATTTTAAAACCTGAATGGTAACTAAGATTGCCAATTTGCAAAAACTTTTGAAAAGAAATTTGCTCTGAATTTCCAAATGCATTTTGGGTCAGAAAAGCCCATATTGTTGATCTCCCTTATATTGATGGATTCAATGAAAAGGCCATTTCTACAAAAGCTAGGCCCATTCAAATGAATCATGATTTAATGGAAATTTGCAAAAAGGAGATTAATACTCTTTTGGAAAACAACATTATCAGGCCCTCTAAGTCTCCGTGGAGTTGTTCAGCCTTTTATGTCAACAACGTCATTGAGAGAGAGGCTCTCTCGACTAGTTATTAATTATAAACCTTTAAATTGCTTTAAAATGGATTAGATATCCGATTCCTAATAAAAGGGATCTTTTAAAGAGAACTTTTAAAGCTAATATTTATAGTAAATTTGATATGAAATCAGGGTTTTGGCAAATACAGATTTCCGAAAAGGATAAATACAAAACTGCTTTCAATGTCCCGTTTGGACAATATGAATGGAACGTTATGCCTTTTGGGCTTAAGAATGCCCCTTCAGAATTTCAAAATATTATGAATTCCATATTTAATCATATTAGTCATATTTCAATTGTTTACATTGATGATGTACTAATCTTTTCTGAGGACATTGATTCTCACTTTAAACATTTAAATATATTCTTTAAAATTGTTAAACATAATGGTCCGTGGTTAGCCAAAAGATTAAACTTTTCCAAACTAAAATTAGATTTCTTGGTCATGATTTATATCAAGGCACATATAAACCCATTTGCAGAGCCATTGAGTTTTCGATAAATTCCTGATGTCATCTTAGACAAAACTCCATAAAGATTTTTGGGTAGTCTTAACTATGTTGGACTTCATCCAGAGGTAAGACAGTTTGTAAACCATTATATGATAGGCTTAAGAAGACACTGCTCCATGGACAAAAGAACAAACCTCCGCAGATTATTAAGATTAAAGAAATGGTTAAGAGTTTGCCTTGCTTAGGTATCCCTAATCCGATTCTTTTATGATTGTTGAGACCGATGCTTGGACATCGGTTATGGAGGGATTCTCAAGCAAAAGAGAACACCGAAAGTCATGAGCAATTAGTTCGCTTTACTTAGAGTTTGAATTCCGCCTAAAAACTATAGTATCGTTAAAAAGAAGTTTTAGCTATTGTCTTTGCATTACTAAGTTTCAAGATGATTTAATTAATAAGGAATTCTTGCTTAAGGTAGATTGTAAATCTAAAGAAATTCTACAAAAGGATGTTAAAAATCTCGTTTCCAAAGATATTTGCTAGATGGCAAGCTTTATTGTCAAGTTTTGATTTCCAAGTTGAATATATCAAAGGAAGAAAACTCTCTCCGGATTTTCTAACAAGAGAATTTTTGCAGGAAAAACATGAGGCCGGTCATAAGGCCGTGATTTGGAACAAAAGGCCCTTTCAAGAAAAGGAAAAGAAATGCATGCTAAGCCTTCACTTCTCCTTTGCAATCAGCCATCACCGAACAGCCCAAATAAGTTTTCTCTTGCTAGCCTACCTCCTATCACTCCTTCTCGTGTCATAAGTCCTTTCCCATCGCTACCACCTAGCGCATCATCTTCCAAATTTGATTCTTAAGAAACCCTTTCTTAAAGAATCAGAACCATGTTCATTTTCTCCATCAGGAAAACCTAGATTTTCCTCCCCACAAACTAAAGACTCATATACAATGAAAGCTCCAGAAAGCTTTAATAGTAATGTTAATTATAGCCATGGACGGCTAAATCTTTATGCCAAGACTGTACTTATGAAATGTTAATTAGTTACTTAGCAATTTAGCAAAGTTATCACCTTGTTATACAATATGAATTTGCAATTCTTTAACTGTAAAAATGGAGTTCATGTATGGTGATTAAGGAAAGGTGTTGAGAATGTTTCAAGTAGTTGCGATGCCGACAGGCGGTCGTTAAGCCGATGGGACAGGCGTGTAGACTGCAAGGTACTTTACTTGAAAATCTCTTGTAAAATCCATAGTCCTTAATGTAAAATCCGAGTATGAATCCATAGTTACTATAGAAGAATTTGAAATCTCATGTTGTATGACTAGTTGATATCTTTACTAGAATGCTTAGTTTCTTTTTATCGTATCATTAGTATAGTCTAATGGCATTCTCTCTCTATGGATAATAGACAAAGATATCGTTACTCATAATATATCTATTTCTAAAGCAGAAAATGATTTACAAAATTGGTCTATCCCTAAAGAGCCATTTGAAAAGATTTACCAGCTTAGGTAATTTTTCCATGTTTAAAAATACAATATTAAAACTTGTGAGTCAACTATTGCTATCAATAATTCGCTTGAAACTATTAAATTGTTGTTATCACGATATTGATAGATATAAGAAGGAATTTAAATTTCTTCATATTGACTTGTGCAAGTTGTCGTTAAACCTCTTTTCCGTAAAGGCTTGAATATTCCTATTTGTCCGCTTCTTAGAGATGATAGACTACTTAATTTTGATGATTCTCTTAGGAGTATTAGAAAGTAATCTAGCTTATGGACCTTTACTTTAATCGTTATCCTAATTTTATCGTTGATATTCATGATCCTAATATTATTGATACTTTGACACTTAATGTCAAAACTAAGAACATGAATAGTAAAATAGATACTAGAGAAATTGTAATATATCGGTATATTACAAGTTTATGAAAACCACAATAGCCCCAAAGGCTATTGCTTCTAGTGTTAAAGGAGTCACTATGCTTATGGAAGCTAACCAAGAGCATAGTACTACTTTTGTCCCTAGACTTCTTAAGTGGACTGATATTTTAGGATGAAGAATGGAAATTTGATTCTATTACTTAATCCTTTACCCTTCAACTCGAGACTTCAGCTTAGATAGGGTTATCCAATTTCGACGGATCTATTAACCTTAAGTTTTTAAGATCCAGCTTTTTAGCCAAGCGCCTTCAAGTAGAAGAATGTCTTCGCAAGACCTCTTCTTTTCAACCCGAGGAAGATGAAGATAGTAGTATTAATATTAACCAACCCGACCATAGAAAATTTCATGGAGTAGATTTCTCCTGCACTGCCTTAAGGTTTACTATGAAGAAGAGACTGGGAAGTCCTATCGCTAGTGATATGAAACCTGCTCATCAAAGAAAAGATTCTCTGGAGTACTTACTGATGAGGAAGACTTTGTCCCTAGTAAAAGAAATTGCATTCTTGGTGGAAAGCCCTAACATATGCAAAAGGTAAATTGGTATAAAGCTACCTACACGGTGGAACAACGAACCTCTTTCAGGATAAGTGGTTCAAAGATATGAAAAGATTCAAAATCAAATAGAGTTTTTAAATGGTTCAAGCTCGGGCAAATTGATGATAAATCATCCCTTCAAGTCCTTATCAACAAATGGTACACCAAAGAACAGTGGTTGAAAGTATTACTCCTCCTCTAGAAGGACTTAGCATCCCTTACAGAAAGAAATCCTTATGCACCTTTAAAAACCCATAGAAAAGGAATCGCCTTGATAACACTGGAGACCTTAATAAGGTTTTTGAACAAAACAATTATACCAACTGTTCTCCATGTGATATCCCAACAAAATGAGGAACATAAAGGTGATAATTACAGAGTAATTAGTCATATAGCAGATAAACCTAGCTCTTCCAAAGTTAGCCTCGATTGACACTAAACCTATTTTTAAGATCCCCGAGTTCTCAAAAGAAAACTTCCTAAACTTTCCAAAGAGTTTAGTCATTCCAATGAATCTTGACAGATAAATGAGCAATTGTCTAAGCTTAATATTACACAAGGCAATAAGCTTAGAACTTTGTTAGAAAGGCACCCTAACAAAAGGAATTATTATCCTAGATCTTCTTTCCCGATGTTCAATTTGAGGAAGATGTTCTCCATCCAAAGATCTGCCGCAGATGGCTCAAGCTTGACCGAATGGAACATAGATGGTATGGGAAGGTCAAATTTATTCTAAGCTCCAAGAAATGGGAATGAACATCACAAAGATATAAAATGAAAGGTGGTGATAAGGAAGCCGCTAACATGATCATTGCAGTTTTACAGAACCTTAGAAACTGGGACAATTATCTCACCGATCAAAATAGAGTCGATATCCTTGGTGCAATCACTACTAAAGTAGTAATTAAGACGAGGAAGGAACTAATATCTCTTCGTAAGTGGTGGTCTACGAAGATGCTACAGCCCACTGCTCTATAGTATAGCTAAACATTTTGTGGGAGAACCGCTCTTTTCCAGATAGAAGTTTAGAAATCTTGAATAATTTGTACCGCAAAATTGACAGATTTCATGGTACAAAGACATGTTTTTGAACAAGGTCATGATAAGATCCGATTGCAATAATGATTATTGGAAAGAACGCTTTATCGATTACCCACTCATTTCAATAAAAGGTTAGATCAAAAATAAGAGATAGATGAAGGAAAGATTCCGTATTCTCAATCGCATACGGAGATCTTATCGATTATTAATGTTGTAGCTATGGAGCTATGTACCGATCTTAAGCTAAAGGAACAACTTAAGAAAGATCAAAAACTACATATGCAGAACTTGGTAGTTTTTGCCAAGATTTTGGATTTCCATTAAACCTCCATCCGCTAGGAAAGCAGAAAGAGAAAGAACAACTCGAAAATATAAAGAAAATCTTCCAAGAAAGGAAGAGAACCCCGAGAAAAATCCAAAGGAAAGGAAAGAGGCAAGCTCTAAAGAATCTTCTTCAAGACATGGACATGTGGTAAAAGTGGTCACGATCTAATAAGTGTCCCGTAAATAAGAAGAAAAAGAAGATTAACCTTCTTGAAGTTGATGAAGAAATTAAGCAAAAACTCTTTTCTATCATCGGTTAAGAAGCATTCGATTCGTAATATTCTTCATCCGAAGAAGAAAGTGAGGATGAAGAATTTCTTAATGTTGCCCATAATTCAATCAAGAAGAAGAATGCAATTGCAATGGTGCATTTTGCCTATGTGATAGCAAGACTATCCATGTTATCTCTCGAAGACAATGAAACTCTTCTCTACTATCGAGCATATTCAAGATGAAGAGGCTAGAGAAAATACCTCCTTGAATCGCAGAATTGGTTACTAGGCAAAAGGAAGAAAAGCCTAAAGTAACCTTTTAGCATGAAACAAATCATGAACAGATTTGATTCCAAAAGGAAGAACCTTCAAGAGAAGAACTTCAAGAGAAATCAATTCTCTTAAAGAAGATATGGGAATTAAGTCACTTCATAAGATTGAGATCGGTTATCACCAAAACTTCTCAAAGAAGTTAGAAAGGATGAAGGATCCTCTAAAGCCGCTATTGCTTTGGATAATGAAGAACATAATGAAGAACATGAGGAAGATGCGATAGCAAGGTATCCATGCTATTACCAAAATTAGACCTCGAGTTCTCATATTATGATTAAACTTGTTATTAATGATCATTTAACTCTTAACAAGATTGCTTTGTTAGATAGTGGGTGCGGATAATTGCATATTGCTTTAAGGATTAATTCTACTAAGTACCTTACTAAAGGGACTACCAAATTATACAACACAGTGAACGTATAATTATTGATTATAAGTTATTTGATGCTCATATTTGCAATAATGGTATATGCCTTAAAAATGATTTTGTTATAACTAAAAATATTAACGAAGAAATTATATTAGGTATACCATTTATTACTCAAATAAAACCTTATATTTCGATTTTGATTCTATCAAAACTAAGATCTTAGGAAAAGAAATTTCATTTCCTTTTATTAAAACTCTTTCTCACGAAGAAAGTAAATTTTTACATAAAAATCGCTTTTAGAATTAATCTAATTTCCAATCGCATTTGTTTTCTTAAAGAAGATATAAAATCAAGAAAATTGAGCAAATTTTAAAACCCGAATGGTAACTAAGATTGCCAATTTGCAAAAACTTTTGAAAAGAAATTTGCTCAATTTCAAATGCATTTTGGGTCGTAAGCCCATATTGTTGATCTCCTTATATTGATGGATTCAATGAAAAGGCCATTTCTACAAAGCTAGCCCATTCAAATGAATCATGATTTAATGGAAATTTGCAAAGGAGATTAATACTTTTGAAAACAACATTATCAAAGCCTCTAAGTCTCGTGGAGTTGTTCAGCCTTTATGTCAACAACGCCGCCGAAGGAGAGAGGCTCCTCGACTAGTTATTAATTATAAACCTTTAAATTTGCTTAAAATGGATTAGATATCCGATTCCTAATAAAGGGATCTTTAAAGAGAACTTTTAAAGCTAATATTTATAGTAAATTTGATATGAAATCGTTTTGGCAAATACAGATTTTCAAAAGGATAAATACAAAATCGCTTTCAATGTCCCGCTTGGACAATATGAATGGAACGTTATGCCTTTGGGCTTAAGAATGCTTCGTAATTTCAAAATATTATGAATTCCATATTTAATCATATTAGTCATATTTCAATTGTTTACATTGATGATGTACTAATCTTTTCTCGAGACATTGATTCTCACTTTAAACATTTAAATATATTCTTTAAAATTGTTAAACATAATGGTCAGTGGTTACGCCAAAGATTAAACTTTTCCAAACTAAAATTAGATTTCTTGGTCATGATTTATATCAAGGCACATATAAACCCATTTGCAGCCATTGAGTTTTCTCGATAAATTCAGATGTCATCTTAGACAAAACTGCCATAAAGATTTTTGGTAGTCTTAACTATGTTATGACTTCATCCCAAAGGTAAGACAGTTTGTAAACCATTATATGATAGGCTTAAGACACTGCTCCATGGACAAAAGAACAAACTCTCCGCTATTAAGATTAAAGAAATGGTTAAGAGTTTGCTGCTTAGTATCTAATCCGATTCTTTATGATTGTTGAGATCGATGCTATCGCACATGGAGGATTCTCGCAAAGAGAACACTGAAAGTCATGAGCAATTAGTTCGCTTTACTTCCGAGTTTGGAATTCGTAAAAACTATAGTATCGTTAAAAAGAAGTTTTAGTTGTCCTTGCATTACTAAGTTTCAAGATGATTTAATTAATAAGGAATTCTGCTTAAGGTAGATTGTAAATCGCTAAAGAAATTCTACAAAAGGATGTTAAAATTGCTTTCAAACAGATATTTGCTAGATGGCAAGCTTATTGTCAAGTTTGATTTCAAGTCAATATATCAAAGGAAGAAACTCTTCCCATTTTCTAACAGAATTTTTGCGTGAAAACATGAGGCCATAAGGCAGATTTGGACAAAAGGCCCTTTCCAAGAAAAGGAAAGAAAGCAGAAGCCTTCAGCCTTCTTTAACAAAGCCATCATCAAAGCCAAATAGTTTTTCTAGCCTACCTTCTATCACTCTTTCTCATAAGTCTTTCCATCGCCACTAGCGCATCATCTTCAGCCTCGATTCTTAAGAAACCCTTTCTTAAAGAATCGTAACCATGTTCATTTTCATCGCGAAAACCCAGATTTTCTCTCACTAAAAGACTTCATATACAATGAAAGCTCTGCAAGCTTTAAAGAAAGCTCACCATCATCAAACAAATCAAAGAACGCGAAGTTTTGACATTGTTACTTGCAGTTAATCTATCTCATTTCGACAAGGAATATGAAGGATATGAAGTCAAGCACTTACAAAGCCTCGTTATACAAACAGAATTATGTGATATCGAGAATTCACTAAAGACTAGAAATATTATGAGTTTATTTTGGTTGATACAGATTCATAAGTGGAACATAAATTAGCCATGATTCGATCCGATATTGCATATTCCAAATTCACTAAAAGAGTTTTTTCTCATTCGATCGATAGTCGATCATTTACATACTCAGCTATCTTTCAAGAACATAGTTCAAATCTATAATCGTATGATTATAAAATGCATGGTTTAACTTTCTATATGTCACGCACACTGCTTGTCAGTATAGCTCAATTTTCAAAATCGCTATTCTCAGATGGTTACGGTGGTGGAATCGTTGGAGAAACCTGTTTTGCCAAAATATTTTCGATAAATATAATCGCTTCAAATCGAAGACATCTTCAGCTTTGCCAACACATTAAATTGCGTAAATATTTTATCAAAAACGTATCTTTTATTATCGCTGACTTTTCAACATGTATTTGACAGATTAAATATCTTCAAAGAGATACTCATCAAAGATGGTCTTCAGCTCAAAGAAGTCGTCAACGATTTACAGCCTTCAAGTGGCAAAAGATCATCTTCAAAAATGATTTGAAGAAAGGTTTCAAAGGCCTGTCGCATTTAGATGAGACAAATTCAATGAAGAAATACTTGCAAATGCTAGAAGTCTTCGTTTCAAAGTATGATAATGAGAGATGTTAAGTTAAAGCCTTAGCCTATCTTACAGATCCATTTTATGATTAATTTAATTTTCAAAGAGAGATATTAAAATCGAATCATCGACCTTGAATAGAGACTCAAAGTCGAATTGTTTAAAAGGAAAGAGATGAGACTCAAGAGTTGAATATCTCTCGATTAAAATTAAATTGTTCAAATATGGAATCACAACAGCAAAGACACTTTGACATGTGAGGTGGTCGACAACTTTATAAAATAAGCATCACTTTCAAAAAGATGCTCGACAAAGAAAGCACTACTTTTTCCAAAGAAAAAGAATGGTCGACAACCAAGATAAAGGAGATTCTTCAGCCAATCATCTCTGTCTAAGACATTGTTTTCTCATTGCAGGCATCGTAAATTCCAAGATTTTCTTTTAGCCTTGTATTTGTTGTAATGTTTTCTTTTCGCTGATGCTTTTTTCTTCGCTTGAATAAAGAAGTGAGTTCTTCTCTTTCTTGTTTATATTTTATTTATTATCGCTAAAATGCCACGATTCAAAACGATCGTAGCATTTAACAAAGAATAACACTTAAATAAAATGTAAACAAGAGAGAAAGTTATACAAGAACTCACTTCTTTATTCAAATCAGAACTAAAAGGAAGCAAACATCCAAGCTAAAAGAGAAAACATTACAACCAAATACCAAAGGCTAAAAGAAAATCTAGTGTGGAATTTCGATGCCTTACAATGAGAAAAACAATGTCTTATATAGACAGAGGGAGATAGGAATGATTTTGATGCCTTCTTCCGATTGGCTGCAGAGGAATCTCCTTTATCTTGAGTTGTCGCCATTGCTTTTTCTTTGGAAAAGTAGTGGCTGCTTTTCTTTTGTCCGCATCTACTTTTGAAAAGTGGTGCTCGCTTATAAAGTTGTTTGCCACCTCCGCAACATGCCAAAGTGTCTTTGTCGTCATGGATTCCATATTTGAACAATTTAATTTTAATCAAGAGATATTCCAACTTTCGAGTCTCATCTCTTTCCTTTTAAACAATTCCGACTTTGAGTCTCTATTCAAAAGGTCAAGAATTCCGATTTTAATATCCTCATCGGATTAAATTAAATTAATCATAAAATGGATCTAGGTAAGATAAGGCTAAGGCTTTGGCCTTAACATATCTCCATTATCATCGCTTGAGACGAGGCTTCTTCTAACAAATTGCAAGGTCGCTTTCTTCATTGGATTTGTCCTCATCTAAGTCCGACAAGGCCTTTGGAGCCTTTTCTTCAAATCATTTTTGGAAGATGATCTTTGCCACTTGTAGAGGCCGAGAAGATCGTTGAACAGCCTTCTTTGGGAGCCGGAGACCATCCTTTGACGAGTATCTCTTTGAGAGATATTTAACTCACAAATACATGAATCAAAAGTCCAACTGATAATAAAAGATACCCATTTTTGGATAAAATATTTACACAATTTAATGTGTTCGCAAAGTAGAGATGTCTTGTTCATTGAAATCGATTATATTTATCCGAAATAATTTTGGCAAAACCTTTGGTTTCTCCAAAACAGCCCACCATTCGTAGAACTATCTGTGGATAATCGATTTTGAAAATTGGGCTATACTTGACAAACTGTGTGAGTTGGCCTTAAGTATAGAAAGTTAAACCATGCATTTTTATAATCATACCGCTTATAGGTTTGAGGCCTATGTTCTCTTGAAAGATTAATCGAGTATAAATGATCGACTATCCAAATGAATGGAGAAAAACTCTTTAATAGTGAATTTGGAATATGCAATGCTATCCTGATTCAATCATGGCTAAGTTTATGTTCCACTTCTATGGATCCTGACAACCAAAATAAACTCATAATATTTCCTAGTCTTTAGTGGATTCTCAGATTCACATAATTCCTGCTTGTATAACAGGCTTTAGTAAGTGCTTGACTTCATATCCTTCATATTCCTTGTCAAGTGCAAGGATAGGATTAACTCAAAGTAACAATGTCAAAAACTTCACGTTCTTTGGATTTGTTTGATGATGGTGAGATCGCTTCTTTAAAGCTTTCGAGCTTTCATTGTATATGAGTCTTTAGTTTGTGGGGAGGAAAATCTAGGTTTTCCGATGGAGAAAATGAACATGGTTCTCGATTCTTAAGAAAGGGTTTCTAAGAATCAAGGACTGAAGATGATGCGCTAGGTGGTAGCGATGGGAAAGGACTTATGACTCGAGAAGGAGTGATAGGAGGTAGGCTAGCAAGAGCCGAAACTTATTTGGGCTGCTCAAGGATGGCCTGATTGCAAAGGAGAAGTCAAGGCTTCTTGTCTGCTTTTTTCCCTTTTCGAAAGGGCCTTTGTTCCAAATCCCGCCTTATGACCGCCTCATGTTTTTCCCCGCAAAAATTCTCTTGTTAGAAAATCCGAGAGAGTTTTTCCCTTTGATATATTCAACTTGGAAATCAAAACTTGACAATAAAGCTTGCCATCTAGCAAATATCTGCTTGGAAACGAGATTTTTAACATCCTTTGTAGAATTTCTTTAGCAGATTTACAATCTACCTTAAGCAAGAATTCTTATTAATTAAATCATCTTGAAACTTAGTAATGCAAAGGACAATAGCTAAAACTTCTTTTAACAAGATTATAGTTTTTCTCGAGCTAATTCCAAACTCCTAAGTAAAACGAACTAATTGCTCATGACTTTCAGTGTTCTCTTTGCTTGAGAATCCTCCATAACCGATGTCCAAGCATCGCCTCAACAATCATAAAAGAATCCTGATTAGGGATACCTAAGCAAGGCAAACTCTTAACCATTTCTTTAATCTTAATAATCATGAGGTTTGTTCTTTTGTCCATGGAATGTGTCTTCTTAAGCCTATCATATAATGGTTTACAAACTGCCTTACCTTTGGGATGAAGTCCGCAACATAGTTAAGACTACCCAAAATCTTTGTAATCGAGTTTTGTCTAAGATGACATCCGGGAATTTATCGTAAAACTCAATGGCTCGCAAATGGGTTTATATGTGCCTTGATATAAATCATGACCAAGAAATCTAATTTTAGTTTGGAAAAGTTTAATCTTTTGGCGCTAACCACTGCATCATTATGTTTAACAATTTTAAAGAATATATTTAAATGTTTAAAGTGAGAATCAATGTCCTCGTAAAAGATTAGTACATCATCAATGTAAACAATTGAAATATGACTAATATGATTAAATATGGAATTCATAATATTTTGAAATTCAAGGCATTCTTAAGCCCAAAAGGCATAACGCTCCATTCATATTGTCCAAACGGGACATTGAAAGCGCTTTGTATTTATCCTTTTCGAAATCAGATTTGCCAAAACCCCGATTTCATATCAAATTTACTATAAATATTAGCTTTAAAAGTTCTCTTTAAAAGATCCCTTTATTAGGAATCTGATATCTAATCCATTTTAAAACAGTAATTTAAAGGTTTATAATTAATAACTAGTCGAGGAGAGCCTCTCTCCTTCTCAAAGTCACTGTTGACATAAAAGGTCAACAACTCCACTGAGACTTAGAGGGCCCGATAATGTTGTTTTCCAAAAGAGTATTAATCTCTTTTGCAAATTTCCATTAAATCATGATTCATTTGAATGGGCCTAGCTTTTGTAGAAATGGCCTTTTCATTGAATCCATCAATATAATGAGATCAACAATATGGGCTTTTCTCACCCTAAATGCATTTGGAAATTCAGAGCAAATTTCTTTTTCAAAAGTTTTTGCAAATTGGCAATCTTAGTTACCATTCCCGGTTTTTAAAATTTGCTCAATTTTCTTGATTTTTATATCTTCTTTAAGAAAACAACTGATTGGAAATTAGATTAATTCTAAAAGCGCTTTGTTTATGTAAAAATTTACTTTCTTCGTGAGAAAGAGTTTTAATAAAAGGAAATGAAATTTCTTTTCCTAAGATCTTAGTTTTGATAGAATCAAAATCGTAAATATAAGGTTTTATTTGAGTAATAAATGGTATACCTAATATAATTTCTTCATAATATTTTTAGTTATAACAAAATCATTTTTAAGGCATATACCATTATTGCAAATATGAGCATCAAATAACTTATAATCAATAATTATACGCTCACCGTGGCGTCAGATAATTTGGTAGTCCCTTTGGTAAGGTACTTAGTAGGAATTAATCCTTCAATAATGCAATTTCGATCCGCACTACTATCTAACAAAGCAATCTTGTTAAGAGTTAAATGATCATTAATAACAAGTTTAATCATAATATGAGAACTCGAGGTCTAATTTTGCAATAGCATGGATACCGCTTCGCTATCCGCATCTTCCTCATGTTCTTCATTATGTTCTTCATTATCCAAAGCAATAGCGCTTTAGAGGATCCTTCATCCTTTCTAACTTCTTTGAGAAGTTTTTCAGGATAGCTTCGATCTCAATCTTATGAAGTCCGACTTAATTCCTTCATATCTTCTTTAAGAGAATTGATTTCTCTTCAAGTTCTTCATCAAGGTTCTTCCTTTGGAATCAAATGCTCATGATTTGTTTCATGCTAAAAGGTGTTACTTTAGGCTTTTCTTCCTTTGCCTAGTAACCAATTTCCTCAGCTCAAGGAGGTATTTTCTCCTAGCCTCTTCATCTTGAATATGCTCAATAGTAGAGAAGAGAGTTTCACTGCCTTCTCAGAGATAACATGGATAGTCTTGCTATCACATAGGCAAAATGCACCATTGCAATTGCATTCGACTCTTCTTCTTCGATTCAATTATGGGCAACAGTAAGAAATTCTTCATCCTCACTTTCTTCTTCAGATGAAGAATATTCTGAATCAGATGCTTCCTCTTCTTCGATGATAGAAAAGAGTTTTTGCTTAATTTCTTCATCAACTTCAAGAAGGTTAATCTTCTTCTTTTCTTCTTATTTCGGGGACACTTATTAGATTCAGGACTTTTTACCACATGTCCAAAGATGTGTCTTCAAGAAGATTCTTTAGAGGCTTGCCTCTTTCCTTTCCTTTTGGATTTTTCTGGTTCTCTTCCTTTCTTGGAAGATTTTCTTTATATTTTCCAGTTGTTCTTTCTCTTTTCCCGCTTTCCTAGCAGATGGAGGTTTAAGTAATGGAAATCCAAAATCTTGGCAAAACTACCAAGTTCTCGCATATGTAGTTTTTTGATCTTTCTTAAGTTGTTCCTTTAGCTTAAGATCGACATAGCTCCATAGCTACAACATTAATAATATCGATAAGATCTCCGTATGCCACTGAGAATACGGAATCTTTCCTTCGTGATCTATCTCTTATTTTGATCTAACCTTTCAAATAAATGAGTGGGTAATCCACGATAAAGCGCTCTTTCCAATAATCATTATTGCAATCGATCTTATCATGACCTTGTTCAAAAACATGTCTTTGTACCATCCAAATCACAATTTTTTGCAAGACAAATTATTCAAGATTTCTAAACTTCTATCCCGAAAAGACGCGTTCTCCCACAAAATGTTTAGCTATACTATAGAGCAGAGTGGTCAGAGCATCTTCAGAGACCACTTCAAGAGATATTAGTTCCTTCCTCGCCTTAATTACTACTTTAGTAGTGATTGCACCAAGGATATCACTCTATTTTGATCTGAGATAATTGTCCCACCAGCTAAGGGTTCCCAGAAACCCGCAATGATCATGTTAGCGGCTTCCTTATCACCAAAGACCTTTCATTTTATATGTCGTGATGTTCATTCCCATTTCTTGGAGCTTAGAATAAATTTGACCTTCAGCCATACCATCTATGTTCCATTCAATAAGCTTGAGCCATCTGCAGCAGATGTCGGATGGAGAACATCTTCCTCAAATTGAACATCGTGGTTAAGATCTAGGATAATAATTCCTTTGTTAGGTGCCTTTCTAACAAAGTTCTAAGCTTATTGCCTTGTGTAATATTAAGCTTAGACAATTGCTCATTTATCCCGCAAGGCTTCATTGGAATGACTAAACTCTTGGAAAGTTTAGGAAGTTTTCTTTGAGAACTCGTGATCTTAAAAATAGGTTTAGTGTCAACTGAGGGCTAACTTTGGAAGAGCTAGGTTTATCTCGCTATCCGATCGATTCCTTTGAAATTATCCCCTTTATGTTCCTCAATTTGTTGGGATATCACATGGAGAACTCCGTTGGTATAATTGTTTTGTTCAAAACCTTATTAAGGTCTCCGTCCTTCTAGAGGAGGAGTAATACTTTCAACCACTGCTCTTGGTGTACCATTTGTTGATAAGGACTGGGGATGACTGCTTATCATCAATTTGCCTAAGCTTCAACCATTTAAAAACTCTATTTCGTTTTGAATCTTTTCATATCTTGAACCACTTATCCTCGAAAGAGGTTCGTTGTTCCACCGTAGGTAGCTTTATACCAATTTACCTTTTGCTTATGTTCGTGGGCTTTCCACCAAGAATGCAATTTCTTTTACTAGGGACAAATTCTTCCTCATCGTAAGTACATCTGACTAATCTTTTCTTTGATGAACAGTTTCATATCACTAGCAGAGGACTTCCTGCAGTCTCCTCTTCATAGTAAACCTTAGGAACGGTCTGGGAGAAATCTACACCATGAAATTTTCTATGGTCAGGCTGACTAATACTATCTTCATCCTCCTCCCGGGGTTGAAAAGAAGAGGGTCTTGCCGAAGACATTCTTCTACTTGAAGACGCTATTAAAAGAACTGGATCTTAAAACTTAAGGTTAATAGATCCGTCAGGAATTGATAACCCTATCTAATCGCAAGTCTCAGTGAAGGGGTAATGGATTCGTAATAGAATCAAATTTCCATTCTTCATCACCTAAAATATCACCACTTAAGAGTCTAGGGACAAAAGTAGTACTATGCTCTTGGTTAGCTTCCATAAGCATAGTGACTCCTTTAACACTAGAAGCAATAGCCTTTGGGGCTATTGTGGTTTACATAAGCTTGTAATATACCCGATATATTACAACAATTTCTCCGTATCTATTTTACTATTCATGTTCTTAGTTTTGACATTAAGTGTCAAAGTATCAATAATATTAGGATCATGAATATCAACAGTAAAATTAGGATAACAGTTAAAGTAAACTGGTCCATAAGCTAGGTTACTTTCTAATACTCCTAACAGAGAATCATCAAAATTAAGTAGTCTATCATCTCTAAGAAGTAGACAAATAGGAATATTCAAGCCTTTACAGAAAAGAGGTTTAATAAAGAACTTGCACAAGTCCAATATGAAGAAATTTAAATTCCTTCCTATACCTATCAATATCACAGATAACAACAATTTAATAGTTTCAAGAATTATTGATAGCAATAGTGGACTCACAAGTTTTAATATTGTATTTTTAAACATGGAAAAATTACCTAACTGTAAATCTTTTCAAATGGCTCTTTAGGATAGACCAATTTTGTAAATCATTTTCTGCTTTAGAAATAGATATATTAATGCACTAATAAGATGTCGCCTATTATCCATAGAGAGAGAATGCCATTAGACTATACTAATGATACGATAAAAAGAAACTAAGCATTCTAGTAAAGATATCAACTAGTCATACAACATGAGATTTCAAATTCTTATATAGTAACTATGGATTCATACTCGGATTTTACATTAAGGACTATGGATTTTACAAGAGATTTTCAAGTAAAGTACCTTGCAGTCTACACGCCTGTCTTATTGGCTTAACGACCGCCTGTCGGCATCGCAACTACTTGAAACATTCTCAACACCTTTCCTAAATCACCATACATGAACTCCATTTTTACAGTTAAAGAATTGCAAATTCATATTGTATAACAAGGTGATAACTTTGCTAAATTGCTAAGTAACTAAGTATCATTTCATAAGTACAGTCTTGGCATAATGATTTAGCCGTCCATGGCTATAATTAACATTACTATTAACATGCTAAATATGCCTAACATGGCTCTGATACCATTCAAAACGATCGTAGCATTTAACAGTAATAACACTTAAATAAAATATAAACAAGAGAGAAAGTTATACAAGAACTCACTTCTTTATTCAAATCGCAAACTAAAAGGAAGCAAACATCCAAGCTAAGAGAGAAAACATTACAACCAAATACCAAAGGCTAAAGAAAATCTAGTGTGGAATTTCTGATGCCTTCTTCTTTTACAAATGAGTCTTATATAGACTTCTGGAGGGTGATTGTAGAATATGTGCTTTTCTCTTATTGGTTGGAGAAAGCATCTTCTTTAATCTTGTCTGGCATCTTCTTTTGAAAAGAGATTCTGCTTATTAAAGTTGTCGCCATCCGCTTTTCTTTTGGAAAGTAGTGCGCTACATCAGAGTGGGATTCCTTTTGGCTCCATCAATAATTTAATAATCAAGAGATATTCCAACTCTTTGAGTCTCATCTCTTACCTTTTAATAATTCCGACTTTTGAGTCTCTATTCAAAGCGGTCAGAATTCCGATTTTGACATCCTCATCGGATTATTAAACTAATCATAAAAGGATCCGAATAAGATAGTGCTAAAGCTTTTGGCCTTAACATATCTCCATTATCATCACTTTGGGACGAGGCTTCTTCTAATACCGCAAGGCCGTTTCTTCATTGGATTTGTCCTCATCTAAGTCCGACAAGGCCTTTTGAAGCCTTTTCTTCAAATCATTTTTGGAAGATGATCTTTTGTCACTTGTAGAGGTAGAAGATCGTTGAATGCCTTCTTTGGGAGCCGAGACCATCCTTTGATGAGTATCTCTTTGAGAGATATTTAATCTCACAAATACCTGAATCAAAAAGTCCAACTGATAATAAAAGATACCCGCTTTTGGATGAAATATTTGCACAATTTAATGTGTTCGCAAAGTAGAGATGTCTTGTTCATTGAAATCGATTATATTTATCTGAAAATAATTTTGGCAAAACCTTTTGGTTTCTCCAAAACAGTTCCACCACTGTAGAACCATCTAGGGATAATCGATTTTGAAAATTCGGCTATACTTGACAAAACAGTGTGCGTGGTTGGCCTTAAGTATAGAAAGTTAAACCATGCATTTTATAATCATACCAATTATAGGTTTGAGGCCTATGTTCTCTTGAAAGATTAATCGAGTATGTAAATGATCGACTATCCAATGAATGGAGAAAAACTCTTTAATAGTGAATTTGGAATATGCAATGCTATCCTGATCTCAATCATGGCTAAGTTTATGTTCCACTTCTATGGATCCTGTACAACCAAAATAAACTCATAATATTTTCTAGTCTTTAGTGGATTCTCTGATTCACATAATTCCTGTTGTATAACAGGCTTTAGTAAGTGCTTGACTTCAGATCCTTCATATTCCTTGTCAAGTGCAAGGATAGGATTAACTCGCAAAGTAACAATGTCAAAAACTTCACGTTCTTTGGATTTGTTTGATGATGGTGAGATCGCTTCTTTAAAGCTTTCGAGCTTTCATTGTATATGAGTCTTTAGTTTGGGAGGAAAATCTAGGTTTTCTGATGGAGAAAATGAACATGGTTCTGATTCTTTAAGAAAGGGTTTCTTAAGAATCAAGGGACTGGAAGATGATGCGCTAGGTGGTAGCGATGGAAAAGGACTTATGACCTGAGAAGGATGGATAGGAGGTAGGCTAGCAAGAGCCGAAACTTATTTGGGCTGCATTGATGGCCTGATTGCAAAAAGGAGAAGTCAAGGCTTCTTGTCTGCTTTTTCCTTTTCGAAAGGGCCTTTTGTTCCAAATCCGGCCTTATGACCGCCTCATGCTTTTCCCCGCAAAAATTCTCTTGTTAGAAAATCCGAGAGAGTTTTCTTCCCTTTGATATATTCAACTTGGAAATCAAAACTCGACAATAAAGCTTGCCATCTAGCAAATATCTGTTTGGAAACAAGATTTTTAACATCCTTTTGTAGAATTTCTTTAGCAGATTTACAATCTACCTTAAGCAAGAATTCCTTATTAATTAAATCATCTTGAAACTTAGTAATGCAAAGGACAATAGCTAAAACTTCCTTTTTAACAGTACTATAGTTTTTCTGAGCGGAATTCCAAACTCCGGAAGTAAAACGAACTAATTGCTCATGACTTTCAGGTGTTTTCTTTGCTTGAGAATCCTCCATAACCGATGTCCAAGCATCACCTCAACAATCATAAAAGAATCCGGATTAGGGATACCTAAGCAAGGCAAACTCTTAACCATTTCTTTAATCTTAATAACTGCGGAGGTTTGTTCTTTTGTCCATGGAACAGGTGTCTTCTTAAGCCTGTCATATAATGGTTTACAAACCTGTCTTACCTTTGGGATGAAGTCCGCAACATAGTTAAGACTACCTGCAAATCTTTGTAATCAGTTTTGTCTAAGATGACATCGTGAATTTATCGTAAAACTCAATGGCTCGCAAATGGGTTTATAAGTGCCTTGATATAAATCATGACCAAGAAATCTAATTTTTGTTTGAAAAAGTTTAATCTTTTGGCGCTAACCACTGCACCATTATGTTTAACAATTTTAAAGAATATATTTAAATGTTTAAAGTGAGAATCAATGTCCTCGTAGAAGATTAGTACATCATCAATGTAAACAATTGAAATATGACTAATATGATTAAAGATGGAATTCATAATATTTTGAAATTCGAAGGGCATTCTTAAGCCCAAAAGGCATAACGTTCCATTCATATTGTCCAAACGGGACATTGAAAGCGCTTTGTATTTATCCTTTTCGAAATCAATTTGCCAAAACTCGATTTCATATCGATTTACTATAAATATTAGCTTTAAAAGTTCTCTTTAAAAGATCCCTTTATTAGGAATCGGATATCTAATCCACTTTAAAATGTAATTTAAAGGTTTATAATTAATAACTAGTCGAGGAGAGCCTCTCTCCTTCTCAGCAGCGTTGTTGACATAAAAGGCTGAACAACTCCACGGAGACTTAGAGGGTCTGATAATATTGTTTTCCAAAAGAGTATTAATCTCCTTTTTGCAAATTTCCATTAAATCATGATTCATTTGAATGGGCCTAGCTTTCATAGAAATGGCCTTTTCATTGAATCCATCAATATAAGGGAGATCAACAGTATGGGCTTTTCTGACCCAAAATGCATTTGGAAATTCAGAGCAAATTTCCTTTTCAAAAGTTTTTTGCAAGTTGGAAATCTTAGTTACCATTCCCGGGGTTTTTAAAATTTGCTCAATTTTCTTAATTTTTATATCTTCTTTAAGAAAACAAATCTGATTGGAAATTAGATTAATTCTAAAAGCAGTTTGTTTATGTAAAAATTTACTTTCTTCGTGAGAAAGAGTTTTAATAAAAGGAAATGAAATGTCTTTTCCTAAGATCTTAGTTTTGATAGAATCAAAATCAGAAATATATGGTTTTATTTGAGTAATAAATGGTATACCTAATATAATTTCTTCGTTAATATTTTTAGTTATAACAAAATCATTTTTAAGGCATATACCATTATTGCAAATATGAGCATCAAATAACTTATAATCTATAATTATACGCTCACCGTGATACCAGATAATTTGGTAGTCCCTTTGGTAAGGTACTTAGTAGGAATTAATCCTTCAATAATGCAATTTCGATCTGCACCACTATCTAACAAAGCAATCTTGTTAAGAGTTAAATGATCATTAATAACAAGTTTAATCATAATATGAGAACTCTGAGGTCTAATTTTGGTAATAGCATGGATACCTGCTTCGCTATCCGCATTATCCGCATCTGCCTCATGTTCTTCATTATCCAAAGCAATAGCGGCTTTAGAGGATCCTTCATCCTTTCTAACTTCTTTGAGAAGTTTTTCAGTGATAGCTTCTATCTCAATCTTATGAAGTCTAGACTTAATTCCTTTTATATCCTCCTTAAGAGAATTGATTTCTCTTCTAAGTTCTTCTACTGAGGGTTCTTCCTTTTTGGAATCAAATCTGTTCATGATTTGTTTCATGCTAAAAGGAGTTACTTTAGGCTTCTCTTCCTTTTGTCTCGTAACCAATTTCTGCAGTTCAAGGAGGTATTTTCTCCTAGCATCTTTATCTTGAATATGCTCAATAGTAGAGAAGAGGGTTTCAGCAGTCTTCTCAGAGATAACATGGATAGTCTTGCTATCACATAGGCAAAATGCACCATTGCAATTACATTCTGACTCTTCTTCTTCAGATTCTGAATTATGGGCGACATTAAGAAATTCTTCATCGCTACTTTCTTCTTCGGATGAAGAATATTCAATCGATGCTTCTTCTTCTTCATGATAGAAAGAGTTTTTGCTTAATTTCTTCATCGACTTCAAGAAGGTTAATCTTCTTCTTTTCTTCTTATTCTGGGACACTTATTAGATCTCGTGACCCTTTTTACCACATGTTCAAAGATGTGTCTTCAAGAAGACTCTTTAGAGATTTGCCTCTTTCCTTTCCTTTGGATTTTTCTCGGTTCTCTTCCTTTCCTGGAAGATTTTCTTTTATATTTTCCAATGTTCTTTCCTTTTCCCGCTTTCCTAGCAGATGGAGGTTTAAGTAATGGAAATCCAAAATCTTGGCAAAAACTACCAAGTTCTCGTATATGTAGTTTTTTGATCTTTCTTAAGTTGTTCCTTTAACTTAAGATCGACATAGCTCCATAGCTACAACATTAATAATACTGATAAGATCTCCATATGCCATTGAGAATACGGAATCTTTCCTTCGTGATCTATCTCTTATTTTTGATCTTACCTTTCAAAGAAGTGAGTGGGTAATCCGATAAAGCGTTCTTTCCAATAATCATTATTGCAATCGATCTTATCATGACCTTATTTAAAAACATGTCTTTGTACCATCCAAATCACAATTTCTTGCAGACAAATTATTCAAGATTTCTAAACTTCTATCTTGAAAAAGACGCGGCTTCTCCCACGAAATGTTTTGCTATACTATATAGCAGAGTGGTCAGAAGCATCTTCGTAGACCACTCAAGGGATATTAGTTCCTTCCTCGTCTTAATTACTACTTAAGTAGAGATAGCACAAAGGATATCACCTCTATTTTGATCAAAGGAGATAATTGTCCCACCAGCTTCTAGGGTTCCGTAAACCCGCAATGATCATGTTAGCGCTTTCCTTATCACCAGCACCTTTCATTTTGTATGCTGTGATGTTCATTCCCATTTCTTGGAGCTTGGAATAAATTTGACCTTCGGCCATGCCATCTATGTTCCATTCAGTCAAACTTGAGCCATCTGCAGCAGATGCTGGATGGAGAACGTCTTCCTCAAATTGAACATCAGGGAAAGAAGATCTAGGATAATAATTCCTTTTGTTAGGATGCCTTTCTAACAACGTTCTAAGCTTATTACCTTGTGTAATATTAAGCTTAGACAATTGTTCATTTATCCTGTCTAGCAGTTCATTGGAATGACTGAACTCTTTGGAAAGTTTAGGGAAGTTTTCCTTAGAGAACTCAGGGATCTTAAAAATTGGTTTAGTCTCAATCTGAGGGCTAACTTTGGAAGAGCTAGGTTTATCAGCTATCTGACTAATTCCTCTGAAATTATCCCCTTTATGTTCCTCAATTTGTTGGGATATCACATGGAGTACCTGGTTGGTATAATTGTTTTGTTCAAAACCTTATTAAGGTCTCCACTTATCAAGGCCGATTCTTTCTATGGGTTTTGAAAGGTGCCGCTTTAAGGATTTCTTGCCTGTAAGGGATACTAAGTCCTTCTAGGAGGAGTAATACTTTCAACCACCTGCTCTTTGGTGTACCATTTGTTGATAAGGACTCGGCGGATGATCGTTATCATCAATTTGCCCGTAAGCTTCAACCATTTAAAAACTCTATTTCGGTTTTGAATCTTTTCATATCTTTGAACCACTTATCCTCGAAAGAGGTTCGTTGTTCCACCGTAGGTAGCTTTATACCAATTTACCTTTTGCTTATGTTCAGGGCTTTCCACCAAGAATGCAATTTCTTTTACTAGTGGACAAATTCTTCCTCATCGTAAGTAAGTACTCTGGAATCTTTTCTTTGATGAACAGTTTCATATCACTAGCAGAGGACTTCCAGTCTCCTCTTCATAGTAAACCTTAGAACGGTCCGAGAAATCTACACCATGAAATTTTCTATGGTCAGGCTGACTAATACTATTTTCATCCTCCTCCCGGGGTTGAAAAGAAGAGGGTCTTGCCGAAGACATTCTTCTACTTGAAGACGCTTGGCTAAAAGAACTGGATCTTAAAACTTAAGGTTAATAGATCCGCTGTGAATGGATAACCCTATCTAATCACAAGTCTCGTGTCAGCGGGTAATGGATTCGTAATAGAATCAAATTTCCATTCTTCATCAGCTAAAATATCAGAGCCATGTTAGGCATATTTAGCATGTTAATAGTAATGTTAATTATAGCCATGGACGGCTAAATCATTATGCCAAGATCAGATTTATGAAATGATACTTAGTTACTTTAGCAATTTAGCAAAGTTATCACCTTGTTATACAATATGAATTTGCAATTCTTTAACTGTAAAAATGGAGTTCATGTATGGTGATTTAGGAAAGGTGTTGAGAATGTTTCAAGTAGTTGCGATACAATGTCGTTAAGCCAATAAGACAAAGTGTAGATCGCAAGGTACTTTACTTGAAAATCTCTTGTAAAATCCATAGTCCTTAATGTAAAATCCGAGTATGAATCCATAGTTACTATATAAGAATTTGAAATCTCATGTTGTATGACTAGTTGATATCTTTACTAGAATGCTTAGTTTCTTTTTATCGTATCATTAGTATAGTCTAATGGCATTCTCTCTCTATGGATAATAGATAAAGTTAATTACTTCATAATATATCTATTTCTAAAATGTAAAATGATTTACAAAATTGGTCTATCCCTAAAGAGCCATTTGAAAAGATTTACCAGTTAGGTAATTTTTCCATGTTTAAAAAATACAATATTAAAACTTGTGAGTCCACTATTGCTATCAATAATTCGCCCTAAACCCCAAATCCATAACCCTATCTCCTAAACCTTAAACCCAAAACTCAAAACCCTAAATCCTAAACCCTAAACCTAAAACCCAAAACCCAAAACCCAAAACCCAAAACGTTAACCCTAAACCCCAAATCAATAACCCTATATCCTAAACCCTAAACCTTAAACTCAAAATGCTAAACTCTAAACCATAAAGACTAAACCCTAAACCTCTTAATCCTAAACTCTAAACCCAAATCCCAAAACCCGTAAGACTAAACTATAAACCCTAAAACCTAAAACGTAAACCCTACACCCTAAGCCCTAAACCCCAAACCCTAAATCCTAAATTCAACAACCTAAACCCTAAATCGTAAATCTCTAACTCTAAACCCTAAATCCTAAACCCTATAACTTCACCCTAAAACCCTAAAACCAAGTTTAGTGTTTTAATGTTCAGGGTTCCAAGTTTAGGGTTTAGGGTTTTGGGTTTAGTGTTTTTAGTTTAGGGATTAGGGTTCAGGGTTCATGATTTAGGGTTTATGGTTCAGACTTTAAGATATATGGTTTAGATTAATAGTTTAGGGCTAGGGTTTAGGGTTTAGGGCTTAGGGCTTAGGGTTTAGGGTTTGGGGTTTAGGGTTTAGGGTTTAGGATATATGGTTTAGGATTAAGGGTTTAGGGTTTAGGTTAGGTTTAGTTTCTGGTTTAGGTTTAGACTTAGGGTTTAGGTTTAGGTTTAGGCTTAGTTTTTGGGGTTTGGGAATTAGTGTTGGGGTTTAGTGTTTAATGTTTAGGAATTAGGGTTTAGGGTTTAGAATAGAATATATGGTTTAGGATTAAGGGTTTTGGGTTTAGATTTAATGAATTAGCGTTTAGGTTTAGGGTTAGAGGTTTGGGTTTAGCATTTAAGTTTTAGGGCTCGGGGTTTAGGTTTTAGTGTTTAGGGTTTGGAGTTGTAGGTTTAAGTGTCAGGTTGAGGTTGTTTTTAGGTTTAGGTTTAGGTTTAGGGTTTAGGGTTAGAGGTTTTTAAGGGTTAGGGTTTAGTTTAGAGGGTTTTAAGCAGTTAGTTTAGATTTAGGATTAGGTTTAGGATTTAGCCACGGCTTTAGAGTTTAGGGTTTAGTGTTTTGGTTTTAGGATTTTGGATTTGGGGTTTAAGTTTAGTGTTTATGGTTTATGGTTTAGGGTTTAGGTTTAGGTTAAGGATTTAGGATTCAGGTCTGGGATTTGGGGTTTTGGGTTTTGGTTTTTGGTTTTAGTTTTTATGGTTTTGGGTTTAGGGTTTAGGGTTTAGGGATTTTGTTTTAGAGTTTAGGGGTTAGGATTTAGGATTAAGGATTTAGGGTTTAGGTAGAGGTTTAGGTTTAGGAGTGTGATTAATTGTTTAGGTTTGGATTTAGGGTGTAAGATATAGGTATAGGGTTTGGGGTTTAGGTTAAGGTTTAGAGTTTAATGTTTAGGAATTAGGGTATAGGTTTAGGGTTTAGGTGTAGGGTTTAGGTTTTAGGTTTTAGGGTTTACATTTTAGTGTTACGGGTTTAGGGTTTAAGGTTAGGGTTATAGGTTTAGAATTTAGGATTAAGAGCTTTAGGGTTTAGTCTTTATGGTTTAGAGTTTAGCATATAGGGTTTATGGTTTAGGTTTAGGATTTAGGTTTTTGATTTGGGGTTTAGGGTTAGCATTTAGGACATTGCATTTTGGTTTTAGGGTTAGGTTTAGGCTTAGGGTCTAGGGTTTTGAGTTTTTGGGTTTAAGGGTTTAGGATATATGGTTTAGGATTTAGGGTTTAAGGTTTAAGGTTAGGGTTAGGCTTAGGTTTAGTGTTTAGGTTTAAGGTTAAGGTTTAGGGTTCAAAGTTAAGAAATTAGGGTTTAGGTTTAGGGTTGAGGCTTAGTGTTTAGGTTCTGGGTTTTGGATTTAGGGTTTATGGTTTATGGTTTAGGTTTAGAGTTTGAATTAGGTGTGGTTTAGGATTAATTGTTTAGGTTAGGTTTATAGTTTAATTTGTGATTTGGTTTAGGATTTAGCATTTAGGGTTTTGGGTTTGGTGTTTGGGTTTTTGGTATATGGATTATGGTTTGGGTTTAGGTTTTGGTTTTAGGTTTTAGGATTAAGGTATAGGTTTAGGTTTAGAGTTAGGGATTTAGGTTTAGGTTTAGGCTTTATGGATTTAGGGTTAGGTCTAGTGGTTTAGGTTTTAGATTTTAGGGTTTATATTTTAGTGTTATGGGTTTAGGGTTTAGTGTTAGGGTTTTGGGTTTCTGATTTAGGATTAAGAGGTTTAGGTTTAGCTTTATTATTTAGAGTTTAGCATTTAGGTTTAGGGTTTAGGATTTAGGATTTTTGATTTGGGGTTTAGGATTAGCGTTTTGGGTTTTGGGTTTTAAGTTTAGGTTTAGGGTCTAGGATTTTGAGTTTTAGGTTTAAGGTTTAGGTTTAGGTTTAGTGTTAAGTGGTTTAGGATATATGGTTTATGATTTATGATTTAGGTTTAAGGTTTAGGTTAGTGTGTGGTTTAGTGTTTAGGGTTTAAGGTTAAGGTTTAGGTTCAGTTAAGGAATTAGGGTTGTGGTTTAGGCTAGGGATTAGGTTTAGGGTTTGGTGTTTAGGTTCTGGGGTTTTGGGTTTAGGTTTAGGGTTTATGGTTTAGAGTTTGGATTTTGGGTTTAGGGTTTAGGATTAAGTGTTTAGGGTTTGGGTTTAAGGTTTAGGGATTAGGGTTTAGGGATTAGCATTTAGGATTAGGGTTTGTGAGTTTAGGTTTATGGTTTATGGATTATGGCTTAGGTTTGTTTTGCTTTTTGGATTTGGGGCTTAGGTTTTGGTTTAGGTTTGGTTTAGGCTTAGTATAGGGTTAATGGTTTAGGGTTTAGGTTTAAAATTAGTGATTTAGGGTTTTGAATTTTGGATTTGGTTTACAATTAGAGTTTAGGGTTTTGAATTTTGATTTAGGGTTTAGTGGTTAGGGTTCCAAGTTTAGTGTTTAGGTTTAAGAGCTTGGGGTTGGGGTTTGGGTTTTGGGTTTAGGGTTTATGATTTAGGTTTTGGGGTTGGGTTTAGGTTTAGAGTTAAGAATTAGGGTTTAGGTTTGTGGTTAGAGCTTTGGGTTTAGCCTTCAAGTTTTAGGTTTAGGTTTTGTGTTTAGGCTAGTATTTAGGTTTTAAGTTTAGGATCCCGAGTTTTGGGTTTAGGTTTTAGCTTAGGGTTTAGTTTTATGGTTAGAATTTAGGTTTGTGGTTTAGGTTTATGTTTTAGAGTTTGGGATTTAGGGTTTAATGTTTAGGATTAATGGCTTAGTGTTGTTAGGGTTGTGGTAGGTGTAGGTTTAAGATCAATGGTTGGGTTTATGGTTTAAGGTTTAGGGTTTTAGGTTTAGGGTTTATGGTTAAGTAGTTTATGGTTTAGGTTTAGAGTTTAGGTTTAAAGTTTAGGGGTTTAAGTTTTAGGTTTAGGATTTAGGGTTTAGGTTTTATTATTTAGGGTCATAGCTTATAGGTTTAGGATTTAAGTGTTAGGTTTTGGGGTTAGGGTTTATGGTTTAGGATTTAGGGGTTTATGGCGTTTATGGTTTAGAGTTTAAGGTTTAGAGTTTGGGATTTAGGGTTTAGGGTTTAGGTTTAGGGTTTAGTGTTTAGCGTTTAGGATTTATGGTTTTGAGTTTAGTGTTTAGGGTTTAGGTAGGTTTTGGGTTTGGCATTTTAGGATTTTGGATTCGGTGTTTAGGTTAGGTTGTAGGTTTAGGGTTTTGGGTTGAAGGTTTTGGGTTTTGGGTTTAGTTGTGGTCTAGGGTTTTGCTTAGGTTTAGGTTTTAGGATTCATGGTTTAGGATATATGGTTTAAGATTTGGTGTAGGGTTTTTGTTTAGGTATAAGATTTATGGTTTAGGGATAGGTTTTGAGTTCAAAGATAAGGAATTGGGGTTTAGGTTTAGGGTTAGAGGTTTGGGTTTAGCATTTAAGTTTTAGGGTTTAGGTTTATGGTTTGGAGTTTAGGGTTTACTGCTTAAGTCTAAAGTTTAGGGTTGAAAGTTTACGCTTAAGGTTGTGGTTTAGGGTTTAAGGTTTAGGTTTTAGTGTTTAGCGTTTTAGGTTGTAGGTTTAGGGTTTAGGATTAGGTTTATAGTATTGGGTTTAGGGTTTAGGTTTAAGGTTTAGAGTTTGGGATTTGAGGCTTAGGATTAAGGTTTAGTGTTTAGGCTTAGGTTTGAGGATTAGGTTTAAGATTAATGGTTTAGGGATTAGAGATTAAGGTTTAGGTTTAGGGTTAAGGGTTTAGGGTTTAAGGTTTAAAGTTGGGATTTGGAGTATAGGGTTTAGGGTTTAGTGTTTAGGTTTTGGTTTTAGGATTAATGGTTTAGGGTTAGGATTTAGGTATAGGGTTGATGGTTTAGGGTTTAGGGTTTAGGTTTTATGGTTTATGGTTTATGGTTAAGCGGTTTAGGATTTAGGGTTTAGAATTTAGGATTTAGGGTGTAGGGTGTAGAGTTTAGGGTTCAAAGTTTAGGTTAAAGGTTAAGGGTTCCAAGTTTAGTGTTTAAATTTGTGGTTCCAAGTTTAGGGTTTAGGTAGTTTTAGGTTTTTTGTTTAGGGTTAGGGTTTAGAGTCGTGGTTCGTGGTTTGTGGTTTGAGTTGAATATTTAGTGAATAGAGTTTGGTTTGGGTTTAGACTTAGGCTTTAGGATTAATAGTTTAAGGTTAGGATTAGGATTTAGGGTTTGGGGTTTAGGTTTAGCTTTAGGGATTAATGTTTAGGAATTGAGGGTTGGGGTTTAGTGTTTAGGTTTGTGGTTTATGGTTTTGGGTTTAGGTTTGGGATTAAGGTTTTAGGTTTTGGGTTAGGCTTAGGTTTTTGGGTTTAGTGATAGCGTTACGGTTTTGGGTTTGCCTGAGTTTAGTGTTTAGGCTTTGGGAGCAGGATTTAGAGTTTTGTATTGGGGTTTAGGTTTTGGGGTTTTGGATTTCTGGTTTTGGGTTTAGGGTTTAGCCGTCCAGTTTGCTTTTGGCCTGCTTTTGGCTTTTGGGGTTTAGGCTCAGATATGGACACATGGTTTGGGGATTAGGCCAGGTTAGGGTTTAGGGCTCAGTGGATGACTTAGTGGTTTAGGGCCTTGGGTTTAAGGTTTTAGGCTTATGGTTTAGGATTAAGTGGTTAAAGGTTTAGGTTTAGGGTTTATAGTTAGGATTTAGTGGTTTAGTGTTTAGGTTTGCCCCGTTTTAGGATTTTGGATTGGGGTTAAGTTTAGGCCTATGGTTTAGGTTTAGGGTTTTAGGGTGAGGGTGGGTTTTGGGTCCGTTCGGGATTTGGGGGCTTTAGATATGGCTTGGCCTTTGGTTTAGGTTTGGCTTAGTGGTTTAGTAGTTTGTTTTAGAGTTTGTGGTTAGGGTTTATGATTTAGGATTTAGGTTTAGTGAGTTTAGGGTTTAGGATTAATTATTTAGGTTTGGATTTAGGTGTAGGATATAGTTTAGGTTTGGGGTTTAGGGTTAAGGTTTAGAGTTTAATGTTTAGAAATTGGGGGTTAGGGCTAGGGTGTAGGGTTTAGGTTTTAGGTTTAGGTTTATAGTTTAGTGTTATGGGTTTAGGGTTTAGGTTACGGTTATGGTTTGGAGTTTAGGATTAAGAGGTTTAGGGTTTAGTCTTTATGGATTAGAGTTGCATATAGTAGGGTTTGTGGTTTGGGGTTTAGGATTTAGGTTTTTGATTTGGGGTTTACGGTTGCAGAGTTTAGGGCTTTGCATTTTGAGTTTTAGGTTTAGGCCTTTGGGTTTAGTGGTTTAATGTCCAGGGTTTTGAGTTTTGGGTTTAAGGGTTTAGGATATATGGTTTTGGATTTAGTGGTTAAGGTTTAAGGTTTAGGTTAGGTTTAGGTTTATTGTTTAGGTTTAAGGTTAAGTTTAAGGTTCAAAGTTAAGGAATTAGGGTTTAGGTTTAGGTAGGTTTTAGTGTTTAGGTTTTAGGTTTAGGTTTCTGTTTTGGTTTAGGGTTTAGAGTCTGATTTAGGGTTTAGGGTTTAGGATTAATTATTTAGGTTAGTGGTTTGAGTTTAGGGTTTAAGGTTAAGGTTTAGGGTTTAAAGTTATGGAATTAGGGTTTTGGGTTTACGGATATTGTTCAGTTTAGGATTTAGTGTTTAGGTTCGGGTTTTGGGTTTAGGGTTTGGATTTAGGTTTAGGTTTAAGGTTTAGGTTTGTGGTTTGGTTTGGGGTTTAAGGTTAGCATTTAGGTTTAATGTTTAGAAATTAGGTTTAGTATTTGTTTAGGATATATGGCTTAGGATTAAGGTTTAAGGTTGAGCATTTAGGATTAATAGTTTGTTGAGGATATATGGTTTAGGATTAAGGGTTTAGGGTTTATATTTGGGATATATGGTTTAGGATTAAGGGTTTGTGGTTTAGGTATAGAGTTTAAGATTTAGGTTTAGACTTTGGGTTTAGGGTTAATAGTTTAGGTTAGGTTTAGGCTTTTGGGTTGTTTAGGGTTTGGTTTAGGTTTGTGTTTGGTTTAGGTTTATGGTTTATGGTTTATAATGTTTAGTAAGGAGGTTGGTTTAGGATATGGTTTAGGATTAAGGGTTTAAGGTTTAGGTTAGGGTTAGAGTTTAAGATTTCGGGTTTAGAGTTTAGGGTTTAGGTTTAGACTTGGTTTAGGGATTAATAGTTTAGGTTAGGGTTTAGGTTTAACGTCAGTTTAGTGGGGTTTATGGTTTAATGTTTAGGAATTCGGGTTTAGGGTTTAGGGTTTAGAATATATGGTTTAGGTTTTGATTTAAGGTTTAGATTTAAGGAATTAGCTAGGTTTAGGTTAGAGGTTGGGTTAGCATTTAAGTTTTTAGGGTTTATGTTTAGGTTTTAGCATTTAGGCTCTGTGTTCAGGTTTAAGTTTTGGCTTTAGGTTTGTAGGTTCAGTTTATGGTTTGGGTTTAGTGTTTAGGTTTGGGTTTATAGTTTGGGTTTAGGGTTTTAGATTAGCATTAGTTAGAGTTTCTGATTAGGTTTAGGACTTAGGCTTTATCGTTTAGGTTTAGTGTTTAGGATTTCAATTTTAGGATTTTGGATTTGGGGTTTAAGTTTAGGTTTAGGGGTTAGAGTTTAGGATTAAGGGTTTAGGGTTGGGGTCTGTGGTTTAGGTTTGTTGTTTTGGTTTTGGTTTTGGTTTTAGGTTTAGGGTTTAGATTTGAGGGATTTGGTTTTGGGTTTGAGCAGGCTTAAGGTTTGAGATTTAGGAGTTTAGGGTTTAGGATGAATTATTTAGGGCTAGGATTTAGGTTTAGAATTTAGGGTTTAGGTTTAGGTTTTGTGGTTTAGGGTTAAGGTTTAGAGTTTAATGTTTAGGAATTAGGGAGTCGGGTTTGGGGGTTTAGGTTTTAGGGTTTATAGTTTAGTGTTATGGGCTTATGGTTTAGGTTAGGTTTTAGGTTTAGAGTTTACGATTAAGAGGTTTAGGTTTAGTATTTATGGTTTAGAGTTTAGCATTGAGGGTTTAGGGTTTAGGATTTAGGTTTTGATTTGGGGTTTAGGGTTTGCGTTTAGTGGCTTTGGGTTTTGGATTTTAGGTTTAGGGTTTAGGTTTAGGGTCTAGGATTTTGAGTTTTGGGGTTTAAGGTTTGTGGTTTAGGGCTTAGTGTTAAGGGTTTAGGATATATGGTTTAGGATTTAGTATTTAGGTTTAACGATTAGGTTAGGGTTTAGGTTTAGTGTTTACGATTTAAGGTTAAGGTTTAGAGTTCAAAGTTATGGAATTAGGTTTGGGTTTAGGCTAGTGTTTACGGCTTAGGATTTAGTGTTTAGGTTCTAGGGTTTATGGTTTATGGTTTAAGGTTTGGGATTAGGTTTAGTTTAGGTTTAGGATTAATTGTTTAGGTTAGGCTTAGTGGTTTAATGTTTAGGGATTTCGGATTAGGGATTAGGGATTAGGGCTTAGGGTTTAGGGTTTAGAGTTTAGTGGTTTTGGATTTGGTTTGGTTTTGGTTTTAAGGTTTTTAGGTTAAGGTATATTTATGATTTAGGATTTAGGGTTAACGGTTTAGTGGTTTAGGTTTAGAGTTAGGGATTTTAGGTTAGTGTTTCTGGTTTAGGATTTTGGATTTGGGGTTTAAGTTTAGGTTTATGGTTTAGGTTTAGGTTTAGGTTAAGGGTTTAGGTCTGTTTAGGATTTGGGATTTTGGTTTTAGGTTTTGTGGTTTGGGGTTTAGGCCAGTGGTTTGTTTTAGAGTTTAGGTTAGGGGTTTATGATTTAGATTTAGGGTTTAGGGTTTAGGGTTTAGGATTAATTGTTTAGGTTTGGATTTAGGATGTAGGATATGTGGTTTAGGTTTGGGGTTTAGGTTAAGGTTTAGAGTTTAATTTTAGGAATTAGAGGTTAGGGTTTAGGTTTGTGTGTTTTTAGGTTTTAGGTTTTAGGGTTTATAGTTTAGTGTTGCGCTTAGGTTTAGGTTACTACATGGTTTAGAGTTTAGGATTAAGAGGTTTAGGGTTTAGTCTTTATGGTTAAGAGTTTAGCATATATGGTTTAGGGTTTGGGGTTTAGGATTTAGGTTTTGATTTGGTTTTACTAAGTTAGCTGGCTTTTGCATTTTGAGTTTTAGGTTTAGTGGAAGGGTTTAGTGTCTAGGTTTGAGTTTTGGGTTTACGGTTTAGGATATATGGTTTAGGATTTAGGTTTAAGGTTTAAGGTTTAGGTTTAGGGTTTGGTTTAGTGTTTAGTGGTTTAAGATTAAGGTTTAAGGTTCAAAGTTAAGGAATTAGGGTTTAGGGTTTAGGGTTGAGGGTTTAGTGTTTAGGTTTTATGTTTTTGGGTTTAGGGTTTATAGTTTAGAGTTTGGATTTAGGGTTTAGGGTTTAGGATTAATTATTTAGGTTAGGGTTTAGAGTTTAGGGATTAACGTTATGGTTTAGTGTTCAAAGATATGGAATTAGGGTTTGGGTTTACTGCTAGTGTTTAGGTTTAGGATTTATTGTTTAGGTTCGGGGTTTTGGGTTTAGGGTTTATGGTTTAGGTTTGGATTTGGGTTAAGGGTTTAGGATTAATTGTTTAGGTTAGGGTTTAGTGTTTAAGGTTTAGGGATTGGGATTAGGAGGTTTAGGTTTAGCATTTAGGGTTTGGGGTTTATGGTTTATGGATTATGGTTTAGGGGTTTTGGATTTTGGGTTTAGGGTTTTGGTTTTAAGGCTTTTAGGGTTATAGGGTTTATGGTTTAGGGTTAGGGTTACAGTTTAGGGTTAGGTTTAGGGTTAGGGATTTAGGTTTAGTGTTTAGGGTTTTGGTTTTGGATTTTGGATTTGGGGTTTAAGTTCAGTAGTTTATGGTTTAGGGTTTAGGGTTTGTGGTTGAGGTTTTGGGGTTTGGGTTTTGATCTTGGCTTTAGGTTTTAGGGTTTTGGTTTAGTGTTTAGGATTTTGTTTTAGTTTAGGTTAGGGTTTAAGATTTAGGATTTGGGTTTGAGTTTAGGTTTAGGTTTTAGGATTAATTGTTTAGTGTTTGGATTTAAGGTGTAGGATATAGTGGTATAGGGTTTGGGTTTAGGTTAAGGTTTAGAGTTTAATGTTTAGGAATTAGGTTTAGGTTTAGGGTTTAGGTGTAGGGCTTAGGTTTTAGGTTTTAGGTTTATATCTTAGTTGTATGAATTTAGGTTTAGGTTAGGGTTATTGGTTTAGAGTTTAGGATTAAGAGTTTAGTGGTTTAGTCTTTATGGCAGAGTTTAGCACATGGGCTTAGGGTTTAGGATTTAGGGTTTTGATCTGGGGTTTAGGCTAGCTTTAGGGCTTTGCATTTGGGTTTTAGGTTTAGTGGTCTAGGGTTTTGAGTTTTGGGTTAAGCGGTTTGGGATATATGGTTTAATATTTTGGGTTTAGGGTTTAAGGTTTGGGGATAGGCTAGGTTTAGTGTTTAGGGTTTAAGGTTAAGGTTTAGGTCAAAGTTAAGGAATTAGTGGTTTAGGGTTTTGAATTAAGGATTTAGGTTTAGGGTTTAGGGTGTTACGGGTTTAGGGTTTGGGTTTAGACTTTAGGATTAAGAGGTTTAGTGTTTAGTCTTTATGGTTTAGAGTTTAGCATTTTGGGTTTAAGGTTTAGGGTTTAGGATATAGTCATAGATTTGGGGTTTAGGCTTAGTTTTGGGTTTTTGGTTTTGGGTTTTAGGTTTAGGGTTTAGGTTTAGGTTCTGGGTTTTGAGTTTTCGCTTTAGGTTTAGGATAGATGGTTTAGGATTTATGATTTAGTGGTTTAAGGTTTAGGTTTAGTGTTTAGGGTTTAAGGTTAAGGTTTAGGGATCAAAGTTAAGGAATTAGGGTTTAGGTTTGCTGGCTTAGGGTTTATGGTTTCACTGTTTAGGTTGGTTGCATAGGTTTATGGTTTAGGTTTATGGTTTAGATTTCGATTTGGGTTTAGGGATTAGGATTAATTGTTTAGGTTGTGGTTTATAGTTTAAGGTTTAGGATTGTGGTTTAGGAATAGGCTTGTGGATCGAGCATTTAGTGGTTTTTGAGTTTAGATTTATGGTTTAGGGTTTTGGTTTTAGGATTTAGGTTAAGGTATAGCGTTAGGTTAATGGTTTAGGTTTAGGTTTAGAGTTAGGGATTTAGGTTTAGGTTTAGATTTTTGAATGATTTAGGTTTAGGTTTAGGTGTAGGTTTAGGTTTTAGATTTTAGGGTTTATAGTTTATTGTTACTGTTTAGGGTTTAGAGTTAGGGTTTTGGGTTTAGAGTTTAGAATTAAGAGGTTTGGGGTTTAGTCTGTATGGTTTAGAGTTTAGCATTTAGGGTATAGGATTTAGGATTTTGGGTTTTTGATTTGGGGTTTAGGATTAGCTTTTGGGTTTTAGGTTTAGGGTTTAGGTTTAGGTTTAGAGTTTAGGTTTAGAGTTATGGTTTAGGACATATGGTTTAGGATTTATGATTTAGGTTTAAAGTTTAGAGTTCGGTTTAGGTTCGAGTTAAGGAATTAGGGTTTAGGTTTAGGGCTAGTGTTTAGGGTTTAGGGCTTAAAATTAGGATTTAGGGTTTAGGTTTAGGTTTTGAATTTAGGATCGAGGTTTAGGGTTTAGGGTTCCAAGTTTAGTGCTGGGTTTTGAGTTAAAGGTTTAGGGTTTAGGGTTTAAGGGCTGTGTTTAGGGTTTGGGTTTAGGATATATGGTTTAGGATTTAGGTTTAAGGTTTAGGGCTTAGAGTTTGGGCTTAGGTTTAGGCCAGGTTTAGGTTTAGGTTTATGATCTAGGTTTGGGTTAGGGTTTAGTGGTTTAGAGTTAAGAATTAGGTTTAGGATTTAGGGTTTATGGTTTAGGTTTTATGTTTAGAGTTTGGGATTTGGGGTTTAGTGTTTAGTGTTTAGGTATAAAGTTTGAGATTAATGGTTTCGGTTCGTGGTATAGGTTTAGCGTTTTTGGTTTATAGTTTATGTTTAAGCGGTTTAGGGTTTGTGTTTAGAGTTTAGGTTTAGGTCTAGGCTTATAGTTTAGGATTTAAGGTCCAGATTCCAAGTTTATGGTTTATGGTTTAGAGTTTAGGCTTAGGATTTAGGTTATTATTTATTATTTAGGTTTGTGGTTTAGGGTTTTAATTTTAGTGCTTAAGGTTTTAGGTTCTAGGTTTAGGATTTAGCATTTGTGGTTTAGGTTTAGGTTTATGCTTGTCGCTTATAGTTTAGGGTTTACGATTTAGGATTTAGGCTTTTGGATTTGGTGTTTATGGTTAGGGTTTGTAGATTATGGTTTAGGATTTAGGGTTTGGATTTATGGTTGGGGTTTACTGTTAGATTTGTGGTTTAATGTTTAGCAATTACGTTTAGTGTTTAGTGTTTAGGTTTAGGGTTTGTGTTCAGGTCCAAAGTATGGTTGTGGTGTGTTAGGGTTTAGTATTTAGGTTAGGGTTTTGGATTAAGAGGATTAGGTTTAGGCTTTATGGTTTAAAGTGTAGTGTTTAGGTTTAGTGGTTTAGGTTTGGGCTTGGATTTGGGGTTTAGGGTTTATGGTTTAGGGTTTGTGTAGGGTTTAGGTTTAAGGTCCAGGGTTTTGGGTTTGGTTTAATGTTTTGGGTTAAGGATATATGGTTTAGGATTTAAGATTTAGGATTAGGGTTCAGGTATAGCATTTAGGAATTAGTGTTAGGGTTTACAATTTAAGGTTTAGGTATTAGGCTTGTGGTTTAAGTTTTAGTGTTTAGGTTATTAGGTCAGAGGGTTTAAGTTTAAAGGTTTAGGTCAGTGGTTCAAAGTTTAGGGTTTATGCTTTAGGCTTATGGTTAGGTTTATAGTTTGGTTTAGGGTCGAGGTTTCGCCAGAGTTTGAGCTTAGAGTTTAGGATTAGGGTTTCAAATTAGGCTTTATGGTTTAGAGTTTAGGTTTGAGGGTTTAGGTTTTTGAATTTTGGATTTAGGTTTGAGTTTAGGATAGTTTTTATGGTTTAGGTTTAGGATTTAGGTTAAGGGTTTAGCATCTGTGTCTGCAGGGTTTAGGTTTTGGTTTTAAGGGTAAGGGTATAGATTTGAGTTTATGGTTTAGGTGTTAGGTTATGGTTTAGCTTTGTGGTTTAGGGTTTAGGATTTAGTATTAGGATTAATGGTTTAGGTTAAGGTTTAGGGTTTAGGGTTGATGGTTTGTGTTTAAGGCTTATTTTTTTGGTAAGCGGTTTAGATTTAGGGTTTAGAGTTTAGGATCTCGTGTAGTGGTTTTAGAGTTTGGTTCAAAGTTTAGGTTTAAGGTTCATGGTTCTAAGTTTAGTGTTTAAAGTTCAGGTTCCAAGTTTAGGGTTTAGGTTAGGTTTAGGTTTAGTGTTTATGGTTCAAAGGTTTAAGATTTAGTTTAGAGTTTAGGTTTAGTGTTTAGACATGTGGTTTAGTATTAATAGTTTGGGGCTAGGTTTAAGGTTTAGGTTTAGGGTTTGGGATTTGAGTTTGGGGTTTAAGGTTAGCATTTAGGTTTAATGTTTAGGAATTAGGGTTTAGGGTTTAGGTTTAGGATAAATGGTTTAGGATTAAGGGTTTAGTGGTTTAGCATTTAGGATTAATAGTTTGGGTTTAGGATATATGGTTTAGGATTAAGGGTTTAGGTTTATGTTTAGGATATATGGTTTAGGATTAAGGGTTTAGGTTTAGGTTTAGGGTTTAGCATTTAAGATTTAGGGTTTAGAGTTAGTGGTCTAGGATTAATAGTGGCTTAGGTTTAGGGTTTTGGGTTTAGGTGTGTGGTAGGGCTTAGGGGTAGGGTTTAGGGTTTAGGTTAGGATAGGGTTTATGGTTTAATGTTTAGGAATTAGGGTTTAGGATTTAGGATATATGGTTTAGGATTAAGGGTTTAAGGTTTAGGTTAGGTAGAGTTTAAGATGGGTTTAGGATTAATAGATTAGGTTAGGCTTAGGTTAGGGCTTAGGTTTAGGTTTAGGTTTAGGTGGGTTTGGGATTTAATGTTTAGATTTAGGTTTAAGGTTTAGTGTTTAAAATATATGGTTTAGGGTTTCAATTTAAGGTTTAGATTAAGGAATTAGCGCTTAGGTTTAGTGTTAGAGGTTTTGGTTTAGCATGTTTAAGTTTTGTGGTTTAGGTTTTAGGGTCAGTGCCTATGGTTTATGTTTTAAGTGTTAGGTTAGAGTTTACTAGTGTTTAGGTTTAGGATTTCGGATTAGCATTTCTAGTTTAGAGTTTTGGATCGAGGGGTTTAGGATTTAGGCTTTATCGTTGTAGTTTAGTGGTTTAGGATTTTGGTTTTAGGATTTTGGATTGGGGTTTAAGTTTAGGGTTTAGGGTTTAAGGTTTAGGTTAAGGGTTAAGGGTTAATGATTTGTGTTTATGTTTTGGGTTTTGGGTTTTGGTTTTTGGGTTTAGGGTTTCGGGTTTCGGGTTTAGATTTTAGGATTTGGTTAGAGTTGTGGTTTAGTTTAGGGTTTAGGATTTAGGTTTAGGTTTGGGGTTTAGGTTAAGGTTTAGAGTTTAATGTTTATGAATTAGGGTCAGTTTAGGTTTTAGTGTAGGGTTTAGGTTTAGGGTTTGGGGTTTATGTTAAGGTTTAGAGTTTAACATTTGGAATTAGGGCCTGGTTTTGGTTTAGGCAGGGTTTAGGGTTTAGGGTTTGGGGTTTAGGTTAAGGTTTAGAGTTTAATGTTTAGAATTAGTGGCCCGGGGTTTAGGTTTTAGGTGTAGGGTTTAGGTTTTAGGGTTTATAGTTTAGTGGTACGGCCATGGTTTAGGTTATGGTTTTAGGTTTAGAGTTTAGCATTGAGGGTTTAGGGTTTAGGATCAGGCTTTGATTTGGAGCCTACTGCCATGCTAGGGTTTTGGGTTTGGGTTTTAGGTGCCCAGGGTCAGGCTTAGAGTTTTGGTTTAAGGTTTAGGGTCAGTGTTTAGTGTTGGGTTTAGGATATATGGTTTAGGATTTAGGTTTAGGTTTAATTAGGTTAGTGGCCTAGGTTTAAGGCTTAGTGGTCAGGTTGTAGTGTTTAGGGTTTAAGTTTAAGGTTTAGGACTGTGCCATGGAATTAGGGTTTGGGTTTAGGGCTAGTGTTTAGGTTTAGCATTTAGTGTTTAGGTTATGGGGTTTGTGGTTTAGGTTTAGGGTTTAGGATTAATTGTTTAGGTTAGGGTTTAGGGGGATTAGGGATTAGGTGATTAGGGATTAGGGATTAGGGATTAGGATTAGGGATTAGGGATTAGGATTAGGGGTTTAGCATTTAGGGTTTAGGTTTTTAGTTTAGGGTTTAGGTTTATGGATTATGGTTTAGGATTTAGGGTTTAGGTTTTGGATTTAGTGGTTTAGGTTTTTGTTTTAAGTTTTAGGTTAAGGTATAGGTTTATGGTTTATGGTTTAGGGTTAAAGGTTTAGGATTAGTGTTTAGAGTTAGGATTTAGGGTGGGGGTTTCTTTAGGATTTTGATTTGGGGTTTAAGTTTAGGATTTATGTTTTAGCTTTGTGGTTTAGGGTGGGCGGCTTAGTAAGGGTCTTACTGGGGTTTTGGGTTTTGGGGTTTTGGTTTTTGGTTTTAGTGTTTTGGGTTTAGGTTTAGGGTTTAGGATTTTGTTTTAGAGTTTAGGTTAGGTTTAGGATTAATTGTTAGGTTTGGATTTAGTGTAGGATATGGGTTTGGGGTTAAGGTTTAAATTTTAATGTATAGGAATTAGGGTTAGGTTTAGGTTTATGGTTTTGATTGGGTTTATGGTTAGCCAGGGCTTTGCGTTTGGGTTTTAGGTTTAGGTTTAGTGGTTTAAGGTCCAGGTTTCAGTTTGGGTTTAAGGGTTTAGGATATATGGTTTAGGATTTAGGGTTTACGCCAAGGTTTATGAATAGGGTTTAGGTTTAGGTTTAGGTTTAAGTTTTGTGGTTTTGGGATTAGGTTTATGGTTTAGAGTTTGATTTACGGTTTAGGTTTAGGATTAATTATTTAGGTTAGGTTAAGAGTTTAGGTTTAAGGTTAAGGATCAAAGTTATGGAATAGGCCTTTGGTTTAGGGCTAGTGTTTAGGTTTAGGATTTAGTGAGGTTCCCGTTTTGGGTGGGTTTAGGTTTATGGTTTAGAGTTTGGATTTACGGTTTAGGGTTTAGGATTAATTATTTAGGTTAGGATTTTGGGTTTAAGGTTTAGGGATTAGGATTAGGGATTAGGATTAGGGTTTAGGTTTAGCATGTAGGTTTAGGGTTTGGAGTTTAGTTTATGGTTTATGGATTATGGTTTATGGTTTTGGATTTTGGGTTTAGGGTTTTGGTTTTAAGGTTTTAGGTTAAGGTATAGGTTTATGGTTTAGGTTTAGGTTAAAGATTTAGGTTTAGGTTAGAGTTAGGGATTTAGGTTTTCGATTTTAGGATTTTGGATTTGTGGTTTAAGTTTAGGGTTTGGTTTAGAATTTAGGTTCGATTTTAGAATTTTGGCTTTGGGGTTTAAGTTTAGGTTATAGTTTAGGTTTAGGGTTTAGGGTCAAGGGTTTAGGGTTCTGGTTCAGATTTGGGGTTTTAAGTTTTGGGTTTTGGTTTTAGGTTTTAGGATTTTGGGTTTAGGGTTTAGGATTTTTTTATTTGAACGACTGGGGGTCAGGGCTTAGCAACACCCCCAGGCCTTAGCATATATAAAGAAAAGAAGTACAAGGAGGGGGGCATAAAGCTTACCTCCCAAAGGTGGAGTTAGGGTTGGTAGCCTCCTAGTCAAAGCTAGTTGGTTCTCCAACTCTACTCCAAAAGAAATAAAGGTCCTATCATCTAAGCATCTATGTGAGAGGACTCCTCTCGATACAAATAATCCTAGGAAAGAAAAAACCAGGGAGACTCTACCTTTACAAAAGGAAAGAAAATCTATCCAAAACAGGGGATACTTCAAGGAAGCCAAATGACAATATAGTCATCGAAAAGAGGGCTCAAGGAGTTCAAGCACCTTCATAGTCCTCTTTGTTCGACTTTTAGGTGGTTCCTTTATTCTTTCAATTTTCTTCTTCTCAAGCTTGCCATGCCTGCAAGGTCCTCGTGGAAGTAGGTCGTTAGTTTGGGAAGCCGTGGATGTTGAAATACACCGAGGATGTGAAATTTGGTGGCTTTGCTTGGAAAGTGAGTCCGCAAAGTTGGCTTCTCCGGAAGTGTGTATACATTTAAAGTGAGTGAAGTGCATGGCTTGTTGAAGCTTCGCTTGAGTTGAGATGGTCCAAGGGATCGCTTGCCATTAAACCACCGCAAGTAGTTGAGAGTCGACTTCAAGGATTACTTTTCTATAATTTAGTTGCATACACCAAAGAGGCCAAAGTTAGTCTCTATTTCACTGTTGTTGGTTCCTCGCCCAAAGGAATCGAGAATGCAAGAATGAACTCCATTTTGGTTCCCGAGAATTCCTCCGCCCTATTCTTCCGGATTGTTTAATGCACTCCATCCGTGTTGATTTTGACCCACTGCCTAGAGGTTTTTGCCATCAATTGTAGTCACCGATATCATGAGTACAACTTTCTAAGAGTATACATATCTTCTTCCATCCCAAGGCCAATGAATGTATGGGAACTTAATCAGAGTAACTTGAAGTCGCAAGGATCACTAAGTGTTTAACTCTTGCCATATTAGACTGCTTTCCCATACTTTACTACACACCGTTTCTTCCATAAGTTCCAACAAATAAAACGGGTATCACTAAGGATCAACGATGTGCTTCATTGTTGTGAGGGTAGCACCACCATCTCATAATCGTGTTTCTAAGAGGCGTATAATCACCGGAATTCCTAAGGAAGTGGCAAAGTATTTCCGCACTGCTTAGCAAAGTTTCCAGAGTTGAAAATATGTTCAACAAGATTCATTCCTCGAGAATGACAGAAGAATGCACAAAGCAGTCCAACTCCAAATCTCAACATTGTTCATTAGTAGAAGCTTGCCCGATTGCTCTCCACAAGAAGAAGGAACATTTGAAGGGAACCTGCTTTCGCCAAGTGTAGGAATTAATTTTGGTTTTTTCTTTTTCTCTAATGTTGTTCCAGCCGAGGTAATAGAGAACATGCCATCGTGTTGAGATCTTCACACCGATCAGCCGGTTCTCACTGCCGGAGTTGGGATGAGAGAATATTGTGTACTTGGTTGGGGGTTGCTTGGATGACCTTGTCCATGTTCCACCGCCCACCAATAAAATTAGACCTTAGCATTGTTGAACTCACATTATCGAGGTGTATCGCCGCAGGCCTACACCGAGCCGCTTATCCCACCAAAAGGAGCAAGAGCCACTCCTAATTCTCCATCAGATATGTCTCTCCACCTTAGTTCTGTTCTTCATCATGATCCTCCAAGCTCGAGATTCACCAGATCCCATTTTTTGCTTATGGGTTAGATCTTTGGCAATACTTTGCCTTAAGAAAATCCCCATAAAGTTTGTTTTGATCCAAAGTCCACCACTGCTTGAACTGAAAGCTTGACATACATCACTCATAAGTCTAACACCAATTCCTCCTTCATCATATGGGAAACTGAGATTTTTCCATGAGGACCAATGATATTTTTTCTTATCGCCTCCATCCCCTAAAAATCAGCCAAAATGCTTTGGATTTGCTTAAGAATGGTAGGAGGGAGATTGCCGATAAGATATGAATAGGAGAGATTGAAGGACATGTTTGATCAGTGGTTGCCTTACCCCCATAACTCAACATTTTAGAGTTCCAACCAGGATTCTGCTGACAATCTTATTCATGAGTTCAAAATATATGTTCCTATACCTTCCAAAGAATAGTGGCATCCAAGGTATGTGATGGGAGCTTTCTTGTGAAAACCTGTATTCTTCTTAATTCTATCACAGTGGTTCTCAAGGCATTAGAGTGGAGCATAAAGTGACTCTTGGCCTTGTTGATCAAATTCCACTAAACACTTTCATAAGTAGTCAAAGTATCCATAATTAGCTTAAGAGAGTGCTCCTCCTGAGGTGAAGATTATAATATCATCAAGAAAGCTAAGGTGGTTGATTTGAGGTCCCTTCTTTCCATATAGAAGCCATGGTAGAGGGGGTCTGATGCAAGTTGTTCTTGATAACATCTCAAAGACCTAAAATAAATAGTGGGATAAGGGTCTCCTTGTTTGAGGCCTCAGGAGTGAAAGAAGCCATGTCTCCCGCCATTAATAATAATAGAGTACCAGCTTGTTGGCCATGATCCTCCGTAACATATCAATGACAACTTCCTCAAATCCCATCTTTCCGAGGATAATACAAATATAGACTGTGATACCCCGCCATAAGCTTTGGCCATATCAAACTTGATCACAACATTACTTCCAATGTTAGGTTTCCGATCCGTGGATGATTTCTTGAGCAAGCATAATATTCTCGATATGCTTCTACCCTTAACAAAACCCGATCGACAGGGAGATAAGACTAGGCGTATTAGGTGCTAACTGAGGTACAAAGAATTGGAAATGATCTTGTTGGTGAAATTACTCAAACTTATAGGTCCGAACTCGTAAAGTTGTTAGATGCTTCACTTTGGGAATCGTAACTGCATAAGCATGAGAAAAGAATTTAGGAAGCATTTGCCCACAAAAAGGTACATGAATGATCTAGCAGATCTTTGTTGATAATGTGCCAAAGATTTTTGGAAGAAATGGCCATTCATTCCATCCGCCCCGCACTTAATTGGGATTCATGGAGTAGACCACCTCTTTCAATTCCTCCATAGTAGGCGATCCTTCAACTCATTGTATTCCGATTGACCATTCTGGGAATGCACCAAAGGGCCTTCATCTATAGGTTTCTCTTCCCCGTGAATATATGTTGAAAGTGGTCACAGCAGCCTGCAATGTGTTCATCCCCGCATCCACTCTCATCATCGAGGATTTTGTGAATAAACAATCTCCTTCTTCCGCCCTAATCGTGAGCACGAAAGTATTTGGAATTGGCATCCCCTTCTTTAAACCATTGTAGTTGAGTCTTTGTCTAAGGATAGAATCTTCAAGTTTCATAAATCATGTATTCAAGATTAATGCCATGAAGTGTTGCTCTATGCTCCTCCGAAAGTTCAGAATAAGATTGTCTTCGCTACTGATTCTGCTTTCAAAATCCCCGACCTTAGCAAATATGTCACCAAACTTTTCTTTGGACCAAACACCGAGGGTAGCCGCAAGCCTTCTCATTTTCTCGTGGAAGATCCACATGGGATTACCTTCAACTGCCTGCTCCAAAGACTCGCCATGCTTTCTTCAAAGGAAGGTTGGTCACCCAAAGCTTGAGAAATCAAATATTTAATACGAGTGTCTACTCTAGTATTCATCTCCATAAGTGGACAATGATCGTAACCCACGTATGGGAGGTGAGTAATGGTGGTCTGTGGCATGTTTTGCACCCACCGATCATTAACTATAGCCCGTCTGCCTTTTCCAAATTCTCGGTTGATTCCTCTTTGATTTGACCAGTGAATCTTCGTCCATCAATCCAGATCGAGTCCACAAGCCTCAATAGTAGCAATGAAGTCCATGCTTTTCCTCATGTTGTAGGGGTTGCCACCTAGTTTTTCCTCTCAGACAAGAATGACATTAAAGTCCCCAACAGTGCACCAAGGAGTGGCATTTCTAGTATCAAAGAAAGTGGAGTAATCTGTCCCAAAGAGGTCTCCCGAGATAGTCCTTGCATTTGGCATACACAAAGGTCTTGATATAGGTTTCAGGAGCTTCAGATGCTTGATTTCACAGTGATCTCACTTCATCGATTCAAGCACCTTACAAATAATATCATTGTTCCGTAAGAGCCAAATTTTTCCATTGGAGTTTCCAATGCATGATCCATGGTAAGCATACTTTAAACATATTAATATGGCTATTGTCCGAGAAGGGTTCCGTGATTGCAATCATAGATATATAGTGAATAGTTCGAGATTTTTGAGTCTTTCAATAACACTGGTATTGATACCTCTAGCATTCCATATGATCGCACTCAATCATCGAGAGGATTTAGAGGAAAAGATCCTTGTATTTGGTCTTCAAGCAGCGTGAATGGTTGGTGCAGCCTTTTTGAGAGGAGTTTATCAAGGTGTATACCTGGGGAGAGTCCTTGATTGTTGGTAACAAGTAGTTCCTTGTCCAAAATCCCGATCTTTGTCAGCTGAATGCATTGATGAGAAGTTGACAAGTCTCATCATCATCCTCCGGTCAATTCCGTAAGCCTTGTCTTCTTCTATTTCATCTTCGTAAATCTCCACCGCATACTCATCTCTCAAGGTAACTTTATACCGATCGTGGGTTTTCCAGGGGTAGGGTATTATATCGAGCTTTAAGAGGCACTACATCCATAACTTGATCGACCATGATGAAGTCTTTACAAGGAGTTCCTCGCCCAGACTCACACCGCTTCTTGTTCTTGCCTCGATTTGTTCTCGCCTGCTTCTTCTTGATTGCTTCCTTTTTTCTTGCTTGGTTTGTTTTTACTTTTGGGAGTATCCACTTGTTTGCCGGAACTTGCTTTGTTTCCCATATCTTTTGCCATGAGCCTTGTACGTGTTTATGTCCTTCACTGCTTGAGTTATTCTGTTGATTGGTTTCTCTCGATTTGGTGAACTCGTTTTGTTGATGATGACCATCTTTTTAGTGGTTGCAGAGGCTTCAAGGTCAGTCCTATGGTCAACCAAAGAGATCTCCCGCACAGCAGAGGTAAATCCTCCCCTTAGGTTCCCTTCCCGCAGTTAGTGGTTTTCTCCCGCCTTCCATCCTCCTCCAACACTACAGAGCAGTAAAAACAACAGAGGGGCCAACAGGGAAGTGGAATACAAATTTACCGAGCCGCCAAGAGCATCGTGATAACAGGAAGGGTACAGGAACTGAGCACCGATTCATCCAACATATTCACAAGAGTTGCAGATCAATACCCGAGAGTTGCACCGGTTGTGAATCCTTAGCTTTGTTTGCCGCTCCACTGCTTCTCACAGACCGCACTGGAAACATGTGTCTTACCCTGTTCTCGATTCTCATTCGATGATTTTTGTTTTTCTTCCTAGTTTGAGTTTGCCAATGTTCTTCATTTGGTATGGTATCCTCTTCAACTCGTCCATTCCTTTGTTTGCCTATCAGTGTGTTTTCTCCTTGCCTTGTTGCTCACGAGTAGATTCTTTAGGTGTCCGATGTGTCGCCTTCTCCGCCCTTTCCTCGCTTGCCTCCAACTCCTTCTTCCTTTTGATTACTTCATCCCTTCCTTTCACCGGCATTCTCCTATAATGTGTCCTTGATGCTTGCAATATAAACAATAGGAAGGAACCTCTTCAAATTCTATAATCTGCCATTTGCCAAGTGTGATCCTTCTCAGAGAAGCCCAACCACACATGCCGTGGTCTTTCCTTAGTGATGTCAATCTGACCTCACTTTAGCTACACTTCCTCTAGTTTTCGCATAGTAGCGCATCCAGATAGAGAGCTTTACCAATGGGGACAAAGAAGGAGTAAGAATATCCATGTAATAACAATGCCAGGAGCCTCGTAGTGTGATCCATATAGGTACAATAGGAGTCTCCTCAGCAGGTTTGAAGGTAGGAGTCCAAACTTGAAGCTTCATGGATTGGCCAGCAATATACATTCTCTGTTTGGTCCACACAGAGATGTGATCTGCCTCATTGTCTAAGTCGATATAAATGTGCCTTGAATTAAAGTGAGCAATTTTAACACCACAAGTAAGCTGCGTTTGAGCAATAAAGCTCTTTCTAATAACCTCCATTTTTGGAATGGCATTAGTAAATTTGCCTACAAAGGTGAACTTGCATCTACTAGGCATCTTTTGCATGAAATCCTCTTCGTGAAAGGTAACGGAGGGATATCCTTGTCTAGTGGTGATGATGGGGGAGATGATATCCAAGGAAATGTCATTTTTAATTTGGTTGGCTCTGAGTCTAGTCGCAAGGGATTGAGTCACAGTAGGAGGGGAGGACTGGATTTGGTGGGTCGATATTTCTGGTAACAGGACTGATAGCAGGGGCTTTAGTTTGGTTCTGTTTAGGACTGATCTGGGTCCTATTTTGCTGTCCAAGTCTATACACATCAAAATTAGAGGATATTTTGATAGGAGGGGGAATCTGGCTCTCTACATTCACAGGCGTGTGACTGGTTTCTCCAGCTTGGCCCTTAGCCTCATTAGTCTCAACCTGCACAATAGCAATACCCTTCTCACGTTCATTTTGACTATTAGGAGAGTTATTACGTAAAGTGTTAGTGAACTTACCTGTTTCAGTTTGGCCCTTCTCCTCCTCCCTATTCCCTTGGATTATGTCTCTCTTGCTGCTGTTCGTATCCTTCACTCTCCAGGTTGTAGCTTTCTCTTTGGTAAGTTGTTCCTTTTTCGATGTTCCCATTAGTTCCTTAGGATCCACATTCCGTGTTGGGTGATGCTGCTGTGAGGTTGTAACATCATCCTCCTGAACTCTCACGCAGCCTTGTTCCACCGGGTCTCTTGTGGGATCATTTTGGTATCTTGTTCTTGTTGTTCCCATTGAACTAATTTCCTTTCGCCTTTGGATTCTCGCTTCCTTGTGATTATTGTTTGTTTGATTCATTTCGCTTGTCGCCTTACCTTGTTCCAACACTTCTCCATTGCTATGAGTTCCACTCTTGGTCGAACTCGATCCTGCAATCGACAGGAAACAAACATTATTCGTTGTAGAGTTGAGTAGTCCTACACTGGGAGGGTCATTCTCTTCACGAAGTTGTACAACATCGCAAATCAATGCCATTGATGACCGAGCTCGGGAAGGTCACCGAATTCCTCGCACGAGATGTTGTGTTCAAATTGATCCGATTGCTTCAGATATACTTCGTGACTGGGAAGATTCTCAGTGGTCGAAACATCATTCATTCCCTCCTGAAGTGATCGAAAATGTGTTCTTATAGTTGGCGATTTTGCGGCGATCTCCTCCATCACCGCCTTCGCAGATCTCTCAATTTGTACGTTGGAATCTTGTGATTTTTGGATTGGAGATAGATCTTTAGGTGTAGATTCAAGATTCCCGGATGAACTCACTCGAATTTGTCCAGATTGTTCCAGGGACATGATCTTGCGAGCCTAGTCCAATTTCGCCTCTGAGATCGCGACGTGGATCGCCTCAGTGCGCCGCGATTTCGAAGAATTGGTTGAGGATTCAGGTGAAGCGTCCATATGGGGTTTGTTGCTGCTGGAGTTCCGCGTCGAGTGCACTTGGTCCGACGGCCGGAGCTCCAGTCCCGGCGGCTCTATGGCCATTCCGGCGGCGACTGTTTATTTCAATTTTTTGAGAGCAAATTTTTAGAGAGATTTTTAGAGAGAGAAAAAATGTGAGAAAATGAATGGTGATGGGGTTTAGGGATTTTGTTTTAGAGTTTAGGGTTTAGGGTTTAGGATTAATTGTTTAGGGTATAGGATATAGGGTTTAAGGTTTGGGGTTTAGGGTTAAGGTTTAGAGTTTAATGTTTAGGAATTAGGGGTTAGGGTTTAGGGGTTTGGGTGTAAGGTTTAGGTTTTAGGTTTTAGGGTTTATAGTTTAGTGTTACGGGTTTAGGGTTTAGGGTTAGGGTTATAGGTTTAGAGTTTAGGATTAAGAGGTTTAGGGTTTAGTTTTTATGGTTTAGAGTTTAGCATATAGGGTTTAGGATATAGGGTTTTTGATTTGGGGTTTAGGGTTAGCGTTTAGGGCTTTGCGTTTTGGATTTTAGGTTTTGGGTTTAGGGTTTGGCCAGGTTTTGAATTTAGGTTTAAGGATTTAAGATTTAGATTTAGGTTTAGGTTTAGGGTTTAGGTTTTAGGGTTTTGTGTTTAGGTTTAAGGTTAAGGTTTAGGGTTCAAAGTTAAGGTTTAGGTTTAGAGCTAGGGTTTAGGGTTTAGTGTTTAGGTTATGGAGTTTTGGGTTAACGGTTTATGATTTAGGGTTTATGGTTTAGAGTTTTGATTTAGGGTTTAGGGTTTAGGATTAATTTTTTAGGGTTAGGGTTTATACTTTAAGGTTTAGGGATTAGGGTTTAGGATTTAGCATTTAGGGTTTTGGGTTTAGAGTTTAGCATTTATGGTTTATTGATTATGGTTTAGGGTTTAGGGTTTTGGTTTTAGGGATTTAGGGTTATGGTATAGGGTTTAGGGTTAATTGTTTAGGGTTTAGGGTTTAGAGCTAGGGATTTAGGGTTTAGGGTTTTGGGTTTTGAATTAAGGATTTAGGGTTTAGGGTTTAGGGTTTAGGGTGTAGGGTTTAGGTTTTAGATTTTAGGGTTTATAGTTTAGTGTTACGGGTTTAGGGTTTAGGGTGAGGGTTTTGGGTTTAGAGTTTAGGATTAAGAGGTTTGGGGTTTAGTCTTTATGGTTTAGAGTTTAGCATTTAGGGTTTAGGGTTTAGGATTTAGGGTTTTTTATTTTGGGCTTAGGATTAGCGTTTTGGGTTTTGGGTTTTGGGTTTTAGGTTTAGGGTTTAGGATTTAGGGTTTAAGATCTACGGTTTTAAGTTTTGGTTTTAATGTTTAGGGTTTAGGGTTTAGTGTTAAGGGTTTAGGATATATGGTTTAGGATTTATGATCTAGGGTTTAAAGTTTAGGGTTATGGTTTAGGGTTTTTTATTTGGGGTTTAGGATTAGCGTTTTGGGTTTTGGGTTTTGGGTTTTAGGTTTAGGGTTTAGGGTTTAGGGTTTAGGCTCTAGGGTTTTAAGTTTTGGTTTTAAGGTTTAGGGTTTAGGATTTAGTGTTAAGGGTTTAGGATATATGGTTTAGGATTTATGATTTAGGGTTTAAAGTTTAGGGTTAGGGTTTAGGGTTTAAGGTTAAGGTTTAGGGTTCAGAGTTAAGGAATTAGGGTTTAGGGTTTAGGGCTAGGGTTTAGGGTTTAGTGCTTGGGTTTAGGGTTTAGGGTTTAGGATTTAGTATTAGGATTGATGGTTTAGGGTTAAGGTTTAGGGTTTAGGGTTGATGGTTTAGGGTTCAAAGTTAAGGGCTTACGGTTTATTATTTTTGGTTAAGCGGTTTAGGATTTTGGGTTTAGAGTTTAGGATTTTGGGTGTAGGGTTTAGAATGTAGGGTTCAAAGTTTAGGGTTTAAGGTTCAAGGTTCCAAGTTTAGTGTTTAAAGTTCAGAGTTCCAAGTTTAGAGTTTAGGGTTTATAGTTTAGGGTTTAGGGTTAAGGTTCAGGGTTTACGATTTACAGTTCAGAGTTTAAGATTTACGGTTTAGAGTTTAGGGTTTTGGGTTTAGACATAGGGTTTAGTATTAATAGTTTAGGGCTAGGGTTTAGGGTTTAGGGTTTAGGGCTGAGGGTTTAGTGTTTGGGGTTTAAGGTTAGGATTTAGGGTTTAATGTTTAGGAATTAGGGTTTAGGGTTTTTGTTTATGATTAAGGGTTTAGGGTTTAGCATTTAGGATTAATAGTTTCGGGTTGAGGATATATGGTTTAGGATTAAGGGTTTAGGGTTTATATTTGGGATATATGGTTTAGGATTAAGGGTTTAGGAATTAGGGTTTAGGGTTTAGAGTTTAAGATTTAGGGTTTAGACTTAGGGTTTAGGGTTAATAGTTTAGGGTTAGGGTTTAGGGTTTGTGGTTTAAGGTTTAGGGTTTAGAGCTTAGGGTTTATGGTTTAGGGTTTTGGGATAGGGTTTATGGTTTAATGTTTAGGAATTAGGGTTTAGGGTTTAGAATATTTCTTTAGGATTAAGGGTTTAAGGTTTAGGTTTAGGGTCTAGAGTTTAAGATTTAGGGTTTGAAGTTTAGGGTTTAGGTTTTTGACTTAGGGCTTAGGATTAATAGTTTAGGGTTAGGATTTAGGGTTTAGGGCTTAGGGTTTAGCTTTTGGGGTTTAGGGTTTAATGTTTAGGAATTCGGGTTTAGGGTTTAGGGTTTAGAATATATGGTTTAGGGTTTCGATTTAAGGTTTAGATTTAAGGAATTAGCGTTTAGATTTAGGGTTAGAGGTTTGGGTTTAGCGTTTAAGTTTTAGGGTTTAGGTTTTAGGTTTTAGTGTTTAGGGTTTCAAGTTGTAGGTTTAAGTTTTAGGGTTTAGGGTTTAGGGGTTCAGGTTTATGGTTTGGGTTTTAGTGTTTAGGGTTAGGGTTTATAGTTTAGGGTTTAGGGTTTAGGATTTCAGATTAGCATTTCGGGTTTAGAATTTCGGATTAAAGGGTTTAGGATTTGGGCTTTATCGTTTAGAGTTTAGTGTTTAGGATTTCAGTTTTAGGATTTTGGATTTGGGGTTTAAGTTTAGGGTTTAGGGTTTAGGGTTTAGAGTTAAGGGTTTAGGGATCAGGGTTCAGGGTTTTGGGTTTTGGGTTTTGCTTTTAGGATTTAGGGTTTAGATTTTAGGGATTTGGTTTTAGAGTTTAGGGGTTAGGGCTTAGGGTTAATGATTTAGGGTTTAGGGTTTAGGATGAATTATTTAGGGCTAGGATTTAGGGTTTAGGATTTAGGGTTTAGGGTTTGGGGTTTAGGGTTAAGGTTTAGAGTTTAATGTTTTGGAATTAGGGGTCAGGGTTTAGGGTTTAGGGTGTAGGGTTTAGGTTTTAGGGTTTATAGTTTAGTGTTATGGGCTTATGGTTTAGGGTTAGGGTTTTAGGTTTAGAGTTTACGATTAAGAGGTTTAGGGTTTAGTATTTATGGTTTAGAGTTTAGCATTGAGGGTTTAGGGTTTAGGGTTTAGGATTTAGGGTTTTTGATTTGGGGTTTAGGGTTTGCGTTTAGGGTTTTGGGTTTTGGATTTTAGGTTTAGGGTTTAGGGTTTAGGGTTTAGGGTTTTGTGTTTTGGGTTTAAGGTTTAGTGTTAAGGGTTTAGGTTATATGGTTTAGGATTTAGGTTTTAGGGTTTAAGGATTAGGGTTAGGGTTTAGGATTTAGTGTTTACTATTTAAGGTTAAGGTTTAGGGTTCAAAGTTATGAAATTAGGGTTTTGGGTTTAGGGCTAGTGTTTAGGGTTTATGATTTAGTGTTTAGGTTCAGGGGTTTTGGGTTTAGGGTTTATGGTTTAGGGTTTGGATTTAGGGTTTAGGGTTTAGGATTAATTATTTAGCGTTAGGGTTTAGGGTTTAATGTTTAGGGATTACGGATTAGGGATTAGGGTTTAGGGTTTTGAGTTTATGGTTTATGGTTTATGGATTATGGTTTAGGGTTTAGGGTTTAGGGTTTTGGATTTAGGATTTAGGGTTTTGGTTTTAAGGTTTTAGGGTTAAGGTATAGGGTTTATGGTTTAGGATTTAGGGTTAAAGGCTTAGGGTTTAGGGTTTAGGGTTAGGGATTTAGGGTTTAGTGTTTAGGGTTTTGGTTTTAGGATTTTGGATTTGGGGTTTAAGTTTAGGGTATATGGTTTAGGGTTTACGGTTTAGGGTTAAGGGTTTAGCGTTCAGTGTTCAGGATTTGGGGTTTTAGGGTTTGGGTTTTGGTTTTAGGTTTTAGGGTTTTGGGTTTAGGGTTTAGCGTTTAGGGGTTTTGTTTTAGAGTTTAGGGGTTAGGGTTTAGGATTTAGGATTTAGGGATTAGAGTTTAGGCTTTAGGGTTTAGGATTAATTGTTTAGGGTTTGCATTTAGGGTTTAGGATATAGGGTTTAGGGTTTGGGGTTTAGGGTTAAGGTTTAGAGTTTAATGTTTAGGAATTAGGGGTTAGGGTTTAGGGTTTAGGGTGTATGGTTTAGGTTTTAGGTTTTAGGGTTTATAGTTTAGTGTTATGGGCTTAGGGTTTAGGGTTACGGTTATGGTTTTGAGTTTAGGATTAAGAGGTTTAGGGTTTAGTCTTTATGGTTTAGAGTTTAGCATATAGGGTTTAGGGTTTAGGGTTTAGGATTTAGGGTTTTTGATTTGGGGTTTACGATTAGCGTTTAGGGCTTTGCATTTTGTATTTTAGGTTTAGGGTTTAAGGGTTTAGGATATATGGTTTAGGATTTAGGGTTTCAGGTTTATGGTTTAGGGTTAGGGTTTAGGGTTTAGTGTTTAGGGTTTAAGGTTAAGGTTTAGGGTTCAAAGTTAAGGAATTAGGGTCTAGAGTTTAGGGCTAGTGTTTAGGGTTTAGGGTTTAGTGTTTAGGTTCTAGGGTTTTGGGTTAAGGGTTTATGGTTTAGAGTTTGGATTTAGGGTTTAGGGTTTAGGATTAATTGTTTAGGGTTAGGGTTTAGAGTTTAGGATTTAAGGTTAAGGTTTAGGTTTCAAAGTTATGGAATTAGGGTTTTGGGTTTAGGGCTAGTGTTTAGGGTTTAGGATTTAGTGTTTAGGTTCTGGGGTTTCGGGTTTAGGGTTTATGGTTTAGGGTTTGGATTTAGGGTTTAGGGTTTAGGATTAATTATTTAGGGTTAGGGTTTAGGGTTTAAGGTTTAAGGATTAGGGATTAGGGATTAGGGTTTAGGGTTTATCATTTAGGGTTTAGGGTTTGGAGTTTATTGTTTATGGTTTATGGATTATGGTTTGGGGTTTTGGATTTTGGGTTTAGGGTTTTGGTTTTAAGGTTTTAGGGTTAAGGTATAGGGTTTATGGTTTAGGGATTAGGGTTTAGGGTTTAGAGTTAGGGATTTAGGGTTTAGGGTTTAGGGTTTTTGTTTTAGGATTTTGGATTTGGGGTTTAAGTTTAGGGTTTATGGTTTAGGGTGTAGGGTTTAGGGTTCAGGGTTCAGGATTTGGGGTTTTGGGTTTTGGATTTTGGTTTTAGGTTTTAGGGTTTTGGGTTTAGAGTTTAGGGTTTAGGGATTTTGTTTTAGAGTTTAGGTGTTAGGGTTTAGGATTTAGGATTTAGGGATTAGAGTTTAGGGTTTAGGGTTTAGGATTAATTGTTTAGGGTTTGGATTTAGGGTGTAGGAAATAGGGTATAGGGTTTGGGGTTTAGGGTTAAGGTTTAAAGTTTAATGTTTAGGAATTAGGGTTTAGGGTTTAGGGTTTGGGGTGTAGGGTTTAGGTTTTAGATTTTAGGGTTTATATTTTAGTGTTACGGGTTTAGGGTTTAGGGTTAGGGTTATAGGTTTTGAGTTTAGGATTAAGAGGTTTAGGGTTTAGTCTTTATGGTTTAGAGTTTAGCATATAGGGTTTAGTGTTTAGGATTTAGGGTTTTTGATATGGGGTTTAGGGTTAGCATTTAGGGCTATACATTTTGGGTTTTAGGTTTAGGGTATAGGGTTTTGAGTTTTGGGGTTAAGGGTTTAGGATATATGGTTTAGGATTTAGGGTTTAGGGTTTAAAGTTTAGGGTCAGGGTTTAGGGTTTAGTGTTTAGGGTTTAAGGTTAAGGTTTAGGGTTGAAAGTTAAGGAATTAGGGTTTAGGGTTTTTGAATTAAGGATTTAGGGTTTAGGGTTTAGGTTGTAGGGTTTATGTTTTAGGATTTAGGGTTTATAGTTTAGTATGACGGGTTTAGGGTTTTGGGTTTAGAGTTTAGGATTAAGAGGTTTTGGGTTTTGTCTTTATGGTTTAGAGTTTAGCATTTTGGGTTTAAGGTTTAGGGTTTAGGATATAGGGTTATTGATTTGGGGTTTAGGGTTAGCATTTTGGGTTTTCGGTTTTCGGTTTTAGGCTTAGGGTTTAGGGTCTAGGGTTTTGAGTTTTGGGTTTAAGGTTTTGGGTTTAGGGTTTAGGATATATGGTTTAGGATTTATGATTTAGTGTTTAAGGTTTAGGGTTAGGGTTTAGGGTTTAGTGTTTAGGGTTTAAGGTTAAGGTTTAGGGTTCAAAGTTAAGGAATTAGGGTTTAGTGTTTAGGGCTATGGTTTAGGGTTTATGGTTTAGTGTTTAGGTTCTGGGGTTTTGGATATAGGGTTTATGGTTTGGGGTTTATGGTTTAGAGTTCGGATTTAGTGTTTAGGGTTTAGGATTAATTGTTTAGGGTTAGGGTTTATAGTTTAAGGTTTAGGGATTAGGGTTTAGGGAATAGGGTTTAGGATTTAGCATTTAGGGTTTTGGGTTTAGATTTTAGGGTTTATGGTTTATGGATTATGGTTTAGGGTTTAGGGTTTTGGTTTTTGGGATTTAGGGTTAAGGTATAGGATTTAGGGTTAATGGTTTAGGGTTTAAGGTTTAGAGTTAGGGATTTAGGGTTTAGGGCTTAGATTTTTGAATTAAGGATTTAGGGTTTAGGGTTTAGGGTGTAGGGTTTAGGTTTTAGATTTTAGGGTTTATAATTTAGTGTTACGGGTTTAGGGTTTAGGGTTTGGGTTTAGGGTTTAAAGTTTAGGATTAAGAGGTTTGGGGTTTAGTCTTTATGGTTTAGAGTTTAGCATTTAGGGTGAAGGGTTTAGGATTTTGGATTTTTGATTTGTGGTTTAGGATTAGCGTTTTGGGTTTTAGGTTTAGGGTTTAGGGTTTAGGTTTTAGGGTCTTGGGTTTTGTGTTTTGGGTTTAGGTTTTAGTGTTAAGGGTTTAGGACATATGGTTTAGGATTTATGATTTAGGGTTTAAAGTTTAGGGTTCGGGGTTCGGGTTTAGTATTTAGGATTTAAGGTTAAGGTTTAGGGTTCAGAGTTAAGGAATTAGGGTTTAGGGTTTAGGGCTAGTGTTTAGGGTTTAGGGTATAGGGTTAATGGTTTAGGGTTTAGGGCTTAAAATTAGGGATTTAGGGTTTAGGGTTTAGGGTTTTGAATTTAGGATTGAGGGTTTAGGGTTTAGGGTTCCAAGTTTAGTGTTTAGGGTTTCGAGTTTAAGGTTTAGGGTTTAGGGTTTAAGGGCTAGGGGTTTAGGGTTTTGGGTTTTGGATATATGGTTTAGGATTTAAGGTTTAAGGTTTAGGGCTTAGAGTTTCGGTTTAGGGTTTAGGGCTTAGGGTTTAGGGCTTAGGGTTTAGGGTTTAGGGTTTATGATTTAGGGTTTTGGTTTAGGGTTTAGGGTTTAGAGTTAAGAATTAGGGTTTAGGATTTAGGGTTTATGGTTTAGGGTTTTTGGTTTAGAGTTTGGGATTTGGGGTTTAGTGTTATTGTTTAGGTATAAAGTTTGGGATTAATGGTTTCGGGTTCGAGGTATAGGGTTTAGCGTTTATGGTTTATAGTTTATGTTTAAGCGGTTTAGGGTTTAATGTTTAGAGTTTAGGGTTTAGGGTCTAGGGCTTATAGTTTAGGATTTAAGGTCCAGGATTCCAAGTTTATGGTTTATGGTTTAGAGTTTAGGGCTTAGGATTTAGGGTTATTGTTTATTATTTAGGGTTTAGGGTTTAGGGTTTTAGTTTTAGTGCTTAGGGTTTTAGGTTCTAGGTTTAGGATTTAGTGTTTAGGGTTTACGCTTTATGGTTTATAGTTTAGGGTTTACGATTTAGGATTTAGGCTTTTGGATTTGGTGTTTATGGTTAGGGTTTGTAGAATATGGTTTAGGATTTACGGTTTTGGATTTATGGTTTGGGGTTTACGGTTAGGGTTTAGGGTTTAATGTTTAGCAATTACGGTTTAGTATTTAGTGTTTAGGGTTTAGGGTTTAGGGTTCGGTGTTTAGGGTTTAGGGTTCAGGGTTAGGCTTTAGTATTTAGGGTTAGGGTTTTGGATTTAGGGTTTAGGCTTTATGGTTTAAAGTTTAGTGTGCAGGGTTTAGGGTTTAAGGTTTTGGGTTTTGGATTTGGGGTTTAGGGTTAGGGTTTTAGGGTTTATGGTTTAGGGTTTTGTGTTAAGGGTTTAGGGTTTAAGGTCTAGGGTTTTGGGATTTTGGTCTAAGGTTTTGGGTTTTGGATTTGGGGTTTAGGGTTAGGGTTTTAGGGTTAATGGTTTAGGGTTTTGGGTTAAGGGTTTAGGGTTTAAGGTCTAGGGTTTTGGGATTTTGGTTTAAGGTTTTGGGTTTAGGGTATAGACATAGGGTTTAGTATTAATAGTTTAGGGCTAGGGTTTAAGGTTTAGGGTTTAGGGCTTAGGGTTTAGTGTTTGGGGTTTAAGGTTAGCATTTAGGGTTTAATGTTTAGGAATTAGGGTTTAGGGTTTAGGTTTAGGATACATGATTTAGGATTAAGGATTTAGGGTTTAGCGTTTAGTATTAATAGTTTCGGGTTTTGGATATATGGTTTAGGATTTATGGTTTAGGGTTTATGTTTAGGATATATGGTTTAGGATTAAGGGTTTAGGGTTTAGGGTTTAGGGTTTAGCATTTAAGATTTAGGGTTTAGAGTTAGGGTTTAGGATTAATAGTTTAGGTTTTAGGGTTTAGGGTTTAGGGTTTAGGGTTTAGGGCTTAGGGTTTAGGGTTTAGGGTTTAGGGACAGGGTTTATGTTTTACTGTTTAGGAATTAGGGTTTAGGGTTTAGGGCTAGGGTTTAGGGTTTAGTGCTTAGGTTTAGGGTTTAGGGTTTAGGATTTAGTATTAGGATTGATGGTTTAGGGTTAAGGTTTAGGGTTTAGGGTTGATGGTTTAGGGTTCAAAGTTAAGGGTTTACGGTTTATTATTTTTGGTTAAGCGGTTTAGGATTTAGGGTTTAGAGTTTAGGATTTTGGGTGTAGGGTTTAGAATGTGGGGTTCAAAGTTTAGGGTTTAAGGTTCATGGTTCCAAGTTTAGTGTTTAAAGTTCAGGGTTCCAAGTTTAGAGTTCTTTTTTTTTTTTTTTTTTTTTTTTTTTTATTTATTTGAACGACCCTTGAGCGGGTCAGGGGCTTAGCAACACCCCCAGGCCTTAGCATAAATAGAAACAAGAATAAGTACAAGGAGGGGGACATAAACCTATCCTCCAGTCCTAAGATGGTTCCGGAGTCAACTAACCTGTAAAGGAAAGTCGACTCCTCCCCGTACTAAAAGATGTAAACCTAATACTAAGTACCTAAGGAGAGGACTCCTCTCGATACAATTATACTAGGAAAACTTAAATAAGGGAGACTCTCCCCTTACAAGGAAGAGGCACTAAAGGAAACTATTCAAAAGAACTATAGCTCCGGCTATAGTTAAGGTGAAGTCTAAGCGAGATTCATGGAGGTTCCTTGATTCTCTTTGTCTTCCTTCTCCTGAAGTTGGTCACCTCTTGCATATCTAATTGGTGATATGCCTTTGTCTCCTTAGGTAGTTGTCATTTTGTTGAAATATACTTGAGGGCTAGTAATTTTATGGCTATGTTTCGATAATGAATCAGACTGATTGGCTTCTCGGTATATGTGATTACATTTGAAGCTGTTAATCATCCAATTAGGCTCTGAAGCTTCCTTAGTTGATTATCGATGCTCCAAGGATGTTGTGCTCTGTTCATTATCCACGCAACTAATAATTATGAGTCGGACTCTAAGATAATATTTTTGTAGCCCATTTCAGGCAGGGCCAGTCAAACCGAGTGCCTCTACGCTTGAATCTTTGGTTCCATCTCCCAAAGGAGTGGCAAATGCTAGCACCATTCTCCCGTGTGGTCTCTCATAATACCTCCCGCTCCTATCTTTCCTGGGTTCTCGAGCACCGCCATCCGTGTTGATCTTTACCCACATTGGAGGCTTTTTCCACTGACGAGGATCACTTTCGCATCATGCCCTGCATCTTTCCCCATTAAGATCAACTCTGTCCAATTCGATGGCCATTTGACGTAGAAATACTGTGTTTAGGAGCTTATATGATCTTATAGATAGCATATTTGACCGCTTACATTTGAGATTTTACCCCATATTTGCTAGCACACCTATTCTTCCATAGTTCCAAAGAAATGAAGATTGGTATAGCTCGCAATAACAGTTTGTGAGCATCATTGTTGAATTTTTGACCACCATTGGTGATTAGTTGAGGCGATGAGGTATGATCTCAGAGTAATCCCATTGCTGCAAAGAAAACTCCTCCAAACATAAGCAAAGCACCGCCTTGTTGAAGATGTGCTCTATGTTGTCCATGCCGGGCTGTTACAACAAAAACAACGAATCGCTCTTTGCCAAAACTAGTTAGTTTGTCATTAGTTGGTAACTTACCTCGCAATGCTCTCCATAAAAGAAAGGATGATTTAAAGGAATACTCCTATGCCACATTAGAGTATTGAATTTAGATTTCTCCTTTTCTTTCTCGATGACATTCCAAGTGAAGAACAAGTAAATTTTCCATCATTAGTAAGGGTCCAAATAGCTTGATCGATTTGCCATCTTGGATATGAATTTACATTGCTAAAATGTTCGTAGTCGCGGTAGGAGCTTGTTAGGGTTTATAGTTTAGGGTTTAGGGTTAAGGTTCAGGGTTTACGGTTTATAGTTCAGAGTTTAAGATTTACGGTTTAGAGTTTAGGGTTTTGGGTTTAGACATAGGGTTTAGTATTAATAGTTTAGGGCTAGGGTTTAGGGTTTAGGGTTTAGGGCTGAGGGTTTAGTGTTTGGGGTTTAAGGTTAGCATTTAGGGTTTAATGTTTAGGAATTAGGGTTTAGGGTTTTTGTTTATGATTAAGGGTTTAGGGTTTAGCATTTAGGATTAATAGTTTCGGGTTGAGGATATATGGTTTAGGATTAAGGGTTTAGGGTTTATATTTGGGATATATGGTTTAGGATTAAGGGTTTAGGAATTAGGGTTTAGGGTTTAGAGTTTAAGATTTAGGGTTTAGACTTAGGGTTTAGGGTTAATAATTTAGGGTTAGGGTTTAGGGTTTTGGGTTTAGGGTTTAGGGTTTAGAGCTTAGGGTTTATGGTTTAGGGTTTTGGGATAGGGTTTATGGTTTAATGTTTAGGAATTAGGGTTTAGGGTTTAGGATATTTCTTTAGGATTAAGGGTTAAGGTTTAGGTTTAGGGTCTAGAGTTTAAGATTTAGGGTTTGAAGTTTAGGGTTTAGGTTTTTGACTTAGGGCTTAGGATTAATAGTTTAGGGTTAGGATTTAGGGTTTAGGGCTTAGGGTTTAGCTTTTGGGGTTTAGGGTTTAATGTTTAGGAATTCGGGTTTAGGGTTTAGGGTTTAGAATATATGGTTTAGGGTTTCGATTTAAGGTTTAGATTTAAGGAATTAGCGTTTAGGTTTAGGGTTAGAGGTTTGGGTTTAGCGTTTAAGTTTTAGGGTTTAGGTTTTAGGTTTAAGTGTTTAGGGTTTCAAGTTGTATGTTTAAGTTTTAGGGTTTAGGGTTTAGGGGTTCAGGTTTATGGTTTGGGTTTTAGTGTTTAGGGTTAGGGTTTATAGTTTAGGGTTTAGGGTTTAGGGTTTAGGATTTCGGATTAGCATTTCGGGTTTAGAATTTCGGATTAAAGGGTTTAGGATTTAGGCTTTATCATTTAGAGTTTAGTGTTTAGGATTTCAGTTTTAGGATTTTGGATTTGGGGTTTAAGTTTAGGGTTTAGGGTTAGGGTTTAGAGTTAAGGGTTTAGGGATCAGGGTTTAGGGTTTTGGGTTTTGGGTTTTGCTTTTAGGATTTAGGGTTTAGATTTTAGGGATTTGGTTATAGAGTTTAGGGGTTAGGTCTTAGGGTTAATGATTTCGGGTTTAGGGTTTAGGATGAATTGTTTAGGGCTATGATTTAGGGTTTAGGATTTAGGGTTTAGGGTTTGGGGTTTAGGGTTAAGGTTTAGAGTTTAATGTTTTGGAATTAGGGGTCAGGGTTTAGGGTTTAGGGTGTAGGGTTTAGGTTTTAGGGTTTATAGTTTAGTGTTATGGGCTTATGGTTTAGGGTTAGGGTTTTAGGTTTAGAGTTTACGATTAAGAGGTTTAGGGTTTAGTATTTATGGTTTAGAGTTTAGCATTGAGGGTTTAGGGTTTAGGGTTTAGGATTTAGGGTTTTTGATTTGGGGTTTAGGGTGTGCGTTTAGGGTTTTGGGTTTTGGATTTTAGGTTTAGGGTTTAGGGTTAAGGGTTTAGGGTTTTGAGTTTTAGGTTTAAGGTTTAGTGTTAAGGGTTTAGGTTATATGGTTTAGGATTTAGGATTTAGGGTTTAAGGATTAGGGTTAGGGTTTAGGATTTAGTGTTTACTATTTAAGGTTAAGGTTTAGGGTTCAAAGTTATGAAATTAGGGTTTTGGGTTTAGGGCTAGTGTTTAGGGTTTATGATTTAGTGATTAGGTTCTGGGGTTTTGGGTTTAGGGTTTATGGTTTAGGGTTTGGATTTAGGGTTTAGGGTTTAGGATTAATTATTTAGCGTTAGGGTTTAGGGTTTAATGTTTAGGGATTACGGATTAGGGATTAGGGTTTAGGGTTTTGAGTTTATGGTTTATGGTTTATGGATTATGGTTTAGGGTTTAGGGTTTAGGGTTTTGGATTTAGGGTTTAGGGTTTTGGTTTTAAGGTTTTAGGGTTAAGGTATAGGGTTTATGGTTTAGGATTTAGGGTTAAAGGCTTAGGGTTTAGGGTTTAGTGTTAGGGATTTAGGGTTTAGTGTTTAGGGTTTTGGTTTTAGGATTTTGGATTTGGGGTTTAAGTTTAGGGTATATGGTTTAGGGTTTTTTTTTTTTTTTTTTTTTTTTTATTTGAACGACCCTTGGAGGGGTCAGGGGCTTAGCATCACCCCCAGGCCTTATCATATATGTAAAAAGTAAACATACATAGAGGGGGACATAAACCTTACCTCCACTTCATGGTGGTTCAAGAATTCGTAGCCTACTATAATTAGTAGGTTCTCCAAAACTTCCCCAAACAAAAGCAAGAACCTATCACCTACGCACCTATGTGAGAGGACTCCTCTCAGTACAAAGATTCTAGGAAAACTTAAATGAGGGAGACTCTCCCTTTACAATTCAAGAAATAAATTCTATCCTAGCAAACAAGAGAATCATAGCAGGAAGATGGTTATAACCATCGGAGAAGACATCAAGGATTTCAGGCTCCTTTCTGTGACTTCTCTCTTTCAGAGAGTGTCATGGTGGTTCCTTAATTCTCTTCTTCTTTCTTCTTCTGAAGCTTGCCATACCGCTAGTCTGCTGGAGATAATTTCTTGCCATTTTGGGCATTACCGTATTGAAATAAATATGAGGCTGGTAATCTTGTGACTATGTTTGGCAAGAGAATCGCAACAAAGTTTGCCTCACGAGGATATGAATACATCTGAATTGGTTGAATTTTGTGACTATTTGTTGAAGCTTCAATGGGAATCGAAGCGCCAAGGAGTTGCTGCAATGTTTTTCAACGGTGATCAAATAGCGTGAATCAACTTCAAGGATCACATTGTTTTGTTTCAGTTGAGCACACCATGTTATGCCAAAATAGCCGCTTCCACCTCGGCTTGGTTGTTTGTTCCAGTTCCAAAAGAAGTGAAAAGGCAAAGATAATCTCTCCTTTATGATTTACGATGATACCCTCCTCCTATCTTGCTGGGTTGCCCAAGGTGCTCCATCGATATTAAGTTTCACCCAAGTGTCGGAGGTTTAATCCGTTGGGTGAAGTGATCTTGGTATCATGAGTGCGACTCTCAATATGAATACACAACCTTTTCCATTCCAAAGGCCAAGTGATGTAGGAAGCGATGCATTAGGTTGAAAGTGTCAGGATCACCAAATATTTAACCCTTGCTATGTTGGATTGTTTGCCTCCATATTTGTTTGCACATCTGTTCTTCCACAAATTCCAAAGAATAAAGATAGGAATGGCTTGTATGATCACTTGTGTGCTTCATTGTTGTAAGCATTACTCCACCACCTCATAATCATACTTCTAAGAGGCAAATAATCTGTTTGAATACCGGCAACAAACAAAATACTTCCACACATTTCTGGCCAAGTTCCCGAATTGAAAATGTGTTCAATGGTATCAACTCGGAGAGTGACAACATGAACACTTGTTGGTGCAATTCCTAACCTTGCCAATTTTTCATTGGTAGGTAATTTGCTCTAATTGCTCTCCACGCAAAAAGGAACATTTAAAGGGATATTCCTATGCCAAGTGTAGGTGTTGAATTTGGTTTTCTCCTGGTTTCTCTAATACTATTCCACGCAGAAGACACGAAAAGGTACCATTGGTATTGAGGGTCCACACTGTCGATCGATTGTCCATGCTTTGTAGATGAATCTGAGTAGAGAGAATTTTATGTACCTGTGTATGAGGAGCTAAGCGAGTGACCTTTCTCTGTTCCACCGACCGAACTTCTATATAATCGCAACCTTATCATTATTGAATCATTCTTGTGAGTGGTAAATCGAGCCAAAGGTCCTATTCCCAACCGTTATCCCACCAAAAGGAGCAAGAACCATCCCCGATTTTCCACGAATGTGTGGTTCTCCAGATGATTTTGTTTTCATCATCAACCTCCATGCTTAGGATTCCCAGTATCCCACTTTTTGCTAATTGGATTAGATCTTTGGCGACTTGGCTTTAAGGAAATCACCCCACAATGTTTGCTTGGATCTAAATGTCCACCATTGTTTGAATTGAAATGCACGACAAACATCTTTCAAAAGTTTAACTCGATTCCTTCCTCATATGGAAAACTTAAGTTTCTCCATGACGACCAATGATATTTTTTCTTGTCCTTCCTCCATCCCCAGAAGAAATCAGCCATGATGTGTTGTATTTGCTTAAGAACAGTAGAAGGAGGAGAAATAGAAGATAGAAGGTGGATAGGGATTGATTGCAGCACATGTTTGATCAAAGTAACCTTGCCTCCATAGCTTAGCATCTTGGATTGCCATCCTGTGATTTTATTAACCATCTTGTTGATAAGCTCCGAGAAATAGATAATCTTAGGCCTTCCAATAAATATGGGGCATCCCAGGTACATCAGAGGAGCCTCTTTCTGGTGGAAGCGATGTACCTTTTAACCCTTTCAGGTAGTCCTGAAAGCATTAGAGTGAAGCGAAGTGACTTTTAGCCTTGTTGATCGGTGACACAAGTTCCTTCATAGATACTCGAGTCTCCATAATGAGTTTGAGAGCGCTTCTTCCAAGTGAATATAATAATATCATCCATGAAGCTAAGATGATTGATCTGTAGTCCTCTGCTTCCATATGGAAGTTGTGATATAAAGGATTCTGCTGCAACTGTTCAAAGATCTGGATAACATCTCAAAGACCTAAAATAAATAGGCCGAGATAAAGGATCACCTTGCTTTAATCCTCTAGTAGACTGAAAGAAACCATGTCTCTTTCCATTAATAATAATGGAATACCAATTGTTAGCCATAATTCTCCACACCATATCAATGACAACCTCATCAAAGCCCATCTTCACGAGAACCAGGACAAGTGTAGGACCAGGAAACCCTGTCATAGGCTTTTGTCATGTCAAGTTTAATCACCACATTACTTCTTATGACATGGCTTCTTTATCTCGATGGATGATTTCTGAGCCAACATTATATTTTCAGTTATACTTCTCCCTTTACAAACCCCGATTGATTAGGGAAATCGGGTTTGTAGGATAGAGCCAACTTTGAGACATAGAAGCTTAGATATGATCTTGTTAGTGAAATTGCTAAGGTGATAGGCCTAAATTCGAAAGCTTATTAGGATGCTTCACTTTAGGAGAAGAACAAGACATGTATGAGAAATATATTTAGGAATCATCGACCATGAAGAAGGAATGAATAAGCGCCACAGGTCATTCTTGATAACATCCCAAAGATTTCTGGAAAAAGCAACCATTCATACCATCGGCCCGAAATGAATAAGGATCCATAGAAAACCACCTCTTTAAGTTCATCCATAGTAGGGAAGGCTCTCATTACATCATTATGTTCCTTCATGACCATCCTAGGAATGCAATCCGGAGAGTCTCATCAATATACTTATCCTCTCCGGTGAATATGTTCTAGTAATACTCACAGCAAACTGTGCAATTTGATTATCCCCTTGAATCCACTCATCATTGTCCACGAGGATTTTGTGAATAAACAAACTTCCTCCTTCTTCCTCTTACCAAAGCATGAAAGTATTTAGAGTTTCCATCCCCTTCCTTAAACCACTGCGGCTAAGTCTTTTGTTTAAGAATAGAGTCTTCTAGTTTCATGAATTTAATGTATTCGACATTGTACGATGGAGTTACGCTCTCTGTTCTTGATATTGTTATGAATAAGATTCTCTTACGCTTTTCTCGACTCTTTCCTCAAACTCTTTAACCTTAGCATAAATATCCCCAAATTGCAGTCTTGACCATGTACCGAGGGTAGAGGCCGTCTTCATCTTCTCGTGAAAATTCCACATAGGTTTTCCTTCTATTGATCTGTTCCAACATTTAGCAATTAATACGCAAATGTAGGCCGATCGGCCAGTTTAAGAATCTGAAGTATTTAATGTGGTCTTGAGGTCCGGCACGGATTTCCATGAGGAGTGGGCGGTGATCGATCCTCTGAAGGAAGATGGGTGATGCTAGTGTGAGGCATGTCTTGCAACCATCTATCATTGACCATTGCTCATCCGCCTTTTCCAAATTACGAATTGGATCCCCTTTGGTTAGACCCGGGTGAACTTAGGGCCATTAAATCCCAAGTCAATAATCCACAAGCTTGATAATACCAATAAACTCGGACTTTTCTTCATGTTGTAGGAATACCACCTAGCTTTTCTTACGTATACGTAATAACATTATAATCTCCCACGATTGCACGGGAATATCATTTCTAGTGTCGACAAGATGCGAGTCTGTCCCAAAGTGGCTTCCGAAGATAGTCTTTGCACTTGGCATATACAAAGGTCATGAAATAGTTGCCAGGAGCTTCAATATGGTTGATCTCACAAGTCATCTGCTGTTCATCAGTTTCCAGCACATTACAGGTAACATCATTGTTCCAAAACAGCCAAATTTTTCCATTGATGTTGCTGGCAGCATGATCCATGGCTAGCATACTTTTAAACCTGTCAATCTGAACAGTATCTGAGAATGGCTCAAGGATAGCTATCATGGATAGTTGATGAATAATTTTGAGATTTTTGAGTCTTTCAACAACACCTTGGGTGTTGATTCCTCTAACATTCCATATGATTGTACTAATCATTGGGATGATTTAGAACTGAATAGCCTAGTGTTTGGTCTTCCTGCAGTTACAGGAATGGTTGTTGATGCTTTCTTGAGAGGCAATCTTTCCTGGGGTCTACCTCTAGGAGAGAGTCCTTGGTTGTTGGTAATCTGTTGTACCTCTTTGTCCAGTTCTGGGTCCTTGTTGGGGCTGAAAGCTCTGATCAAAGCTTCACTGGTTTCCTCATCTTCATCTTCATCTTGTTCTATAAGAGTCTCTTCTTCCATTTCATCCTCTGAGTTCTGCACCTCATACTCATCCCTTAGACTAATTCTGGAGTGATCTGGGGGTTTTGCAGGAGTCTGGTTGCTGTACTTAGCTTTAAGAGGGATCACATCCATAATTTGTTCCACCATAATAAATTGTTTACAGGGATTAAGTTCTTCTGCTTCATCTGTTTCTGGTTGATTGTCCTTCTGATCCTTTACCTGTTGATCTTGTTCAGCTTGTTTCCTCTTAGCAGCTTCTCTCTTTTTCTTGCTGGGTTTGTTCTTACTTTTGGGAGTCTGTACCTGTTTACTAGTACTAACTTTATTACCCATATCTTTTGCCATAGATCCTCTGGATTGCCTCTTCTCATCTTACTTTCTGTGAGCACATTTGTCCTTCTGCATTAGTATTTTGGTGAACATTCTTTTGTTGATGCTGCATGTCTTCTGTAGTGGTAGCAGGGGTTTGAGGGCTCCTCCTAAGGTCATCCATTTGGTTCTCATGCAGAACATGAGACAAATCCCTCCCCTTAGGTTCCCCTTCCTGCATGTTAGTAGTTTTCTCCCTCCCAACCATCCTTCCTCCAACAGCTTCATTCACACTAATAACAGGGGACACAGGGGAAGGGGCAGGATGTGCATCATCCTTAACAATAACAGGGGATGGGGTTGTGAATGTCTGATCACCAGACACCTCATTAATAATTACAGGAGTATTAGCATTCATACCTGTTCTCTGTCCTGTCTGTTGATCCTGAGTTGTTATGTTCTGCTGTACCTGTACTTGCTGCTCCTGTGAATTGTGGTTCTTATCCTGATTCTGGTTGTGTTGGTTGTTTTTCTTTTTCTTTCTGGTCTGAGTTTGCCATTGCTCCTCCTTGTATGTTGTATCATCAGCTGCTGGTTCCTTTGCTTTTATTTGTCTGTTTGATTGAGCTTTTTCTTTCCCTTCCTCCCTCTGTTGGTTATGTTTTGGCATTTGGTCCAGTTGCTTCTCCTGTCCTTTCCTGTTAGTTTCCATTTCTTTTCTCCTTTTGATTTCCTCATCCCTTTCCTTCCCTGGACATTCCTCAAAGGGATGCCCTTGGTGCTTGCGATATAAGCGATGAAGGAACATCTTCAAATTCAATAAGTTGCCATTTACCTAAAGTATGGTCCTTCTCAGAGAAACCCATCCATACATGTTGAGGTCTTGCTTTAGTGAGATCTATTTGGACCCTCACTTTAGCAACACTTCCCCTTGTCTTTTGCATAGTGGCAGAATCCAAGTATAGAGCTTTACCAATTGGGGACAATAAGGGTGTAAGAATGTCCATATAATAACAATGCCATGGCAGTTCAGGCAGTGTAACCCAAACTGGTACTATAGGGGTTTCTTCAGCAGGTTTAAAAGTGGGAGTCCATACCTGTAGTTTCATTGAATGGCCAGCAATAAACATTCTCTGCTTTGTCCAAACTGAAATATGATCAGCTTCATTATCCAAGTCAATATAAATATGTCTTGAATTGAAGTGTGCAATTTTGACTCCTCCTGTAAGCTGTGTTTGTGCAACAAAACTTTTCCTGATGACTTCCATTTTGGGCATTGCATTGATGAACTTGCCAACCAGTGTGTACTTACATCTCCCCGGCATTTTGTGCATAAAATCCTCTTCATGGAAGGTTATAGAGGGATATCCCTGTCTAGTAGTGATTATAGGGGTGGTAATATCCAAGGGATTAGAATTCTTACTTTGATTAGCTCTAAGTCTTGAGGCTAACGATTGGGTATGATGGGGAGCAGGATCGGAATTTGGTGGTAGCATTTCTTAGGGAAGGTGTTGCCGAAGTGCATTACGAGTATGTTTAGGACTGGTTTGGGAGGTTCTTTGCTGGTTAGGTCGATATGTATCAAAGTTAGAAGAAACTTTGATAGGGGGAGGTATTTTAGAGTCTACATTGAGAATGTTTTGATTGGTCTTCATACTCTGATCTTCTATCGTAATATCACCAGCCTGCACTACAGATTGACCTTTCTCATGCTCATTTTGACTTTTATGGGAATTGTTATCAACACGGTTATTTTGATCATAATTGATTGGAGTAGTTTTATCTGACTGACCTGTTCTCTCCTTGCTGTTGAAGTTTATGCGTGTCTCTCCTTCCTCCTTGTTGTGATGCGTTATGTTCTCCGTGAAGTTTGTTTTGTCCTTCACTCTCCATATTGTCTTTTCCTCCTTACCATAGTGTTTCTCCTTTGATGTCTCTATTGATACCTTCTGCTGTGTGTGCTGCGCTGCTCTATGTTGTTGAACTGCTATGCCTTGATCCCCCTGCACTTTTTCTTGCTTCTCTGCCTCCATGTTGTTCCTCCTCATCGAATCCCTTTCCTCTTCTTTGTTCTGAACATCAGCCTTTGTGGTATCTTGGTCCTGCAAATTTGAAAGTAACTCAACGTTAATTTTTTGCTGATTAGGAGGTTCTGTTACCTTAGGAAGATCATTCTCATCACAAAGAGACTCTTGGTGAAGCATTTTGTCTGCATTATCGACCGGAGCTCCGGTGACTTTATCGGAGTTTATGCCGCCGGAGATTTCGCCGTCAAATTTGCTTGAAATTATGTCAATCTGTACTCCATGGCTTGGGGAAGATTCCCCAGTAGTCGCGACTTCATTCATCTTCTCCGACGACCCTCGAAATTGAAGGCGCACATCGGGCGATTTGGAGGCGATTTCTCCAGAAATCGTCTTCTTAGAACTCTCAATTTGTGAGATAGAAACATGTGATTTTTGAGTTGTATGTAGATCTTTAGTTGTAGATTCAGGTTTTCCACTTGAATTAACTCGAATCATTCCCGCTTGATCAAGGGACAAGATTTTTCGAGCCCAGTCCAACTCTTCTTCCGAAATCGCGACATGGATCGCCTCAATGCGTCGCAATTTTGAAGAGTTGGCGGATGATTCTAGAGAAGCGCCCAGTTGGGGTTTATAGATGCTTGAGTTCCGCGTCAATTGGGCCTGGTCCGGCGGCTTGAGCTCCTTTCCCGGCGGCTCTGTGGCCATTCCGGCGGCAGCAGTCCTTTGTTTCTTTGAGAGCAGATTTTTAGAGAGATATTTTTAGAGTGAGAAAAAATTTTAGAAAATGAGTGGCGATATGGTTTAGGGTTTAGGGTTTAGGGTTAAGGGTTTAGGGTTCAGTGTTCAGGATTTGGGGTTTTGGGGTTTGGGTTTTGGTTTTAGGTTTTAGGGTTTTGGGTTTAGGGTTTAGGGTTTAGGGGTTTTGTTTTAGAGTTTAGGGGTTAGGGTTTAGGATTTAGGATTTAGGGTTTAGAGTTTAGGCTTTAGGGTTTAGGATTAATTGTTTAGGGTTTGCATTAGGGTGTAGGATATAGGGTTTAGGGTTTGGGGTTTAGGGTTAAGGTTTAGAGTTTAATGTTTAGGAATTAGGGGTTAGGGTTTAGGGTTTAGGGTGTAGGGTTTAGGTTTTAGGTTTTAGGGTTTATAGTTTAGTGTTATGGGCTTAGGGTTTAGGGTTACGGTTATGGTTTTGAGTTTAGGATTAAGTGGTTTAGGGTTTAGTCTTTATGGTTTAGAGTTTAGCATATAGGGTTTAGGGTTTAGGGTTTAGGATTTAGGGTTTTTGATTTGGGGTTTACGATTAGCGTTTAGGGCTTTGCATTTTGTGTTTTAGGTTTAGGGTTTAAGGGTTTAGGATATATGGTTTAGGATTTAGGGTTTAAGGTTTATGGTTTAGGGTTAGGGTTTAGGGTTTAGTGTTTAGGGTTTAAGGTTAAGGTTTATGGTTCAAAGTTAAGGAATTAGGGTCTAGGGTTTAGGGCTAGTGTTTAGGGTTTAGGGTTTAGTGTTTAGGTTCTGGGGTTTTGGGTTAAGGGTTTATGGTTTAGAGTTTGGATTTAGGGTTTAGGGTTTAGGATTAATTGTTTAGGGTTAGGGTTTAGAGTTTAGGATTTAAGGTTAAGGTTTAGGGTTCAAAGTTATGGAATTAGGGTTTTGGGTTTAGGGCTAGTGTTTAGGGTTTAGGATTTAGTGTTTAGGTTCTGGGGTTTTGGGTTTAGGGTTTATGGTTTAGGGTTTGGATTTAGGGTTTAGGGTTTAGGATTAATTGTTTAGGGTTAGGGTTTAGGGTTTAAGTTTAGGGATTAGGGATTAGGGATTAGGGTTTAGGGTTTAGCATTTAGGGTTTAGGGTTTGGAGTTTATTGTTTATGGTTTATGGATGATGGTTTGGGGTTTTGGATTTTGGGTTTAGGGTTTTGGTTTTAAGGTTTTAGGGTTAAGGTATAGGGTTTATAGTTTAGGGATTAGGGTTTAGGGTTTAGAGTTAGGGATTTAGGGTTTAGGGTTTAGGGTTTTGGTTTTAGGATTTTGGATTTGGGGTTTAAGTTTTGGGTTTATGGTTTAGGGTGTAGGGTTTAGGGTTCAGGGTTCAGGATTTGGGGTTTTGGGTTTTGGATTTTGGTTTTAGGTTTTAGGGTTTTGGGTTTAGAGTTTAGGGTTTAGGGATTTTGTTTTAGAGTTTAGGGGTTAGGGTTTAGGATTTAGGATTTAGGGATTAGAGTTTAGGGTTTAGGGTTTAGGATTAATTATTTAGGGTTTGGATTTAGGGTGTAGGAAATAGGGTATAGGGTTTGGGGTTTAGGATTAAGGTTTAAAGTTTAATGTTTAGGAATTAGGGTTTAGGGTTTAGGGTTTGGGGTGTAGGGTTTAGGTTTTAGATTTTAGGGTTTATATTTTAGTGTTACGGGTTTAGGGTTTAGGGTTAGGGTTATAGGTTTTGAGTTTAGGATTAAGAGGTTTAGGGTTTAGTCTTTATGGTTTAGAGTTTAGCATATAGGGTTTAGTGCTTAGGATTTAGGGTTTTTGATATGGGGTTTAGGGTTAGCATTTAGGGCTATACATTTTGGGTTTTAGGTTTAGGGTCTAGGGTTTTGAGTTTTGGGGTTAAGGGTTTAGGATATATGGTTTAGGATTTAGGGTTTAGGGTTGAAGGTTTAGGGTTAGGGTTTAGGGTTTAGTGTTTAGGGTTTAAGGTTAAGGTTTAGGGTTCAAAGTTAAGGAATTAGGGTTTAGGGTTTTTGAATTAAGGATTTAGGGTTTAGGGTTTAGGTTGTAGGGTTTACGTTTTAGGATTTAGGGTTTATAGTTTAGTGTGACGGGTTTAGGGTTTTGGGTTTAGAGTTTAGGATTAAGAGGTTTTGGGTTTTGTCTTTATGGTTTAGAGTTTAGCATTTTGGGTTTAAGGTTTAGGGTTTAGGATATAGGGTTATTGATTTGGGGTTTAGGTTTAGCATTTTGGGTTTTCGGTTTCGGGTTTTAGGTTTAGGGTTTAGGGTTTAGGGTCTAGGGTTTTGAGTTTTGGGTTTAAGTTTTGGGTTTAGGGTTTAGGATATATGGTTTAGGATTTATGATTTAGTGTTTAAGGTTTAGGGTTAGGGTTTAGGGTTTAGTGTTTAGGGTTTAAGGTTAAGGTTTAGGGTTCAAAGTTAAGGAATTAGGGTTTAGTGTTTAGGGCTATGGTTTAGGGTTTATGGTTTAGTGTTTAGGTTCTGGGGTTTTGGATATAGGGTTTATGGTTTGGGGTTTATGGTTTAGAGTTCGGATTTAGTGTTTAGGGTTTAGGATTAATTGTTTAGGGTTAGGGTTTATAGTTTAAGGTTTAGGGATTAGGGTTTAGGGAATAGGGTTTAGGATTTAGCATTTAGGGTTTTGGGTTTAGATTTTAGGGTTTATGGTTTATGGATTATGGTTTAGGGTTTAGGGTTTTGGTTTTTGGGATTTAGGGTTAAGGTATAGGATTTAGGGTTAATGGTTTAGGGTTTAAGGTTTAGAGTTAGGGATTTAGGGTTTAGGGCTTAGATTTTTGAATTAAGGATTTAGGGTTTAGGGTTTAGGGTGTAGGGTTTAGGTTTTAGATTTTAGGGTTTATAATTTAGTGTTACGGGTTTAGGGTTTAGGGTTTAGGATTAAGAGGTTTGGGGTTTAGTCCTTATGGTTTAGAGTTTAGCATTTAGGGTGTAGGGTTTAGGATTTTGGATTTTTTATTTGGGGTTTAGGATTAGCATTTTGGGTTTTAGGTTTAGGGTTTAGGGTTTAGGTTTTAGGGTCTTGGGTTTTGTGTTTTGGGTTTAGGTTTTAGTGTTAAGGGTTTAGGACATATGGTTTAGGATTTATGATTTAGGGTTTAAAGTTTAGGGTTCGGGTTTAGGGTTTAGTATTTAGGATTTAAGGTTAAGGTTTAGGGTTCAGAGTTAAGGAATTAGGGTTTAGGATTTAGGGCTAGTGTTTAGGGTTTAGGGTATAGGGTTAATGGTTTAGGATTTAGGGCTTAAAATTAGGGATTTAGGGTTTAGGGTTTAGGGTTTTGAATTTAGGATTGAGGGTTTAGGGTTTAGGGTTCCAAGTTTAGTGTTTAGGGTTTCGAGTTTAAGGTTTAGGGTTTAGGGTTTAAGGGCTAGGGGTTTAGGGTTTTGGGTTTTGGATATATGGTTTAGGATTTAAGGTTTAAGGTTTAGGGCTTAGAGTTTTGGTTTAGGGTTTAGGGCTTAGGGTTTAGGGTTTAGGGTTTATGATTTAGGGTTTTGGTTTAGGGTTTAGGGTTTAGAGTTAAGAATTAGGGTTTAGGATTTAGGGTTTATGGTTTAGGGTTTTTGGTTTAGAGTTTGGGATTTGGGGTTTAGTGTTATTGTTTAGGTATAAAGTTTGGGATTAATGGATTCGGGTTCGAGGTATAGGGTTTAGCGTTTATGGTTTATAGTTTATGTTTAAGCAGTTTAGGGTTTAATGTTTAGAGTTTAGGGTTTAGGGTCTAGGGCTTATAGTTTAGGATTTAAGTTCCAGGATTCCAAGTTTATGGTTTATGGTTTAGAGTTTAGGGCTTAGGATTTAGGGTTATTGTTTATTATTTAGGGTTTAGGGTTTGGGGTTTTAGTTTTAGTGCTTAGGGTTTTAGGTTCTAGGTTTAGGATTTAGTGTTTAGGGTTTAGGGTTTAGGGTTTACGCTTTATGGTTTATAGTTTAGGGTTTACGATTTAGGATTTAGGCTTTTGGATTTGGTGTTTATGGTTAGGGTTTGTAGAATATGGTTTAGTATTTAGGGTTTTGGATTTATGGTTTGGGGTTTACGGTTAGGGTTTAGGGTTTAATGTTTAGAAATTACGATTTAGTATTTAGTGTTTAGGGTTTAGGGTTTAGGGTTCGATGTTTAGGGTTTAGGGTTCAGGGTTAGGCTTTAGTATTTAGGGTTAGGGTTTTGGATTTAGGGTTTAGGCTTTATGGTTTAAAGTTTAGTGTTTAGGGTTTAGGGTTTAAGGTTTTGGGTTTTGGATTTGGGGTTTAGGGTTAGGGTTTTAGGGTTTATGGTTTAGGGTTTTGGGTTAAGGGTTTAGTGTTTAAGGTGTAGGGTTTTGGGATTTTGATTTAAGGTTTTGGGTTTTGGATTTGGGGTTTAGGGTTAGGGTTTTAGGGTTAATGGTTTAGGGTTTTGGGTTAAGGGTTTAGGGTTTAAGGTCTAGGGTTTTGGGATTTTGGTTTAAGGTTTTGGGTTTAGGGTATAGACATAGGGTTTAGTATTAATAGTTTAGGGCTAGGGTTTAAGGTTTAGGGTTTAGGGCTTAGGGTTTAGGGTTTGGGTTTTAAGGTTAGCATTTAGGGTTTAATGTTTAGGAATTAGGGTTTAGGGTTTAGGTTTAGGATACATGGTTTAGGATTAAGGATTTAGGGTTTAGCGCTTAGGATTAATAGTTTTGGGTTTTGGATATATGGTTTAGGATATATGGTTTAGGGTTTATGTTTAGGATATATGGTTTAGGATTAAGGGTTTAGGGTTTAGGGTTTAGGGTTTAGCATTTAAGATTTAGGGTTTAGAGTTAGGGTTTAGGATTAATAGTTTAGGTTTTATGGTTTAGGGTTTAGGGTTTAGGGTTTAGGGCTTAGGGTTTAGGGTTTAGGGTTTAGGGATAGGGTTTATGTTTTATTGTTTAGGAATTAGGGTTTAGGGTTTAGGATATATGGTTTTGGATTAAGGGTTTAAGGTTTAGGTTTAGGGTTTAGGGTTTAAGATATAGGGTTTAGGTTTTAGACTTGGGGTTTAGGATTAATAGTTTAGGGTTTAGGGTTTAGGGTTTGGATTTAGTGTTTAGGGTTTAGGATTAATTATTTAGGGTTAGGGTTTAGGGTTTAAGGTTTAGGGATTAGGGATTAGGGTTTAGGGTTTAGCATTTAGGATTTAGGGTTAAGGGTTTAGGGTTCAGTGTTCAGGATTTGGGGTTTTGGGTTTTGGGTTTTGGTTTAAGGTTTTAGGATTTTGGATTTAGGGTTTAGGTATTTTGTTTTAGAGTTTAGGGTTTAGGGTTTAGGATTAATTATTTAGGGTGTAGGATATAGAGTTTAGGGTATGGGTTTTAGGGTTAAGGTTTAGAGTTTAATGTTTAAGAGTTAGGGGTTAGGGTTTAGGGGTTTGGGTGTAAGATTTAGGTTTTAGGTTTTAGGGTTTATAGTTTAGTGTTACGGGTTTAGGGTTTAGGGTTAGGGTTATAGGTTTAGAGTTTAGGATTAAGAGGTTTAGGGTTTTGTCTTTATGGTTTAGAGTTTAGCATATAGGGTTTAGGGTTTAGGGTCTGGGATATAGGGTTTTTGATTTGGGGTTTAGGGCTTTGCGTTTTGGGTTTTAGGTTTAGGGTCTAGGGTTTTGAGTTTTGGGTTTAAGGGTTTAGGATTTAGTGTTTAGGATTTAAGGTTTAGGGTTTGGGTTTAGTGTTTAGTGTTTAGGGTTTAAGGTTAAGGTTTAGGGTTCAATGTTAAGCAATTAGGGTTTAGGGTGTAGGGCTAGGGTTTAGGGTTTAGGGTTTAGTGTTTAGGTTATGGGGTTTTGGGTTAACGATTTATGATTTAGGGTTTATGGTTTAGAGTTTTGATTTAGGGTTTAGGGTTTAGGATTAATTATTTACGGTTAGGGTTTAGGGTTTAAGGTTTAGGGATTAGGGATTAGGGATTAGGGTTTAGGGTTTAGCATTTAGGGTTTAGGGTTTGGAGTTTAGGGTTTATGGTTTATGGATTATGGTTTAGGATTTAGGGTTTAGGGTTTAGGGTTTAGGGTTTTGGATTTAGGGTTTAGGGTTTTGGTTTTAAGGTTTTAGGGTTAAGGTATAGGGTTTATGGTTTAGGTTTTAGGGTTAAAGGGTTAGGGTTTAGGGTTTAGGGTGTAGGGTTTAGGTTTTAGGTTTTAGGGTTTATAGTTTAGTGTTATGGGCTTAGGGTTTAGGGTTACGGTTATGGTTTTGAGTTTAAGATTAAGAGGTTTAGGGTTTAGTCTTTATGGTTTAGAGTTTAGCATATAGGGTTTAGGGTTTAGGGTTTAGGATTTAGGGTTTTTGATTTGGGGTTTACGATTAGCATTTAGGGCTTTGCATTTTGTGTTTTAGGTTTAGGGTTTAAGGGTTTAGGATATATGGTTTAGGATTTAGGGTTTAAGGTTTATGGTTTAGGGTTAGGGTTTAGGGTTTAGTGTTTAGGGTTTAAGGTTAAGGTTTAGGGTTCAAAGTTAAAGAATTAGGGTCTAGGGTTTAGGGCTAGTGTTTAGGGTTTAGGGTTTAGTGTTTAGGTTCTGGGGTTTTGGGTTAAGGGTTTACGGTTTAGAGTTTGGATTTAGGGTTTAGGGTTTAGGATTAATTGTTTAGGGTTAGGGTTTAGAGTTTAGGATTTAAGGTTAAGGTTTAGGGTTCAAAGTTATGGAATTAGGGTTTTGGGTTTAGGGCTAGTGTTTAGGGTTTAGGATTTAGTGTTTAGGTTCTGGGGTTTTGGGTTTAGGGTTTATGGTTTAGGGTTTGGATTTAGGGTTTAGGGTTTAGGATTAATTGTTTAGGGTTAGGGTTTAGGGTTTAAGTTTAGGGATTAGGGATTAGGGATTAGGGTTTAGGGTTTAGCATTTAGGGTTTAGGGTTTGGAGTTTATTGTTTATGGTTTATGGATTATGGTTTGGGGTTTTGGATTTTGGGTTTAGGGTTTTGGTTTTAAGGTTTTAGGGTTAAGGTATAGGGTTTATGGTTTAGGGATTAGGGTTTAGGGTTTAGAGTTAGGGATTTAGGGTTTAGGGTTTAGGGTTTTGGTTTTAGGATTTTGGATTTGGGGTTTAAGTTTAGGGTTTAGGGTGTAGGGTGTAGGATTTAGGGTTCAGGGTTCAGGATTTGGGGTTTCGGGTTTTGGATTTTGGTTTTAGGTTTTAGGGTTTTGGGTTTAGAGTTTAGGGTTTAGGGATTTTGTTTTAGAGTTTAGGGGTTAGGGTTTAGGATTTAGGATTTAGGGATTAGAGTTTAGGGTTTAGGGTTTAGGATTAATTGTTTAGGGTTTGGATTTAGGGTGTAGGAAATAGGGTATAGGGTTTGGGGTTTAGGATTAAGGTTTAAAGTTTAATGTTTAGGAATTAGGGTTTAGGGTTTAGGGTTTGGGGTGTAGGGTTTAGGTTTTAGATTTTAGGGTTTATATTTTAGTGTTACGGGTTTAGGGTTTAGGGTTAGGGTTATAGGTTTTGAGTTTAGGATTAAGAGGTTTAGGGTTTAGTCTTTATGGTTTAGAGTTTAGCATATAGGGTTTAGTGTTTAGGATTTAGGGTTTTTGATATGGGGTTTAGGGTTAGCATTTAGGGCTATACATTTTGGGTTTTAGGTTTAGGGTCTAGGGTTTTGAGTTTTGGGGTTAAGGGTTTAGGATATATGGTTTAGGATTTAGGGTTTAGGGTTTAAGGTTTAGGGTTAGGGTTTAGGGTTTAATGTTTAGGGTTTAAGGTTAAGGTTTAGGGTTCAAAGTTAAGGAATTAGGGTTTAGGGTTTTTGAATTAAGGATTTAGGGTTTAGGGTTTAGGTTTTAGGGTTTATGTTTTAGGATTTAGGGTTTATAGTTTAGTGTGACGGGTTTAGGGTTTTGGGTTTGGAGTTATGGATTAAGAGGTTTTGGGTTTTGTCTTTTTGGTTTGGAGTTTAGCATTTTGGGTTTAAGGTTTAGGGTTTAGGATATAGGGTTATTGATTTGGGGTTTAGGGTTAGCATTTTGGGTTTTCGGTTTTGGGTTTTAGGTTTAGGGTTTAGGGTTTAGGGTCTAGGGTTTTGAGTTTTGGGTTTAATGTTTTGGGTTTAAGGTTTAGGATATATGGTTTAGGATTTATGATTTAGTGTTTAAGGTTTAGGGTTAGGGTTTAGGGTTTAGGGTTTAGGGTTTAAGGTTAAGGTTTAGGGTTCAAAGTTAAGGAATTAGGGTTTAGTGTTTAGGGCTATGGTTTAGGGTTTATGGTTTAGTGTTTAGGTTCTGGGGTTTTGGATATAGGGTTTATGGTTTGGGGTTTATGGTTTAGAGTTCGGATTTAGTGTTTAGGGTTTAGGATTAATTGTTTAGGGTTAGGGTTTATAGTTTAAGGTTTAGGGATTAGGGTTTAGGGAATAGGGTTTAGGATTTAGCATTTAGGGTTTTGGGTTTAGATTTTAGTGTTTATGTTTTATGGATTATGGTTTAGGGTTTAGGGTTTTGGTTTTTGGGATTTAGGGTTAAGGTATAGTATTTAGGGTTAATGGTTTAGGGTTTAAGGTTTAGAGTTAGGGATTTAGGGTTTAGGGCTTAGATTTTTGAATTAAGGATTTAGTGTTTAGGGTTTAGGGTGTAGGGTTTAGGTTTTAGATTTTAGGGTTTATAATTTAGTGTTACGGGTTTAGGGTTTAGGGTTTGGGTTTAGGGTTTAAAGTTTAGGATTAAGAGGTTTGGGGTTTAGTCTTTATGGTTTAGAGTTTAGCATTTAGGGTGTAGGGTTTAGGATTTTGGATTTTTGATTTGTGGTTTAGGATTAGCGTTTTGGGTTTTAGGTTTAGGGTTTAGGGTTTAGGTTTTAGGGTCTTGGGTTTTGTGTTTTGGGTTTAGGTTTTAGTGTGAAGGGTTTAGGACATATGGTTTAGGATTTATGATTTAGGGTTTAAAGTTTAGGGTTCGGGTTTAGGGTTTAGTATTTAGGATTTAAGGTTAAGGTTTAGGGTTCAGAGTTAAGGAATTAGGGTTTAGGGTTTAGGGCTAGTGTTTAGGGTTTAGGGTATAGGGTTAATGGTTTAGGGTTTAGGGCTTAAAATTAGGGATTTAGGGTTTAGGGTTTAGGGTTTTGAATTTAGGATTGAGGGTTTAGGGTTTAGGGTTCCAAGTTTAGTGTTTAGGGTTTCAGGTTTAAGGTTTAGGGTTTAGGGTTTAAGGGCTAGGGGTTTAGGGTTTTGGGTTTTGGTTATATGGTTTAGGATTTAAGGTTTAAGGTTTAGGGCTTAGAGTTTCGGTTTAGGGTTTAGGGTTTAGGGTTTATGATTTAGGGTTTTGGTTTAGGGTTTAGGGTTTAGAGTTAAGAATTAGGGTTTAGGTTTTAGGGTTTATGGTTTAGGGTTTTTGGTTTAGAGTTTGGGATTTGGGGTTTAGTGTTATTGTTTAGGTATAAAGTTTGGGATTAATGGATTCGGGTTCGAGGTATAGGGTTTAGCGTTTATGGTTTATAGTTTATGTTTAAGCGGTTTAGGGTTTAATGTTTAGTGTTTAGGGTTTAGGGTCTAGGGCTTATAGTTTAGGATTTAAGGTCCAGGATTCCAAGTTTATGGTTTATGGTTTAGAGTTTAGGGCTTAGGATTTAGGGTTATTGTTTATTATTTAGGGTTTAGGGTTTCGGGTTTTTGTTTTAGTGCTTAGGGTTTTAGGTTCTACGTTTAGGATTTAGTGTTTAGGGTTTAGGGTTTAGGGTTTACGCTTTATGGTTTATAGTTTAGGGTTTACGATTTAGGATTTAGGCTTTTGGATTTGGTGTTTATGGTTAGGGTTTGTAGAATATGGTTTAGGATTTAGGGTTTTGGATTTATGGTTTGGGGTTTATGGTTAGGGTTTAGGGTTTAATGTTTAGCAATTACGATTTAGTATTTAGTGTTTAGGGTTTAGGGTTTAGGGTTCGGTGTTTAGGGTTTAGGGTTCAGGGTTAGGTTTTAGTATTTAGGGTTAGGGTTTTGGATTTAGGGTTTAAACTTTATGGTTTAAAGTTTAGTGTTTAGGGTTTAGGGTTTAGGGTTTAAGGTTTTGGGTTTTGGATTTGGGGTTTAGGGTTAGGGTTTTAGGTTTTATGGTTTAGGGTTTTGGGATAAGGGTTTAGGGTTTAAGGTCTAGGGTTTTGGGATTTTGGTTTAAGGTTTTGGGTTTTGGATTTGGGGTTTAGGGTTAGTGTTTTAAGGTTAATGGTTTAGGGTTTTGGGTTAAGGGTTTAGGGTTTAAGGTCTAGGGTTTTGGGATTTTGGTTTAAGGTTTTGGGTTTAGGGTATAGACCTAGGGTTTAGTATTAATAGTTTAGGGCTAGGGTTTAAGGTTTAGGGTTTAGGGCTTAGGGTTTAGGGTTTGGGGTTTAAGGTTAGCATTTAGGGTTTAATGTTTAGGAATTAGGGTTTAGGGTATAGGTTTAGGATACATGGTTTAGGATTAAGGATTTAGGATTTAGCGTTTAGGATTAATAGTTTCGGGTTTTGGATATATGGTTTAGGATATATGGTTTAGGGTTTATGTTTAGGATATATGGTTTAGGATTAAGTGTTTAGGGTTTAGGGTTTAGGGTTTAGCATTTAAGATTTAGGGTTTAGAGTTAGGGTTTAGGATTAATAGTTTAGGTTTTAGGGTTTAGGGTTTAGGGTTTAGGGTTTAGAGCTTAGGGTTTAGGGTTTAGGGTTTAGGGATAGGGTTTATGTTTTACTGTTTAGGAATTAGGGTTTAGGGTTTAGGATATATAGTTTTGGATTAAGGGTTTAAGGTTTAGGTTTAGGGTTTAGGGATAGGGTTTATGTTTTACTGTTTAGGAATTAGGGTTTAGGGTTTAGGATATATGGTTTTGGATTAAGGGTTTAAGGTTTAGGTTTAGGGTTTAGGGTTTAAGATATAGGGTTTAGGTTTTAGACTTGGGGTTTAGGATTAATAGTTTAGGGTTTATGGTTTAGGGTTTGGATTTAGGGTTTAGGGTTTAGGATTAATTATTTAGGGTTAGGGTTTAGGGTTTAAGGTTTAGGGATTTGGGATTAGGGATTGGGGTTTAGGGTTTAGCATTTAGGATTTAGGGTTAAAGGTTTAGGGTTCAGGGTTCAGGATTTGGGGTTTTGGGTTTTGGGTTTTGGTTTAAGGTTTTAGGATTTTGGATTTAGGGTTTAGGGATTTTGTTTTAGAGTTTAGGGTTTAGGGTTTAGGATTAATTGTTTAGGGTGTAGGATATAGAGTTTAGGGTTTGGGTTTTAGGGTTAAGGTTTAGAGTTTAATGTTTAAGAGTTAGGGGTTAGGGTTTAGGGGTTTGGGTGTAAGATTTAGGTTTTAGGTTTTAGGGTTTATAGTTTAGTGTTACGGGTTTAGGGTTTAGGGTTAGGGTTATAGGTTTAGAGTTTAGGATTAAGAGGTTTAGGGTTTTGTCTTTATGGTTTAGAGTTTAGCATATAGGGTTTAGGGTTTAGGGTCTGGGATATAGGGTTTTTGATTTGGGGTTTAGGGCATTGCGTTTTGGGTTTTAGGTTTAGGGTCTAGGGTTTTGAGTTTTGGGTTTAAGGGTTTAGGATTTAGTGTTTAGGGTTTAAGGTTTAGGGTTTGGGTTTAGTGTTTAGTGTTTAGGGTTTAAGGTTAAGGTTTAGGGTTCAATGTTAAGGAATTAGGGTTTAGGGTGTAGGGCTAGGGTTTAGGGTTTAGGGTTTAGTGTTTAGGTTATGGGGTTTTGGGTTAACGATTTATGGTTTAGGGTTTATGGTTTAGAGTTTGGATTTAGGGTTTAGGGTTTAGGATTAATTGTTTAGGGTTAGGGTTTAGGGTTTAAGGTTTAGGGATTAGGGATTAGGGATTAGGGATTTGGGTTTAGCATTTAGGGTTTAGGGTTTGGTGTTTAGGGTTTATGGTTTATGGTTTAGCGTTTAGGGTTTAGGGTTTAGGGTTTAGGATTTTGGATTTAGGGTTTAGGGTTTTGGTTTTAGGGTTTTAGGGTTAAGGTATAGGGTTTATGGTTTAGGTTTTAGTGTTAAAGGTTTAGGGTTTAGGGTTTAGAGTTAGGGATTTAGGGTTTAGTGTTTAGGATTTCGATTTTAGGATTTTGGATTTGTGGTTTAAGTTTAGGGTTTATAGTTTAGGGTTTTGGGTTTAGGGTTAAGGGTTTAGGGTTCAGGGTTCAGGATTTGGGGTTTTGGGTTTGGGTTTTGGTTTTAGGTTTTAGGATTTTGGGTTTAGAGTTTAGGGTTTAGGGATTTTGTTTTAGAGTTTAGGGTTTAGGATTAATTGTTTAGGGTGTAGGATAGAGGGTTTAGGGTTAAGGTTTAGAGTTTAATGTTTAGGAATTAGGGGTTAGGGTTTAGGTGTAAGGTTTAAGTTTTAGGTTTTAGGGTTTATAGCTTAGTTTTACGGGTTTAGGGTTTAGGGTTAGGGTTATAGGTTTAGGGTTTAGGATTAAGAGGTGTAGGGTTTAGTCTTTATGGTTTAGAGTTTAGCATATAGGCTTTAGGGTTTAGGATATAGGGTTTTTGATTTGGCGTTTAGGGTTAGCGTTTAGGGCTTTGCGTTTTGGATTTTAGGTTTAGGGTTTAGGGTTTAGGGTCTAGGGTTTTGAGTTTTGGGTTTAAGCGTTTCGGATAAATGGTTTAGGATTTAGGGTTTAGGGTTTAAGGTTTAGGGTTAGGGTTTAGGGTTTATTGTTTAGGGTTTAAGGTTAAGGTTTAGGGTTCAAAGTTATGGAATTAGGGTTTGGGTTTAAGGTTTAGGGTTTAGTGTTTTGGTTCTGGGGTTTTGGGTTTAGAGTTTGGATTTAGGGTTTAGGGTATAGGATTAATTATTTAGGGTTAGGGTTTAGGGTTTAAAGTTTAGGGATTAGGGATTAGGGATTAGGGTTTAGGGTTTAGCATTTAGGGTTTAAGGTTTGAAGTTTAGGGTTTATCGTTTAGGGATTATGGTTTAGGGTTTTGGTTTTAGTGTTTAGGGTTTTGGTTTTAGGGTTTAGGGTTAGGGTTATAGTTTAGGGTTTAGGGTTTATGGTTTCAGGTTTGTGTTTTGGGTTTAGAGTTTAGTATTAAGGGGTTTAGGATTTAGGCTTTATGATTTAGAGTTTAGGGATTAGGGTTTAGTGTTTTGGATATATGGTTTAGGATTTAGGGTTTAGGGTTTAAGGTTTTGGGTTAGGGTTTAGGGTTTAGTGTTTAGGGTTTACGGTTAAGGTTTAGGGTTCAAAGTTAAGGAATTAGGGTTTAGTGTTTAGGTTATGGGGTTTTGGGTTAACGGTTTATGATTTAGGGTTTATGGTTTAGAGTTTTGATTTAGGGTTTAGGGTTTAGGATTAATTATTTAGGGTTAGGATTTATACTTTAAGGTTTAGGGATTAGGGTTTAGGATTTAGCTTTAAGGGTTTTGGGTTTGGAGTTTAGGGTTTATGGTTTATGGATTATGGTTTAGGGTTTAGGGTTTTGGTTTTAGGGATTTAGGGTTAAGGTATAGGGTTTAGGGTTAATGGTTTAGGGTTTAGGGTTTAGAGCTAGGGATTTAGGGTTTAGGGTTTAGGGTTTTGAATTAAGGATTTAGGGTTTAGGGTTTAGGGTTTATGGTTTAGGGTGTACGGTTTAGGTTTTAGATTTTAGGGTTTATAGTTTAGTGTTACGGGTTTAGGGTTTAGGGTTAGGGTTTTGGGTTTAGAATTTAGGTTTAAAAGGTTTGGAGTTTAGTCTTTATGGTTTAGAGTTTAGCATTTAGGGTTTAGCCGTTAGGATTAGGGATATTTATTTGGGGTTTAGGATTAGCGTTTTGGGTTTTGGGTTTTGGGTTTTAGGTTTAGGGTTTAGGGTTTAGGGTTTATGGTCTAGGGTTTTAAGTTTTGGGTTGAAGGTTTAGGGTGTAGGGTTTAGTGTTAAGGGTTTAGGATATATGGTTTAGGATTTATGATTTACGGTTTAAAGTTTAGGGTTAGGGTTTAGGGTTTAGTGTTTTTATGGTTTAAGGTTAAGGTTTAGGGTTCAGAGTTAAGGAATTAGGGTTTAGGGTTCTAAGCTAGGGTTTAGGGTTTAGGGTATAGGGTTATTGGTTTAGGATTTAGGGCTTAAAATTAGGGATTTATGGTTGAGGGTTTTGACTTTAGGATTTAGGGTTTAGGGTTTAGGGTTCCAAGTTTAGTGTTTAGGGTTTCGTGTTTAAGGTTTAGGGTTTGGGGTTTAAGGGCTAGGGGTTTAGGGTTTAGGGTTTAGGGTTTAGGATTTATGGTTTAGGATTTAGGGTTTAAGGTTTTGGGCTTAGAGTTTGGGTTTAGGATTTAGGGCTTAGGGTTTTGGGTTTTGGGTTTATGATTTAGGTTTTTGGGTTAGTGTTTTGGGTTTAGAGTTATGAATTAGGGTTTAGGTTTAGGATTATAGCTTTGTGTTTAGCGTTTAAGTTTTAGGGTATAGGGCTAGGATTTAGGGTTTCGAGTTTAGGGTCTGGGTTTTTGGGTTTAGGGTTTATGATTTAGGGTTTAGTTTTAGGGTTAGAATTTGGAGTTTAGGGTTTAGGGTTTAGGGTTTAGGGTTTAGAGTTTGGGATTTGGGGTTTAAGGTTTAGGGTTTAGTGTTTAGGATTAATGGCTTAGGGTTAGGGTTTATGGTGTAGGGTTGTAGGTTTAAGATCAATGGTTTAGCGTTAGGGTTTATGGTTTAAGGTTTAGGGTTTATGGTTAAGCAGTTTAGGGTTTAGGGTTTAGAGTTTAGGGTTTAAGGTTCAGGGTTTAGGATTTAGGGTTTAGGTTTTATTGTTTAGGGTTTCAGGTTGTAGGTTTAGGATTTAGGGGTTAGGGTTTTGGGGTTAGGGTTTATAGTTTAGGATTTAGGGTTTAGGGTTTATAGTTTAGGGTTTAAGATTTAGAGTGTGGGATTTAGGGATTAGGGATTAGGGTTTACTGTTTAGGGTTTAGGGTTTAGGATATATGGTTTCGAGTTTAGTGTTTATGGTTTAGGTTTTAGGGTTTAGCATTTAGGATTTAGATTTGGTGTTTAGGGTTAGGGTTTAGGGTTTTGGGTTTTGGGTTTTGGGTTTAGGGTTTAGGGTCTAGGGTTTTGGTGTTGGGTTTAGGGTTTAGGATTTATGGTTTAGGATATATGGTTTAGGATTTAGGGTTTAGGGTTTAGGGTTTAAGATTTAGGGTTTAGGGTTAGGGTTTAGAGTTCAGAGTTAAGGAATTAGGGTTTAGGTTTAGAATTAGGGGTTTGGGTTTAGCGACTATGTTTTAGGGTTTAGGTTTTTGGTTTGGGGTTTAGGGTTTAGGGTTTAAGTCTAAAGTTTAGGGTTCAAAGTTTAGGGTTTAAGGTTCAGGGTGTAGGGTTTAAGGTTTAGGTTTTTGTATTTAGGGTTTTAAGTTTTAGGGTTAGGGTTTAGGGTCTAGGGTTTAGGATTTGGGTTTATAGTATTGGGTTTAGGGTTTAGGGTTAAGGGTTTAAGGTTTAGAGTTTAGTATTTATGCTTTATGATTTATGGTTTAGGGTTTAAGGTTTAGAGTTTAGGATTTGGGGTTTAGGGATTAGGGTTTAGTGTTTAGGTTTAGGGTTTAGGATTAGGGTTTAGGATTAATGGTTTAGGGATTAGAGATTAAGGTTTAGGGTTTAGGGGTAAAGGTTTAGGGTTTAGGGTTTAAGGTTTAAAGTTTGGGATTTAGAGTATAGGGTTTAGGGTTTAGTGTTTAGGTTTTGGGTTTTGGATTAATGGTTTAGGGTTTGAATTTAGGGTTTAGGGTTGATGGTTTAGGGTTTAAAGTTTAGGGTTGAAGGTTTAGGGTTTATGGTTTATGGTTTATGGTTAAGCGGTTTAGGATTTAGGGTTTAGAGTTTAGGGTTCAAAGTTTAGGGTTTAAGGTTAAGGGTTCCAAGTTTAGTGTTTAAAGTTCAGGGTTCCAAGTTTAGGTTTTAGGGTTAAGGGTTTAGAGTCAGGGTTTAGGGTTTAGGGTTTAGGGTTTAGACTTAGGCTTTAGGATTAGTAGTTTAGGGTTAGGGTTTAGGGTTTAGGGTTTGGGGTTTAGGTTTAGGCTTTAGGGATTAATGTTTAGGAATTAGGGGTTAGGGTTTAGGGTTTAGGGGTTAGGATTTAGGGTTTAGGATATATGGTTTAAGATTAAGGGTTTAGGGTTTTGTGTTAAGGTTTAGGGTTTAGGGTTTAGGGTTAGGGTTAAGGTTTTGGGTTTAGAGTTTAGTGTTTAGGGTTTAGGGTTTAGGATTTAGGGTTTTTTATTAGGGGTTTAGGGTTAGGGTTTAAGGTTTAGGATTTAGGGTTAGGGCTATGGTTAGGGTTTAGGGTTTAGTGTTTAGGCTTTAGGGTTTAACGTTCATGGTTTAGGGTTTAGGGTTTTAGGTTTAGAATTTGGGCTTTGGGGTTTAGGGTTTAGTGTTTAGGTTTAGAGTTTGGGATTAATTATTTAGGATTAATGGTTTAGGGTTCGAGGTATAGGGTTTAGGGTTTATGGTTTATGGTTTATGTTTAACAGGTTTAGGGTTTAGTGTTTAGAGTTTAGGGTTTAGGGTCTAGGGCTTATAGTTTAGGGTTTAAAGTTTAGGATTTAAGGTCCAGGATTCCAAGTTTTGGGTTTATGGTTTAGAGTTTAGGGCTTAGGATTTAGGGTTATTGTTAATTATTTAGGGTTTAGGGTTTAGGGTTTTGGTTTTAGTGCTTAGGGTTTTAGGTTCTAGGTTTAGGATTTAGCGTTTAGGGTTTAGGGTTTAGTGTTTACGCTTGATGGTTTAGAGTTTAGGGTTTATGGTTTAGGATTTAGGCATTTGTATTTGGTGTTTATGGTTAGGGTTTGTAGATTATGGTTTAAGATTTAGGGTTTTGGATTTATGGTTTGGGGTTTACGGTTAGCGTTTAAGGTTTAATGTTTAGCAATTATGATTTAGTGTTTATTGTTTTGGGTTAGGGTTTAGGGTTTAGGGTTCAGTGTTTAGGGTTTAGGGTTCAGGGTTAGGGTTTAGGGTTAGCGTTTAGGATTTAGGGTTAGGGTTTTGGATTTAGAGTTGAGGATTAAGAGGATTAGGGTTTAGGCTTTATGGTTTAAAGTTTAGTGTTTAGGGTTTAGGGTTTAGGGTTTAGGATTTTGGGTTTTGGATTTGGGGTTTAGGGTTAGTGTTTTAGGGTTTAAGGTCTAGGGTTTTGGGTTTTTGGTTTAAGGTTTAAGGTTTAGGATATATGGTTTAGGATTTAGGGTTTAGGATTAGGGTTTAGGGTTTAGGGTATATCATTTAGGAATTAGGGTTTAGGTTTAGGGTTAGATTGTACGGTTTCTGATTTTGGGTTTTGGGTTTATGGTTTACAGTTTAAGGTTTAGGGATTAGGGTTTAGGTTTTAGTGTTTAGGGTATCAGGTTGTAGGTTTAAGTTTTATGGTTTAGGGTAGGTTTATAGTTTATGTTTTAGGGTTTAGGGTTAGGGTTTACAGTTTAAGGTTTAGGGTTTAGAGTTTCCAGTTAGAGTTTCTAGTTTAAGGTTTAGGATTTAGGCTTTATGGTTTAGAGTTTAGGGTTTAGGGTTTAGGTTTTAGGATTTTGGATTTGGGGTTTAAGTTTAGGGTTTATTTTTTATGATTTAGGGTTAAGGGTTTAGCGGTCAAGGTTCAGGGTTTAGGGTTTAGGGTTTTCAATTTTGGGGTAAGGGTATAGCGTTTAGAGTTTATGGTTTAGGGTTTAGGGTTTAAGGTCTAAGGTTTGTGATTTTGAGTACAGGGTTTAGGGTTTAGTGTTTAGGTTTAGGGTTTAGGATTGATGGATTATGGTTAGGGTTTAGGGTTTAGGATTTAGTATTAGGATTAATGGTTTAGGGTTTAGGGTTGGTTGATGGTTTAGGTTCAAAGTTTAGGGTTTAATGTTTATTGTTTTTGGTTAAGCGATTTAGGATTTAGGGTTTAGAGTTTAGGATTTTGGGTGTAGGGTTCAAAGTTTAGGGTTTAAGGTTCATGGTTCCAAGTTTAGGGTTTAGGGTTTATAGTTTAGGGTTTAGGGTTTAGGGTTTATGGTTCAGAGTTTAAGATTTAGGGTTTAGAGATTAGGGTTTAGGGTTTAGACATAGGGTTTAATATTAATAGTTTAGAGCTAGGGTTTAGGGTTTAGGGTTTAGGGCTTAGGGTTCAGGGTTTGGGTTTTAAGGTTAGTGTTTAAGGTTTAATGTTTAGGAACAAGGGTTTAGGGTTTAGGGTTTAGGATATATGGTTTAGGATTAAGGGTTTAGGGTTTAGGGTTTAGCATTTAAGATTAATAGTTTAGGGTTTAGGATATATGGTTTAGGATTAAGGATTTAGGGTTTATGTTTAGGATATATGGTTTAGGATTAAGGGTTTAGGGTTTAGGGATTAGGGTTTAGAGTTTAAGATTTAGGGTTTAAAGTTTAGGGTTTAGGGTTTAGACTTAGGGTTTCGGATTAATTGTTTAGGGTTAGGGTTTAGGGTTTAGGGTTTAGGGCTTAGGTTTTATTGTTTAGGGTTTAGGGATAGGGTTTATGGTTTAATGTTTACGTATTAGGGTTTAGGATATATGGTTTAGGATTAAGGGTTTAGGGTTTAGGTTTAGGGTTTACAGTTTTAGATTTAGGGTTTAGAGTTTAGGGTTTAGGTTTTAGACTTAGGGTTTAGGATTAATTGTTTAGGGTTAGGGTTTAGGGTTTAGGGCTTAGGGTTTAGGGTTTGGGGTTTAGGGTTAGGGTTTAGGGTTTAGGGTTTAGGTTTGGAATATATGGTTTAGGGTTTCGATTTAAGGTTTAGATTTAAGGAATTAGCATTTAGATTTAGGGTTAGAGGTTTGGGTTTCGCATTTAAGTTTTAGGGCTTAGGGTTTAGGCTTTAGTGTTTAGGGTTTCAGGTTGTAGGTTTAAGTTTTAGGGTTTAGGTTTTAGGGGTTCAGGTTTATGGTTTAGGTTTTATTGTTTAGGGTTAGGGTTTATAGTTAAGGGTTTAGGTTTTAGGGTTTTGGATTAGCGTTTAGGGTTTAGGGTTTTGGATTAAGGGGTTTAGGATTTAGGCTTTATCGTTTAGAGTTTAGGGCTTAGGATTCCGGTTTTAGGATTTTGGATTTGGGGTTTATGTTTAGGGTTTAAGGTTTAGGGTTTAGGGTTAAGGGTTTAGTGTTTAGGGTGAAAGGTTTAGTGTTCGGGGTTTTGGGTTTTGGTTTTAGGGTTTAAGGTTTTGGGTTTAGGGTTTAGGTTTTAGGGATTTGGTTTTAGAGTTTACGGGTTAGGGTTTAGGGTTTAGGATTTAGGCTTTAGGGTTTAGGATGAATTTTTTAGGGCTAGGATTTAGGGTTTAAGATTTAGGTTTTAGGGTTTGGTGTTTAGGGTTAAGGTTTAGAGTTTATTATTTAGGAATTAGGGGTTAGGGTTTGCAGTTTAGGGTATAGGGTTTAGGTTTTAGGGTTTATAGTTTAGTGTTATGGTCTTCTAGTTTAGGGTTATGGTTTTAGTTTTAGAGTTTACGATTAAGAGGTTTAGGGTTTAGTCTTTATGGTTTAGAGTTTAGCATTGAGGGTTTAGGGTTTTGGATTTAGGATTTAGGGTTTTTGATTTGGGGTTTAGGGTTAGCGTTTAGGGTTTTGGGTTTTGGGTTTAGTGTTTAGGGTCTAGGGTTTTGAGTTTTGCCTTTAAGGTTATGGGTTTAGTGTTTAGTGTTAAGGGTTTAGGATATATGGTTTAGGATTTAAAGTTTAGGGTTAGGGTTTAGGGTTTAGTGTTTAGGGTTTAAGGTTAAGGTTTAGGGTTCAAAGTTATGGAGTTAGGTTTTTGGGTTTAAGGTTTAGGGTTTAGTGTTTTGGTTCTGGGGTTTTGGGTTTAGAGTTTATGGTTTAGAGTTTGGATTTAGGGTTTAGGTAGGGTTTATGGTTTGGGGTTTAGGGATTTAGTTTTAGGGTTTATGGTTTAAGGTTTAGGGTTTAGGGTTAGGGTTTAAGGTTTATGGTTTAGGGTTTATGGTTTAGGGATTTGGGCTGAGGGTTAGGATTTAGGGTTTAGGGTTTAGAGTTAAGGATTTAGGGTTTAGGGTTTAGGGTTTAGGGTTTAGGGTTTAGGGTTTAGGATTAAGAGTTTAAGGTTAGGGTTTAGGGTTTAGGGTTTATTATTTAGGGTTTAGGATTAAGAGTTTAGGGTTAGGGTTTAGGGTTTAGGGTTTATTATTTGGGTTTAGGGTTAGAATTTGGGGTTTAGGGTTTAGGGTTATGCAGTTTATGGTTCAGGGTTTACAATTTAAGGTTCAAAGTTTAGGGTTTAGGTTATAGTATTTAGGGTTTAGGTTTGGAGTTCAGGATTTAGCAGATATTGTTTATGGCTTAGGATTTAGGATTCATGGTTTAGGGTATAGGGTTTAAGGTTGTAGGTTTAGGGTTTAGGGTTTTGTGTTTATGGGTTAGGGGTCAGGGATTTGGCTTTATTATTTAACGTTTAGGGTTTAGGGTTTATTAGTTAGGGGTTAGGGTTTTATTTTTAGGCTTTATAGTTTAGTGTTTAGGGTTTTGGATCTAGGGTTCATGGTTTAGGGTTTTAGGTTTAGGGTTTATTGTTTAGGATTTTGGGTTTTGGGTTTTGGGTTTTGCGTTTAGTGTCTAGGGTTTTAGGGTTTAGAGTTTAAGGTTCAATGTTTAGGGTTTAGGTTATAGTGCTTAGGTTTTAGGGTTTAGGGTTTAGGGGTTAGGATTTTGGTTTTAGGCTTTATAGTTTAGAATTTAGGGTTTAGGGTTTAGGGTTTTGGATTAAGGGTTTAGTGTTTAAGGTTTAGGGTTTAGGGTTTTGGGTTTCGGGTTTTGGGTTAAGGGTTTTAGGTTTAGGATTTTGGGTTTAGGGTTTTGGGTTTAGGGTTTCAGGTTTAGGGATTGGCTTTAGGGTTTAATGTTTAGGAATTAGGGGTTAGGATTTTTGTTTTAGGCTTTATAGTTTAGAGTTTAGGGTTTTGGATTAAGGGTTTAGGGTTTAAGGTTTAAGGTTTAGGGTTTTGGGTTTTGGGTTTTGGGTTTAGGGTTTTGGGTTTAGGGTTTTAGGTTTAGGGATTGGTTTTAGGGTTTAATGTTTAGGAATTAGGGGTTAGGTTTAGGGTTTTGTGTTTAGGGCTTAGGCTTTTTGGTTTAATGTTTAGTGTTTAGGGTTTAGGGGTTAGGGTATAGGTTTTAGGGTTTTGTATTTGGGGTTTAGGGTTAGGGTTTAGGGTTTATAGTTTAGGGTTTTGTATTTTGGGTTTAGGGTTTAGGGTCTAGCATCTGGGTTTTGGGTTTAGGGTTTAGGATATATGGTTGAGGATTTAGGGTTTAGGGTTTAGGGTTAGGGTTTAGGGTTTAGGGTTTAGGGTTAGGTTTTAGGGTTTAGAGTTTAGGGTTTAGGGTTAGGGTTTTGGTTTAGGGTTTAGAGTTAAGGAATTAGGGTTTAGGTTTAGAGGTTTTAGTTTAGCATTTAAGTTTTAGTGTTTAGGTTTAGGGTTTGGGGTTTAGGGTTTAGGTTTAGGATTTTGGGTTTAGGGTTTAGGGTTTAGGGTTTATGGTTTAGGATTTTGGGTTTAGGGTTAGGATTTAGGATTTAGGATTTAGAGATAAGGATTTAGGATTTAGGGTTTAGGGTTTAAAGTAAAGGATTAAGGGTTTAGGTTTTTGAAATTAGGATTTAGGGTTTAGGTTTAAGAGTTTAGTGTTAGGGTCTAGGGGTTAAGGTTTAGGGTTTATAGTTTAGGGTTTTGGGTTTCAGATTTAGTGTTAGGGTTTAGGGATTAGAGTTTAGGATTTAGGATTTAATGTTTAGCACTAATGGTTTAGGGTTTAGGGTCTAGCATCTGGGTTTTGGGTTTAGGGTTTAGGATATATGGTTGAGGATTTAGGGTTTAGGGTTTATGGTTTAGGGTTTAGGGTTAGGTTTTAGGGTTTAGAGTTTAGGGTTTAGGGTTAGGGTTTAGGTTTAGGGTTTAGAGTTAAGGAATTAGGGTTTAGGTTTAGAGGTTTTAGTTTTGCATTTAAGTTTTAGTGTTTAGGTTTAGGGTTTGGGGTTTAGGGTTTAGGGTTTATGGTTTAGGATTTTGGGTTTAGGGTTAGGGTTTAGGATTTAGGATTTAGAGATAGGGATTTATGATTTAAGGTTTAGGGTTTAAAGTAAAGGATTTAGGGTTTAGGTTTTTGAAATTAGGATTTAGGGTTTAGGTTTAAGAGTTTAGTGTTAGGGTCTAGGGGTTAGGGTTTAGAGTTTATAGTTTAGGGTTTTGGGTTTCAGATTTAGTGTTAGGGTTTAGGGATTAGAGTTTAGGATTTAGGGTTTAATGTTTAGTACTAAGGGTTTAGGGTTTAAAGATTAGTGTTTAGGGTTTAGCATTTATGCTTTAGGGTTTGGCGTTTAGGGTTTTTCCTTTACAGATTATGGTTTACGGTTTAGGGTTTAGTGTTTACGATTTAGGGATTTGGTTATAGGGTTTAAGGGTGAAGGTTTAGGGTTTAGGGTTTAGGGTTAAGCAATTTAGGATTTAGGGTTTTCTGTGTAGGTATTAGAGTTTAGGGTTTAAGGTTCAGGGTTCCAAGTTTAGTGTTTAAGGTTTAGGGTTCCAAGTTTAGGGTTTAGGGTTTAGGGTTAAGGATTTTGGGTTTATGGTTTAGAGTTTTGGGTTTAGGGTTTTGAGTTTAGGGTTTAGGGTTTAGGTTTAGGGTTTTGGGTTTTGGGTTTAGGTTTTAGAGTTTAGGGTTTAGGGTTTTAGGATTAGGGTTAGGGTTTAGAATTTTGGGTTTAGGGTTTGGAGTTTAGGGTTTATGGTTTATGAATTATGGTTTAGGCTTTAGGGCTTAGGGTTTACGATTTAGTGATTTGGTTATCGGGTTAAAGTGTTAAGGTTTAGGGTTTAGGGTTTATGGTTAAGCTGTTTAGGATTTAGGGAATTCTATGTAGGATTTAAGGTTCAGGGTTCCAAGTTTAGTGTTTAAGGTTCCGGGCTCCAAGTTTAGAGTTTAGGTTTCCAAGTTTAGGGCTTAGGGTTTAATGTTTAGGGTTTGGAGTTTAGGGTTTAGGCTTTATGGTTTAGGGTTTGAGGTATAGGGTTTAGGGTTTATGGGTTAGGGTTAAGCGGTTTGGGGTTTAGGTTTTAGAGTTTAGGGCTTAGTGTTTAGGGTTTAGAGTTTAGGGTTCAACATTTAGGGTTTAAGGTTCAGAGTTCCAAGTTTAGGGTTTAGGGTTTAAGGTTTAGGGTTTAATGTTTAGACTTTAGGGTTTACAGTTTAGGGTTTTGGGTTTAAGGTCTAGGTTTTTTGGTGTAGCGTTGAGGGTTTAGGGTTTAGAGTTAGGGTTTAAGGCTTAGTATTTAAGGTTTAGGGTGTAGGGTTTTAAGTTGTAGGTTTACGGTTTAGGGATTTAGGGTTTAGTGTTTAGGGTTAGGGTTTAGTATTTAGGGCTTATGGTTTAGGTTTAGGGTTAGAATTTAGGGTTTAGGATTTGGGTTTAGGGTTCCAAGTTTAGTGTTTAGGGTTTAGGGATTAGGGATTAAGGTTTAGTGATTAGGGTTTAGGGTTAGGGTTTTGGGTTTAGGGTTTAGAGTTAAGGAATTAGGGTTTAGGTTTAGAGGGTTTAGTTTAACATTTAAGTTTTAGTGTTAAGGTTTATGGTTTGGGATTTAGGGTTTAGGATTTATGGTTTAGGATTTTGGTTTTAGGGTTACGGTTTAGGATTTAGGATTTAGAGATAGTGATTTTTGATTTAGGGTTTAGGATTAAGAGTTTAGTGTTAGGGTCTAGGGTTTAGGGTTTAGGGTTTATGGTTTAAGGTTTTGGGTTTCAGATTTAGTATTAGGGTTTAGGGATTAGAGTTTAGGATTTAGGGTTTAATGTTTAGGACTAAGGGTTTAGGGTGTAAGGATTAGCGTTTAGGGTTTAGCATTTATGGTTTAGGGTTTGGCGTTTAGGGTTTTTGCTTTATGGATTATGGTATAGGGTTTGCGATTGAGGGATTTGGTTATAGGGTTTAAGGGTTAAGGTTTAGGGTTTAGGGTTTATGGTTAAGCAATTTAGGATTTAGGGTTTTCTGTGTAGGTATTAGAGTTTAGGGTTAAAAGTTTAGAGTTTAAGGTTCAGGGTTCCAAGTTTAGTGTTTAAGGTTTAGGGTTCCAAGTTTAGGATTTAGGGTTTAGGGTTTAGGGTTAAGAGTTTAATGTTTAGGGTCTAGATTTTTTGGTTTAGGGTTTAGGGTTTAGGGTTTAGGGTTTAGGGTATCGAGTTTAGGGTTTAGGGTTTAGGTTTAGAGTTTAGGATTAATAGTTTAGGATTAGCGTTTAGGGTTTAGGGTTTAGAATTTTGGGTTTAGGGATTGTGTTTAGGGTTTAATATTTAGGAATTAGTGGTTAGTTTTAGAGTTTAGGGCTTAGGCTTTTTGGTTTAATGTTCAGTGTTTAGGTTTTAGGGGTTATGGTTTAGGCTTTAGGGTTTTGTATTTGGGGTTTAGGGTTAGGGTTTAGGGTTTATGGTTTAGGGTTTTGTATTTTGGGTTTAGGGATTAGGGTCTAGCATCTGGGTTTTGGGTTAAGGGTTTAGGATATATGGTTGAGGATTTTGGGTTTAGGGTTTAGGGTTAGGGTTTAGGGTTTAGAGTTAAGAAATTAGTGTTTAGGTTTAGATGTTTTGGTTTAGCATTTACGTTTTAATGTTTTGGTTTAGGGTTTTGGTTTTAGGTTTTAGGGTTTAGGGATTAGGGTTTAGGGGTTAGGGTTTAAGGTTTAGGGTTTAGGGTTAGTGTGTTGGGTTTAGAGTATAGGATTAAGAGGTTTAGGGTTTTGGCTTAATGGTTTAGAGTGTATGGTTTGGGGTTTAGTGTTAGTGTTTACGGTTTATGGTTTAGGCTTTTGGGTTTTGTGTTTAGGTTTTAGGGTTTAGGGATTAGGGTTTAGGATATATGGTTTAGGATTAAGGGTTTGCGTTGAAGGTTAGGGTTTAGGGTTTAGGGTTTAGGGTTAAGGGTTAGGGTTAGGGTTTAGGGATTAGAGTTTATGAATTAGGGTTAGAGGTTTGGGTTTAGAATTTAAGATTTAGGGTTTAGGTTGAGCATTTGGAGTTTATGGTTTAGGATTTAGGGCTTAGGGTTTAGGTTTAGGGTTAGAATTTAGGATTTAAGGTTTAGGGTTTAGGATTAAGGGTTTAGGGTTAGCATTTGGGCTTATGGTTGAAGGATTTGAATTTAGGGTTTAGTATTTAGGGTTTAGGGTTTGGAGTTTAGGGTTTAGGGTTTATGGATTATGGTTTAGGGTTTGAGGTATAGGGTTTAGGGTTTATGGTTTATGGTTAAGCGGTTTGGGGTTTGGGTTTTATAATTTAGAAATTAGTGTCTAGGGTTTAGAGTTTAGGGTTCAATGTTTAGGGTTTGAGGTTCAGAGTTCCAAGTTTAGGGTTTAGAGTTTAAGGTTTAGGGTTTAAGGTTTAGAGTTTAGGGTTTACAGTTTAGCGTTTTGGGTTTAAGGTCTAGCTTTTCTGGTTTAGCGTTGAGGCTTTAGGGTTTAGAGTTAGGGTTTAAGGTTTAGTGTTTAAGGTTTAGGGTGTAGGGTTTCAAGTTGTAGGTTTACGGTTTAGGGGTGTAGGGTTTAGTGTTTAGGGTATAGGGTTTAGGGTTTAGGGTATAGGGTTTAGGGTTTAGGGTTTAGGGTTTAGGATTTAGGGTTTAGGGTTTAGTGTTAGGGGTTAGGGTTTAGCAGTTAGGGTTTAGGATTTAGGATATTTGGTTTTGGATTAAGGGTTTGGTTTTAAGGTTAGGGTTTAGGGTTTAGGGTTGGGGTTAGGGTTTAGGGTTTAGAATATATGAATTAGGGTTAAAGATTTGGGTTTAGCATTTAATATTTAGGGTTTAGGTTTAGCATTTAGAGTTAGGGTTTAGTATTTAGGGCTTAGGGTTTAGGTTTAGGGTTAGAATTTACGGTTTAGGATTTAAGGTTTACTGTTCCAAGTTTAGTGTTCAAGATTTAGGGTTTAGGGATTAAGGTTTAGTGATTAAGGTTTAGGGTTTAGCATTTAGGGTTTAGGGTTTAGAGTTTAGGGTTGAGGGTTTAGGGTTTAGGGTAAGGGTTTAGGGTTTAAGGTTTTGGGTTTAGGGTTAGGGTTTAGGGTTTAGGTTTTAGGGTTTATGGTTTAGGATTTAGGATTTTGGGTTTAGGGTTAGTGTTTAAGATTTAGGATTTAGAGATAGGGATTTAGGATTTAGGGTTTAGGGTTTAGAGTAAAGGATTTAGGGTTTAGGGTTAAGAGTTTAGGGTTAGGGTCTAGGGTTTAGTGTTTAGGGTTTATGGTTTAGGGTTTTGGGTTTCAGGTTTAGTGTTAGGGTTTAGGGATTAGAATTTAGGATTAAAGGTTTAATGTTTATGACTAAGGGTTTAGGGTTTAAGGATTAGCGTTTATGGTTTAGCATTTATGGTTTATGGTTTTGCATTTAGGGTTTTTGCTATATGGATTATGGTTTAGGGTTTAGGGTTTAGTGTTTACGATTTAGGGATTTGGTTATAGGGTTTAAGGGTGAAGGTTTAGGGTTTAAGGTTTATGGTTAAGCAATTTAGGATTTAGGGTTTTCTGTGTAGGTAATAGCGTTTAGTGTTCAAAGTTTAGGGTTTAAGTTTCAGGGTACCAAGTTTAGTTGTTAAGGTTTAGGGTTCCAAGTTTAGGGTATAGGGTTTAAGGTTTAGGGTTAAGAGTTTAATTTTAGGGACTAGATTTTTTGGTTTAGGGTTTAACATTTAGGGTTTCGGGTTTAGAGTTAAAGATTATAGGTTTAGAGTTTAGGGTTTAGGGTTTAGGTTTAGGGTTTAGGATTAATAGTTTTGGATTAGGGTTTAGGGTTTAGGGTTTAAAATTTTGGGGTTAGGGATTGGTTTTAGGGTTTAATGTTTAGGAATTAGGGGTTAGGTTTAGGGTTTAGGGTTTAGTGTTTAGGATTTTGTGTTTAGGGTTTAGGGTTTAGAGTTTAGGGCTTAGGGTTTTTGGTTTAATGTTTAGGGGCGAGGGTTTATGTTTTAGGGTTTTGTATTTGGCGTTTAGGGTTAGGGTTTATGGTTTATGGTTTAGCATTTTGTATTTTAGGTTTAGGGTTTAGGGTCTAGCATCTGGGTTTTGGGTTTAGGGTTTAGGATATATGGTTGAGGATTTAGGATTTAGGGTTTAGGGTTAGGGTTTAGGGTTTAGAGTTTAGGGTTTAGGGTTAGGGTTTAGGGTTTAGGATTTAGAGTTAAGGAATTAGGGTTTTAGGTTTAGAGGTTTTAGTTTAGCATTTAAGTTTTAGTGTTTAGGTTTAGGGTTTGGGGTTTAGGGTTTAGGGCTTATAGTTTAGGATTTTGGGTTTAGGGTTAGGGTTTTGGAATTAGGATTTAGGGTTTAGGGTTTAGGGTTTAAAGTAAAGGATTTAGGGTTTAGGTTTTTGAAATTAGGATTTAGGGTTTAGGATTAATAGTTTTGTGTTAGGGTCTATGGTTTAGGGTTTAGGGTTTATGGTTTAGGGTTTTGGGTTTCAAATTTAGTGTTAGGGTTTAGGGATTAGAGTTTAGGATTTAGGGTTTAATGTTTAGCACTAAGGGTTTAGGGTTTAAGGATTAGTGTTTAGGGTTTAGCATTTATGGTTTAGTGTTTGGCGTTTAGGGCTTTTGCTCAATGGATTATGGTTTTGGGTTCAGTGTTTAGTTTTTACGATTTAGGGATTTGGTTATAGGGTTTAAGGGTTAAGGTATAGGTCTTAGGGTTTATGGTTAAGCAATTTAGGATTTAGGGTTTTCTGTGTAGGTATTAGAGTTTAGGGTTCAAAGTTTAGGGTTTAAGGTTCAGGGTTCCAAGTTTAGTGTTTAAGGTTTAGGGTTTCATGTTTAGGGTTTAGGGTTACGAGTTTACGGTTTAGGGTCTAGATTTTTTGGTTTAAGGTTTAGGGTTTAGGGTTTAGGGTTTAGGATTTAGAGTTAAGGAATTAGGGTTTTAGGTTTAGAGGTTTTAGTTTAGCATTTAAGTTTTAGTGTTTAGGTTTAGGGTTTGGGGTTTAGGGTTTAGGGTTTATAGTTTAGGATTTTGGGTTTAGGGTTAGGGTTTTGGAATTAGGATTTAGGGTTTAGGGTTTAGGGTTTAAAGTAAAGGATTAAGGGTTTAGGTTTTTGAAATTAGGATTTAGGGTTTAGGTTTAAGAGTTTAGTGTTAGGGTCTAGGGGTTAAGGTTTAGGGTTTATAGTTTAGGGTTTTGGGTTTCAGATTTAGTGTTAGGGTTTAGGGATTAGAGTTTAGGATTTAGGGTTTAATGTTTAGCACTAATGGTTTAGGGTTTAGGGTGTAGCATCTGGGTTTTGGGTTTAGGGTTTAGGATATATGGTTGAGGATTTAGGGTTTAGGGTTTATGGTTTAGGGTTTAGGGTTAGGTTTTAGGGTTTAGAGTTTAGGGTTTAGGGTTAGGGTTTAGGTTTAGGGTTTATAGTTAAGGAATTAGGGTTTAGGTTTAGAGGTTTTAGTTTTGCATTTAAGTTTTAGTGTTTAGGTTTAGGGTTTGGGGTTTAGGGTTTAGGGTTTATGGTTTAGGATTTTGGGTTTAGGGTTAGGGTTTAGGATTTAGGATTTAGAGATAGGGATTTATGATTTAAGGTTTAGGGTTTAAAGTAAAGGATTTAGGGTTTAGGTTTTTGAAATTAGGATTTAGGGTTTAGGTTTAAGAGTTTAGTGTTAGGGTCTAGGGGTTAGGGTTTAGAGTTTATAGTTTAGGGTTTTGGGTTTCAGATTTAGTGTTAGGGTTTAGGGATTAGAGTTTAGGATTTAGGGTTTAATGTTTAGCACTAAGGGTTTAGGGTTTAAGGATTAGTGTTTAGGGTTTAGCATTTATGGTTTAGGGTTTGGCGTTTAGGGTTTTTCCTTTACAGATTATGGTTTACGGTTTAGGGTTTAGTGTTTACGATTTAGGGATTTGGTTATAGGGTTTAAGGGTAAAGGTTTAGGGTTTAGGGTTAAGCAATTTAGGATTTAGGGTTTTCTGTGTAGGTATTAGAGTTTAGGGTTTAAGGTTCAGGGTTCCAAGTTTAGTGTTTAAGGTTTAGGGTTCCAAGTTAAGGGTTTAGGGTTTAGGGTTAAGGATTTTGGGTTTATGGTTTAGAGTTTTGGGTTTAGGGTTTTGAGTTTAGGGTTTAGGGTTTAGGTTTAGGGTTTTGGGTTTTGGGTTTAGGTTTTAGAGTTTAGGGTTTAGGGTTTTAGGATTAGGGTTAGGGTTTAGAATTTTGGGTTTAGGGTTTGGAGTTTAGGGTTTATGGTTTAGGGTGTCGGGTTTTGGGTTTAGTCTTTATGGTTTAGAGTTTAGCATTTTGGGTTTAAGGTTTAGGGTTTAGGATATAGGGTTATTGATTTAGGGTTTAGGGTTAGCGTCGTTTTGGGTTTTGGTTTAGAGTTTGGATTTAGGGTTTAGGGTTTAGGATTAATTATTTAGGGTTAGGGTTTAGGGTTTAAGGTTTAGGGATTAGGGATTAGCGATTTGGGATTAGGGTTTAGCATTTAGGGTTTAGGGTTTGGTGTTTAGGGTTTATGGTTTATGGTTTATGGTTTCTGGTTTAGGGTTTAGGGTTTAGGATTTTGGGTTTATAGTTTGGATTTAGGGTTTATGGTTTAGGATTAAGTTTTTAGGGTTAGGCTTTAGGGATTAGTATTTATGGTTTAGGGATTTGGTTTTAAGGTTTAAGGGTTAAGGTTTGGGTTTAGGGCTTTGGGTTTAGTGTTAAGAGTTAGGGATTTAGGGTTTAGGGTTTAGAATTTAGTATTTTTGGTTTAGGATTAAGAGTTTTTAGGGTTAGGGTTTAGGGTTTAGGGTTTAGGATTTATGGTTTAAGGTTTTGAGTTTTGGGTTGAGGGTTTAGGGTTTAGAGTTTAGGATTTAGGGAATAGTGTTTAGGGTTTACGATTTAGGGTTTTGGGTTTGAGGTTTAGGGTTTAGGTTTAGGGTTTAGGGTTTAGGGTTTTGAGTTTCTAGTTTAGGGTTAAGAGTTTAGGATTTAGGGTTTAGGGTTTGGGGAATAGTGTTTAGGGTTTTGGACTTGAGGTTTAGGGTTTAGGGTTTAAGGTTTAGAGTTTAGGGTTACAAGTTTTGTGTTTAGAGTTTTGGGTTTAGGGTTTAGAGTTACAAGTTTTGGGTTTAGGGTTTTGGGTTTAAGGTTTAGAGTTTAAGGTTTTGGGTTAAGGGTTAAGGGTTTTGGGTTTAGTTTTAGGAATTAGGGTTTAGAGTGTAGGGTTTAGGGTTTAGGGTTTAGGTTTAGGGATTAGGGTTTAGGGTTTAGCATATAGGGTTTAGGTTTTAGAGTTTAGGGTTTAGGGTTTGGAGTTAGGTTTTATGGTTTTGGGTATATCATTTAGGGTTGAAGGTTTTGGTTTTAGGGTTTAGAGTTTCGGGTTGTAGTTTAAGGATTTTGTGGTTAGGGTTTAAGGTTTAGAGTTTGGGATTTGGAGATTAGGGTTTAGGGTTTAGTGTTTTGGTTTAGGGTTTAGGATTAATGGTTTAGTGTTAGAGTTTGGGGTGAAGGGTTGTAGGTTTAGAATTAATGGTTTAGGGTTAAGTTTTAGGGTTTAGGGTTTAGGGTTTAGGGTTTATGGTTTATGGTTAAGCGGTTTAGGGTGTGCGGATCAAAGTTTAGGATTTAAGGTTCAGGGTTCCAAGTTTAGCATTTAGAGTTAAGGGTTTAGGTTTTAGAGTTTAGGGTTTAGAGTTTAGGGTTTAGGTTCTAGGTTTTTTGGTTTAGGGCTTAGGATTTAGATTTTAGGGTTTTGGGTTTAAGATTGAGGGTTTAGGGTTTGGAGTTTATGGTTAAGTGTATTAGGGTTTAGGGTTTTGGGTTTAGGGTTCAAGGTTAATGTTTAAGTTTCAAAGTTAAGGATTTAGGGTTTAAGGTTTAGGGCTAGGGTTTACGGTTTAGGGTTTGGTGTTTAGGTTCTGGGGTTTTGGGTTTAGGGTTTAGGGTTTAGGGTTTATGGTTTAGAGTTTGGATTTAGGGTTTAGGGTTTATGGTTTAGAGTTTGGATTTAGGGTTTAGGGTTTAGTATTAAGTGTTTAGGGCTAGGGTTTAAGGTTTAGGGATAAGGGTTTAGGGTTTAGCATTTAGGGTTTAGGGTTTATGGTTTATGGATTATGGTTTAGGGTTTAGGGTTTAGGGTTTATGGTTTATGGATTATGGTTTAGGGTTTAGGGTTTAGGGTTTTGGATTTAGGGTTTAGTGTTTTGGTTTTAGGGTTTTAGGGTTAAGGTATAAGGTTTAGGGTTTAGGGTATAGGGTTAATGGTTAGGGGTTTTGGGTTTAGAATTAGGGATTTAGGGTTTGGGGTTTAGGATTTTGAATTTAGAATTTAGGGTTTAGGGTTGAGGGTTTAGGATTTAGGGTTTAGGGTTCCAAGTTTAGTGTGTAGGGTTTTGAGTTTAAGGTTTAGGGTTAAGGGTTTAAGATCTAGGGGTTTAGGGTTTAGGATTTAGGATATATATTTGGTTTAGGATTTAGGATATATATATGGTTTAGGAATTAGGGTTTAGGGTTTAGGGTATAGGGCTTAGGGTTAGGGTTTAGGGTTTAGGGCTTAGGGTTTAGGGTTTAGGGTTAGGATTTAGGGTTTACAGTTAAGAATTAGGGTTTAGGTTTAGGGTTAGAGGTTTGGGCTTAGCGTTCAAGTTTTAGGGTTTAAGTTTAGGATTTGGGGTTTAGGTTTTAGGGTTTAGGGTTAGGATTTAGGGTTTCGAGTGTAGGGTCTAGAATTTTGGGTTTAGAGTTTACAATTTAGGGTTTAGTTTTAGGGTTTGAATTTGGGGTTTAGGGTTTAGGGTTTAGTGTTTATGGTTTAGGATTAAGGTTTTAGGTTTACGGTTTAGGGTTTAGGGTTTAGGGTTTAGCATTTAGGGTTTAGAGATTGGAGTTTAGGGTTTAGGGTTTATGGATTATGGTTCAGGGTTCAGGGTTGATGATTTAAGGATTTGGTTTTAAGATTTAAAGGTTAAGCTTTGGGTTTATGGTTTAGGGTTTAAGGTTTATGGTTTAGGGTTTAGGAGTTAGAGTTAGGGATTTAGAGTTTAGGGTTTAGAGTTATGGATTTAGGGTTTAGGGTTTACAATTAAGGATTTCGGGTGTATGATTAAGAGTTTAGGGTTAGTGTTTAGGGTGTATGGTTTAGGGTTTTAGGTTTAGGGTGTCGGGTTTTGGGTTTAGGGTTTACGGTTTATGGTTTAGTTTTAGGGTTAGAATTTGGGGTTTAGGGTTTAGGGTTTATTGTTTGGATTTAGGGTTTGTGGTTTAGGATTAAGATTTTAGGGTTAGGCTTTAGGGATTAGTATTTATGGTTTAGGGATTTGGTTTTAATGTTTAAGGGTTAAGGTTTGGGTTTAGGGCTTTGGGTTTAGTGTTAAGAGTTAGGGATTTAGGGTTTAGGGTTTAGAATTTAGCTCTTTTGGTTTAGGATTAAGAGTTTTTAGGGTTAGGGTTTAGGGTTTATGGTTTAGGATTTATGGTTTAAGGTTTTGAGTTTTGGGTTGAGGGTTTAGGGTTTAGAGTTTAGGATTTAGGGAATAGTGTTTAGGGTTTACGATTTAGGGTTTTGGGTTTAGGGTTTAGGTTTAGGGTTTATGGCTTAGGGTTCTGAATTTCTGGTTTAGGGTTAAGAGTTTAGGATTTAGGGTTTAGGGTTTAGGGAATAGTGTTTAGGGTTTTGGACTTGAGTTTAGGGTTTAGGGTTTAAGGTTTAGAGTTTAGGGTTACAAGTTTTGAGTTTAGAGTTTTGGGTTTAGGATTTAGAGTTACAAGTTTCGGGTTTAGGGTTTTGGGTTTAAGGTTTAGAGTTTAAGGTTTTGGGTTAAGGGTTAAGGTTTTGGGTTTAGGTTTAGGAATTAGGGTTTAGAGTGTAGGGTTTAGGGTTTAGGGTTTAAGTTTAGGGATTAGGGTTTAGGGTTTAGCATATAGGGTTTAGGTTTTAGAGTTTAGGGTTGAGGGTTTGGAGTTTAGGGTTTATGGGTTAGGGTATATCATTTAGGGTTTTGGTTTTGGTTTTAGGGTTTAGAGTTTCGGGTTGTAGTTTAAGGATTTTGTGGTTAGGGTTTAAGGTTTAGAGTTTGGGATTTGGAGATTAGGGTTTAGGGTTTAGTGTTTTGGTTTAGGGTTTACGATTAATGGTTTAGTGTTAGAGTTTGGGGTGAAGGGTTGTAGGTTTAAAATTAACGGTTTAGGGCTAAGTTTTAGGGTTTAGGGTTTAGGGTTTATGATTTATGGTTAAGCGGTTTAGGGTGTGCGTATCAAAGTTTGGGATTTAAGGTTCAGGGTTACAAGTTTAGCATTTAGAGTTAAGGGTTTAGGTTTTAGAGTTTTGGGTTTAGGGTTTAGGGTTTAGGTTCTAGGTTTTTTGGATTAGGGCTTAGGATTTAGATTTTAGGATTTTGGGTTTAGGGTTTAGGGTTTAGGATTAGGGTTTTAGGGTTTTGGATTTAGGATTTTGAATTTAGGATTTAGGGTTTACGATTCCAAGTTTAGTGTGTAGGGTTTTGAGATTAAGGTTTAGGGTTAAGGGTTTATGATCTAGGGGTTTAGGGTTTAGGATTTAGAATATATATGTGATTTAGGATTTAGGGTTTAGGGTTTAGGGTATAGGGCTTAGGATTAGGTTTAGGGTTTAGGGCTTAGGGTTTCGGGTTTAGGGTTTAGGGTTAGGTTTTAGGGTTTAGAGTTAAGAATTAAGGTTTAGGTTTAGGGTTAGAGGTTTGGGTTTAGCGTTCAAGTTTTAGGGTTTAAGTTTAGGATTTGGGGTTTAGGTTTTGGGGTTTAGTGCTAGGATTTAGGGTTTCGAGTTTAGGGTCTAGGTTTTTGGGTTTAGGGTTTACGGTTTAGGGTTTAGTTTTAGGGTTTGAATTTAGGGTTTAGGGTTTAGGGTTTAGTGTTGATGGTTTAGGATTAAGGTTTTAGGTTTAGGGTTTAGGGTTTAGGGTTTAGTATTTAGGGTTTAGAGATTGGAGTTTAGGGTTTATGGTTTATGGTTTATGGATTATGGTTTAGGGTTCAGGGTTGATAGTTTAAGGATTTGGTTTGAAGGTTGAAATGTTAAGCTTTGGGTTTAGGGTTTAGGGTTTAGGGTTTAGGGTTTAGGGTTTAATGTTTAGGGTTCAAAGTTAAGGAATTAGGGTTTAAGGTTTAGGGCTAGGGTTTACGGTTTAGGGTTTGGTGTTTAGGTTCTGGGGTTTTGGGTTTAGGGTTTAGGGTTTAAGGTTTATGGTTTAGAGTTTGGATTTAGGGTTTAGGGTTTTGTATTATGTGTTTAGGGCTAGGGTTTAAGGTTTAGGGATTAAGGTTTAGGGATAAGGGTTTAGGGTGTAGCATTTAGGTTTTAGGGTTTATCATTTTTGGATTATCATTTAGGGTTTAGGGTTTAGGGTTTTGGATTTAAGGTTTAGGGTTTTGGTTTTAGCGTTTTAGGGTTAAGGTATAGGGTTTAGGGTTTAGGGTATAGGGTTAATGGTTAGGGGTTTAGGGTTTAGAATTAGGGTTTTAGGGTTTTGGGTTTAAGGTTTAGAGTTTAAGGTTTTGGGTTAAGGGTTAAGGGTTTAGGTTTAGGGTATAGAGTTTAGGAATTAGGGTTTAGAGTGTAGGGTTTAGGTTTTAGAGTTTAGGGTTTAGAATTTAGGGTTTAGGTTTTAGAGTTTAGGGTTTAGGGTTATGGGTTTATGGTTTAGGTTCTAGGTTTTTTGGTTTATGTTTTAGGATTTAGATTTTAGCTTTTAGTATTTATGGTTCAGGGTTTAGGATTTAGGGTTTAAAATTTAGTGTTTAGGTTTTAGAATTTAGGGTTTCTGTTTGTAGATTTAAGTTTTAGGGTTTAGGATTTAGGCATTCGAGTTTAGGGTTTAGGTTTTAGGGTTTAGGATTAGGGTTTATAGTTTAGGGTTTAGGGTTTATGGTTTTAGGTTAGGGTTTTGGGTTTAGAGTTTAGTATTAAGGGGTTTAGGATTTAGGCTTTATTGCTTAGTGTTTAGGGTTTATGGTTTAGGATTTTGGATTTGGGGTTTAAGTTTAGTGTTTATGGTTTATGGTTTATGGTTTAGGGTTTTGGGTTTAGGGTTTTAGGTTTCAAGGTTTAGGTTTTAGGGTTTGGGGGTTTGGGTTTTGGGTTTAGGGTTTAGGGATTTGGTTTTAGGGTTAGGGGTTAGGGTTTAGGGGTTAGGATTTAGGGTTTAGGGTTTATGGTTTAGGATTTAAGGTTTACGGTTTAGTGCTAGGGATCAAGGGTTTAGGGTTTAGGATTTTGGGTTTATTCTTTAGAATTTAATATTTAAAATTTAGTGTTTAGAACTAAGAGTTTAGGGTTTCTGGTTTAGGGTTTCGAGTTCCGAGTTGAGGGTTAGTGTTTAGGGTTTAGAGTTTAATATTTAGGGTTTAGGGTTTAGGGATTGGGGTTTAGAATTTAGGGTTTAGGGTTTATAATTTAAGGTTAGGGTTTAAGGTGTAGGGTTGTAGGTTTAGGATTAATGGTTTAGTGTTAGAATTTAGGGTTTAGGGTTTAGGGTTTAGGTTAGGGTTTTGGGTTTAGAGTTTAGAAATAAGGGGTTTAGGGTTTAGGTTAGGGTTTTGGGATTAGAGTTTAGAAATAAGGGGCTTAGCGTTTAGGCTTTATGGTTTAGAGTTTAGGGTTTAGGGTTTAGGATTTAGGGTTTAGGGTTTATGATTTAGGATTTTGGGTTTACGTTTTTGGGTTTAGGGTTTAGGGTTTAGGGTTAGGGTTAGAGTTTGGAGAATAGAGTTTAGGAATTAGCGTTAAGGTTTAGGGTTAGTTGTTAGGGTTTAGCATTTAATTTTAGGGTTTAGGTTTAGGTTTAGGTTTTTGGGTTTGTGGTTTAGGGTTTAGGGTTTAGGATTTTCGATTTAGGGTTTAGGGTTTTGGTTTTAGGGTTTTAGGGTTAAGTTATAGGGTTTAAGGTTAATGGTTTAGTGTTTAGGGTTTAGAGTTAGGGATTTACGATTTAGGGTTTAGGTTGTTGAATTTAGGATTTAGGGTTTAGGGTTTAGGGTTTAGGGAGTAGGGTTTACGTTTTAGGTTTTAGGGTTTATAGTTCAGTGTTACGGGTTTTGGGTTTTGGGTTTAGAGTTTACGATTAAGAGGTTTAGGGTTTAGTCTTTATGGTTTATAGTTTAGCATTTTGGGTTTAAGGTTTAGGGTTTAGGATATTGGGTTATTGATTTGGGGTTTAGGGTTAGCGTTTTGGGTTTTGGGTTTTGGGTTTTAGGTTTAGGGTTTAGGGTCTTGAGTTTTGGGTTTAAGGTTTAGGAATTAGGATATAGGGTTATTGATTTAGGGTTTAGGCTTAGCGTTTTGGGTTTTGGGTTTTGGGTTTTAGGTTTAGGGTTTAGGGTTTAGGGTCTAGGGTTTTGAGTTTTGGGTTTAAAGTTTTGGGTTTAGGGTTTAGGATATATGGTTTAGGATTTATGATTGAGGGTTTAAGGTTTAGGGTTAGGGTTTGGGGTTTAGTGTTTAGGGTTTAAGGTTAATGTTTAGGGTTCAAAGTTAAGGAATTAGGGTTTAAGGTTTAGGGCTAGGGTTTACGATTTAGGGTTTGGTGTTTAGGTTCTGGGGTTTTGGGTTTAGGTTTTAGGGTTTATGGTTTAGAGTTTGGATTTAGGGTTTAGGGTTTATGGTGTAGAGTTTGGATTTAGGGTTTAGGGTTTAGTATGAAGTGTTTAGGGCTAGGGTTTAAGGTTTAGGGATAAGGATTTAGGGTTTAGCATTGAGGGTTTAGGGTTTATGGTTGATGGATTATGGTTTAGGGTTTAGGGTTTATGGTTTATGGATTATGGTTTAGGGTTTAGGGTTTAGCATTTAGGGTTTAGGGTTTATGGTTTATGGATTATGGTTTAGGGTTTAGGGTTTAGGGTTTTGGATTTAGGGTTTAGGGTTTTGGTTTTAGGGTTTTAGGGTTAAGGTATAAGGTTTAGGGTTTAGGGTATAGGATTAATGGTTAGGGGTTTTGGGTTTAGAATTAGGGATTTAGGGTTTGGGGTTTACGATTTTGAATTTAGGATTTAGGGTTTAGGGTTGAGGGTTTAGGAATTAGGGTTTAGGGTTCCAAGTTTAGTGTGTAGGGTTTTGAGTTTAAGGTTTAGGGTTAAGGGTTTAATATCTAGGGATTTAGGGTTTAGGATTTAGGATATATATATGGTTTAGGATTTAGGGTTTAGGGTTTAGGGTTAGGGTTTAGGGTTTAGGGCTTAGGGTTTAGGGTTTAGGGTTAGGGTTTAGGGTTTAGAGTTAAGAATTAGGGTTTAGGTTTAGGGTTAGAGGTTTGGGTTTAGCGTTCAAGTTTTAGGGTTTAAGTTTAGGATTTGGGGTTTAGGTTTTAGGGTTTAGGGCTAGGATTTAGGGTTTCGAGTTTAGGGTCTAGGATTTTGGGTTTAGGGTTTAGTTTTAGGGTTTGAATTTGGGGTTTAGGGTTTAGGGTTTAGTGTTTATGGTTTAGGATTAAGGTTTTAGGTTTAGGGTTTAGGGTTTAGGGTTTAGGGTTTAGTATTTAGGGTTTAGAGATTGGAGTTTAGGGTTTAGGGTTTATGGATTATGGTTTAGGGTTCAGGGTTGATGATTTAAGGATTTGGTTTTAAGGTTTAAAGGTTAAGCTTTGGGTTTAGGGTTTAGGGTTTAGGGTTTATGGTTTAGGGTTTAGGATTTAGAGGTAGGTATTTAGAGTTTAGGATTTAGAGTTATGGATTTAGGGTTTAGGGTTTATAATTTAGGATTTCGGGTGTATGATTAAGAGTTTAGGGTTAGTGTTTAGGGTTTATGGTTTAGGGTTTTGGGTTTAGGGTGTCGGGTTTTGGGTTTAGGGTTTACGATTTATGGTTTAGTTTTAGGGTTAGAATTTGGGGTTTAGGGTTTAGGGTTTATAGTTTGGATTTAGGGTTTATGGTTTAGGATTAAGTTTTTAGGGTTAGGCTTTAGGGATTAGTATTTATGGTTTAGGGATTTGGTTTTAAGGTTTAAGGGTTAAGGTTTGGGTTTAGGGCTTTGGGTTTAGTGTTAAGAGTTAGGGATTTAGGGTTTAGGGTTTATAATTTAGTATTCTTGGTTTAGGATTAAGAGTTTTTAGGGTTAGGGTTTAGGGTTTAGGGTTTAGGATTTATGGTTTAAGGGTTTGAGTTTTAGGTTGAGGGTTTTTTTTTTTTTTTTTTTTTTAATTTGAATGACCCTTGAGGGGGTCAGGGGCTTAGCAACACCCCCAGGCCTTAGCATATATAAAGAAAAGACAAGTACAAGGAGGGGGGCATAAACCTTACCTCCCAAAAGGTGGAGTTAGAATTGGTAGCCGACTAGTCAATGCTAGTTGGTTCTCCAACTCTTCTCCAAAGAAGAAAGAGACCTATTGTCTAAGCACCTATGTGAGAGGACTCCTCTCGATACAAAGAGTCTAGGAAAGCATAAATGAGGGAGACTATCCCTTTACAATTAAGAAAGAAGAACTCTATCCTAACCAGGGGAATCATCTAAGAAAAATGATGACAGGGGAATCATCAGAAAAAGACCTGAAGGAGTTTAAGCACCTTCGTAGGCTCTCTTTGTTAAGGGTCTTTCAAGGTGGCTCCTTAATTCTCTTCAATTTTCTTCTTCTGAAGCTTGCCATGCCTGCTAAATCCTGGTGGAAGTAATTCTTTGCTAGTTTGGGAAAATTCTTTGAATCTTGAAGTAGATTTGAGGATTTGAGATCAGTGGGTGTGCTTAGAGAGTGAGTCTGCTACAAAGTTAGCCTCTCTGAAGGTGTGTATACATTTGAAGTACTTGAAGTGAGTAGCCAATTGGTGAAGCTTACGTAGTTGTCTTTGAGATGGCCCGAGGGGCTCTTGCTTTGTTACTAAACGATCTGCTAGTAGTTGAGAATCAACTTCCGGGATTACATTCTTGTATTTTAATTTGCACACACAAGTTAGGCCAAAGTTAGCGACCTCTATTTGGCTGATTGTTAGTTCCACCTGAAAAAGGAATTGAAAAGGCTAAAATGAATTCTCGATCGATTCTGAGAATTCCTCCGACTCTATCCTTTCCGGATTGTTTAAAGCACTCCCATCTGTGTTGATTTTGACCCGGCTATACGGAGGCTTAATCCACTAAATTATCGTCACCACTTGTCTCATGAGTACATTTTCTAAGAGTGTACATATTTTATTCCATCCGAGGCGGAAATATAGGGAACTTAGTACTGCGGCAAAGGCATCGAGAATCACCAAGTGTTTAACTCTTGCCATGTTGAATTTGTTGCCCCATACTTAACACTGTTTTTCCACAAGTTCGACAAATAAAGATTGGTATCACTTGAAGGATCGGTGGTGTGCTTCATTGTTGTAAGTGCGATTCCACCGTCTCATGATCATGTTTCTAATAGGAGTGTCGGTTTGGATGCCTAAGGAATTGGCAAAATATTTCCGGACTGTTTGGCAAAATTTCGAGAATTGAAAATATGTTCTATAGTATCAATCACTGGAGAGTAGCGTGATAGCGACCACAGTTCAATTCCAAATCTCATAAGCTTTTCATTGGTGGGAGCTTGCCCACGATTGCTCTCCACAATAAGAAAGAGCATTTGAAAGGGATCGGTTACGCGGTGTAGGTATTGATTTTGGTTTTCCTTTTTCTCTAATGTTGTTCCATCTTTGAAGTGATAGAAACAGGCCAGTATTGAGACTCCACCTTTGCTGATCAGTGGATTACTGTTATGCGGGTGAGTAGAAAGAATATTGTGTACTTGATTATGAGGTGCTACGGATGACCTTATCCACTGTTCCACATCCATCCTCGATGAAATCGAAACTTTATCATTGTTGAATCTGTTACTTACAATGTGTAATTAGCGGGGACCTACTCCAAGCCAATTATCCACCAAAGGAGCGAGAACCATTCCTTATTTTCCATTGGATGTGTTTCTCCGCAATAATTTTGTTCTTCATCATGAGCTTCGGGCTTAGGATTCACGATATCCACTTTTGCTTATGGGGTTAGATCTTTGGCAATACTTTGCCTTGAGAAAATCCCCATAAGGTTTGTTTTGATCTGAAAGTCCACCTTGTTTGAGTGGAAAGCTTGACACACATCCCTCATAAGCCTAACACGATTCCTCCTTCATCATAGGGAAACTTAAGTTCCTCCATGAAGACCAATGGTATTTTCTTGTCATTTCTCCGTCCCCGGAAAAAATCAGCGAGGATGCTCTGAATTTGCTTAAGGATAGTAGAGGGTGGGAGATGGTGAAAGGATATGAATAAGCGAGCTTGAAGGACATGTTTGATCGGGGTTGCCTTGCCCCATAACTTCGACATCTTAGAGTTCGGCCCGATGGTGCATTGACAATCTTATTGATGAGCTCGGAGAAATAGATGTTCTTATATCTTCCAGTGACTATAGGGCATCGAAGGTAGGTAATAGGGCTTCTTTCTTATGAAAACCTGTACTCTTTTTAGTTACATCACAGGTAGTTAAAGCATTGGAGTGTAGCATGAAGTGACTTTTGGCCTTGTTGATCGGTGGCGAAACTCTTTCATAAGTAGCCAAAGTATGCATAATGAGCTTAAGAGAATGCTTCCTTCCAAAGGTGAAAATGATAATATCATCAATAAGCTTAGATGGTTGATTTGAGGTCCCTTCCTTTCCATATAGAAGCCATGGTATAAGGGGTTATGATGGAGGTTGTTCGGGGATCTTGTGACATCTCGACACCTAAAATAAATAGAAATTTGGGGATAGGGGTCTCCTTGTTTAAGTCCTCTAGTGGAATGAAAGAAGCCATGCCTCTTACCATTAATAATGATAGAGTACCAGTTGTTGGCCATAATTCTCAAAACATATCAATGACCACCTCCTTAAAACCCATCTTTACGAGGATAATACAAATGTAGGACCGGGATACCCTATCATAAGCTTTTGCCATATCAAGCTTGATCACTACATTGCTTCCAATGTTAGGTTTTACGATGCAGTGGATGATCTCTTGAGTTAACATAATATTCTCGATAATGTACGCCTTTAACAAAGCTGATTGATTAGGAAATAAGGCTAGGTAGAATAGGAGCTAATCGAGCGAGAAGCTTGGAAATAATCTTATTAGTGAAATTACTCGGTGATGGAGTGCAGAACTCTGAGAGTTTATTAGGATGCTTTACTTTGGGGATAAGGACCAGGCAAGCATGAGAGAAGAACTTGGGTATAGTTTGTCCTTTGAAAAAGGCATGAATAACGACTATGAGATCCTTGCGATAATGTTCGGCATTTACGGAAAAAATGGCCATTCATTCCATGCAGTCCTGCGGTGAGTTGGGTTTCATGGGTAGACCACCTCTTTAAGTTCTTCCATAGTAAGCGAGATCTTTCATTACTGTCATTATGTTCTGTTTGACCCGATGCAGGAATGCACCTCATAGGGACCTCATCAATAAGCTTTTCTTCTCTGTGAATATATTTTGGAAATGATCACATGCGGCTTGCGATGTGTTCATCCCCATACCCACTCATCATCCTCGGTGAGGATTTTGTGAATAAATGACCTCCTCCTTCTTCCGATTAGTGCATGAAAGTATTTAGAATTGCCATCTCCTTCTTTAAACCATTGTAGTTCGATCTTTTGTTTGAGGATAGAATCTTGAAACCATAAATCGATGTATGTATTGATTGATTCCATGAAATCTTGCTCTATGCTCCTCTGTGTTGTTGTGGATGAGATTTTCTTGCAGCTCTAACACTTTCTTCAAACTCCCTGACCTTAGCAAAAACATCACCAAACTTTTCTTTGGACCAGACACGGGTTGAGGGTTTAGGGTTTAGAGTTTAGGGTTTAGGGAATAGTGTTTAGGGTTTACGATTTAGGGTTTTGGGTTTTAGGTTTAGGGTTTAGGTTTAGGGTTTATGATTTAGGGTTCTGAGTTTCTGGTTTAGGGTTAAGAGTTTAGGATTTAGTTTTTAGGGTTTAGGGAATAGTGTTTAGGGTTTTGGACTTGAGGTTTAGGATTTAGGGTTTAAGGTTTAGAGTTTAGGGTTACAAGTTTTGAGTTTATAGTTTTGGATTTAGGATTTAGAGTTACAAGTTTCGGGTTTAGGGTTTTGGGTTTAAGGTTTTGGGTTAAGGGTTAAGGGTTTTGGTGTTTAGGTTTAGGAATTAGGGTTTAGAGCGTAGGGTTTAGGGTTTAGGGTTTAGGTTTAGGGATTAGGGTTTAGGGTTTAGCATATAGGGTTTAGGTTTTAGAGTTTAGGGTTTAGGGTTTGGAGTTTAGGTTTTATGGTTGAGGGTATAACATTTAGGGTTGAAGGTTTTGGTTTTAGGGTTTAGAGTTTCGGGTTGTAGTTTAAGGATTTTGTGGTTAGGGTTTAAGGTTTAGAGTTTGGGATTTGGAGATTAGGGTTTAGGGTTTAGTATTTTGGTTTAGGGTTTAGGATTAATGGTTTAGTGTTAGAGTTTGGGGTGAAGGGTTGTAGCTTTAGAATTAATTGTTTAGGGCTAAGTTTTATTGTTTAGGGTTTAGGGTTTATGGTTTATGGTTAAGCGGTTTAGAGTGTGCGGATCAAAGTTTAGGATTTAAGCTTCAGGGTTCCAAGTTTAGCGTTTAGAGTTAAGGGTTTAGGTTTTAGAGTTTAGGGTTTAGGGTTTAGGGTTTAGGTTCTAGGTTTTTTGGTTTAGGGCTTAGGATTTAGATTTTAGGGTTTTGTAGTTAAGGTTTAGGGTTTAGGATTAGGGTTTTAGGGTTTTGGGTTTAGGATTTTGAATTTAGGATTTAGGGTTTAGGGTTCTAAGTTTAGTGTGTAGGGTTTTGAGTTTAAGGTTTAGGGTTAAGGGTTTATGATCTAGGGGTTTAGGGTTTAGGATTTAGGATATATATGTGATTTAGGATTTAGGGTTTAGTGTTTAGGGTATAGGGCTTTGGATTAGGTTTAGGGTTTAGGGCTTAGGGTTTAGGGTTTAGGGTTAGGGCTTAGGGTTTAGAGTTAAGAATTAGGGTTTAGGTTTAGGGTTAGAGGTTTGGGTTTAGCGTTCAAGTTTTAGGGTTTAAGTTTAGGATTTGGGGTTTAGGTTTTAAGGTTTGGGGCTAGGATTTAGGGTTTTGAGTTTAGGGTCTAGGTTTTTGGGCTTAGGGTTTACGGTTTAGGGTTTAGTTTTAGGGTTTGAATTTGGGGTTTAGCATTTAGGGTTTAGTGTTGATGGTATAGGATTAAGGTTTTAGGTTTAGGGTTTAGGGTTTAGGGTTTAGTATTTAGGATTTAGAGATTGGAGTTTAGGGTTTATGGTTTATGGATTATGGTTTAGGGTTCAGGGTTGATAGTTTAAGGATTTGGTTTGAAGGTTTAAAGGTTAAGCTTTAGGTTTAGGGTTTATGGTTTAGGGTTTAGGGTTTAGGGTTTATGGTTTAGGGTTTAGGGTTCAGAGTTATGGATTTAGGGTTTAGGGTTTAGAATTTAGGATTTCGGGTTTATGATTAAGAGTTTAGGGTTAGTGTTTAGGGTTTATGGTTTAGGGTGTCGGGTTTTGGGTTTAGTCTTTATGGTTTAGAGTTTAGCATTTTGGGTTTAAGGTTTAGGGTTTAGGATATAGGGTTATTGATTTGGGGTTTAGGGTTAGCGTTTTGGGTTTTGGGTTTTGGGTTTTAGGTTTAGGGTTTAGGGTTTAGGGTCTAGGGTTTTGAGTTTTGGGTTTAAGGTTTTGGGTTTAGGGTTTAGGATATATGGTTTAGGATTTATGATTTAGGGTTTAAGGTTTAGGGTTCGGGTTTAAGGTTTAGTGTTTAGGGTTTAAGGTAAATGTTTAGGGTTCAAAGTTAAGGAATTAGGGTTTAAGGTTTAGGGCTAGGGTTTACGGTTTAGGGTTTGGTGTTTAGGGTTTAGGGTTTAGGGTTTATGGTTTAGAGTTTGGATTTAGGGTTTAGGGTTTATGGTTTAGAGTTTGGATTTAGGGTTTAGGGTTTAGTATTAAGTGTTTAGGGCTAGGGTTTAAGGTTTCTGGATTATGGATTATGGTTTAGGGTTTAGGGTTTATGGTTTATGGATTATGGTTTAGGGTTTAGGGTTTAGCATTTAGGGTTTAGGGTTTATGGTTTATGAATTATGGTTTAGGGTTTAGGGTGTAGGGTTTTGGATTTAGGGTTTAGGGTTTTGGATTTAGGGTTTAGGGTTTTGGTTTTAGGGTTAATGGTTTAGGGTTTAGGGTTTAGAGTTAGGGATTTATGATTTAGGGTTTAGGTTGTTGAATTTAGGATTTAGGGTTTGGGGTTTAGGGTTTAGGGTGTAGGGTTTACGTTTTTGGTTTTAGGGTTTATAGTTTAGTGTTATGGGTTTTGGGTTTTGGTCTTAGAGTTTATGATTAAGAGGTTTAGGGTTTTGTCTTTATGGTTTAGAGTTTAGCATTTTGGGTTTAAGGTTTAGGGTTTAGGAAAGAGGGTTATTGATTTGGGGTTTAGGGTTAGCATTTTGGGTTTTGCGTTTTGGGTTTTAGGTTTAGGGTTTAGGGTTTAGGGTCTAGGGTTTTGAGTTTTGGGTTTAAGGTTTAGGAATTAGGATATAGGGTTATTGATTTGGGGTTTAGTCTTAGTGTTTTGGGTTTTGGGTTTTGGGTTTTAGGTTTAGGGTTTAGGGTTTAGGGTCTAGGGTTTTGAGTTTTGGGTTTAAGGTTTTGGGTTTAGGGTTTAGGATATATGGTTTAGGATTTATGATTTAGGGTTTAAGGTGTAGGGTTAGGGTTTAGGGTTTAGTGTTTAGGGTTTAAGGTTAATGTTTAGGGTTCAAAGTTAGATTAGGTTTTAAGGTTTGGGGCTAGGGTTTCTGATTTAGGGTTTAGGGTTTAGGGTTTAGGATTTTGGATTTAGGGTTTAGGGTTTTGGTTTTAGGGTTTTAGGGTTAAGTTATAGGATTTAGGGTTTTATATTATGTGTTTAGGGCTAGGGTTTAAGGTTTAGGGATTAAAGTTTAGTGATAAGGGTTTAGGGTGTAGCATTTACGTTTTAGGGTTTATCGTTTATGGATTATGGTTTAGGGTTTAGGGTTTATGGTTTTGGATTTAGGGTTTAGGGTTTTGGTTTTAGAGTTTTAGGGTTTAGGGTTTAGGGTATAGTGTTAATGGTTAGGAGTTTAGGGTTTTGAATTAGGGTTTTAGGGTTTTGTGTTAAAGGTTTAGAGTTTAAGGTTTTGGGTTAAAGGTTTAGAGTTTAAGGTTTTGGGTTAAGGGTTAAGGGTTTAGGTTTAGGGTATAGAGTTTAGGAATTAGGGTTTAGAGTGTAGGGTTTAGGGTTTAGGGTTAGGGTTTATAGTTTAGGGTTTAGGGTTTATGGTTTTAGGTTAGGGTTTTGGGTTTAGAGTTTAGTATTAAGTGGTTTAGGATTTAGGCTTTATGGCTTAGTGTTTAGGGTTTATGATTTAGGATTTTGGATTTGGGGTTTAAGTTTAGTGTTTATGGTTTATGGTTTATGGTTTAGGGTTTTGGGTTTAGGGTTTTAGGGCTCAAGGTTTAGGGTTTAGGGTTTTGGGGTTTGGGTTTTGGGTTTAGGGTTTAGGGATTTGGTTTTAGGGTTAGGAGTTAGGGTTTAGGGGTTAGGATTTAGGGTTTAGGGTTTATGGTTTAGGATTTAAGGTTTACGGTTTAGTGTTAGGGATCAAGGGTTTAGGGTTTAGGATTTAGGGTTTATTCTTTAGAATTTAGGATTTAAAATTTAGTGTTTAGAATTAAGATTTTAGAGTTTCTGGTTTAGGGTTTTGAGTTTCGAGTTAAGGGTTAGTGTTTAGGGTTTAGGGTTTAGGGATTGGGGTTTAGAATTTAGGGTTTTGGGTTTACGATTTAAGGTTAGGGTTTAAGGTGTAGGGTTATAGGTTTAGGATTATTGGTTCAGTGTCAGAATTTAGGGTTTAGGGTTTAGGTTAGGGTTTTGGGTTTAGAATTTAGAAATAAGGGGTTTAGGGTTTAGGTTAGGGTTTTGGGATTAGAGTTTAGAAATAAGGGGCTTAGGGTTTAGGCTTTATGGTTTAGAGTTTAGGGTTTAGGGTTTAAGGTTTATGATTTAGGGTTTAGGGTTTACGTTATTAGGTTTAGGGTTTAGGGTTTAGGGTTAGGGTTAGAGTTTAGATATTGGAGTTTAGGAATTAGCGTTAAGGTTTAGGGTTAGTTATTAGGGTTTAGCATTTAATTTTAGGGTTTAGGTTTAGGTTTTTGGGTTTGTGGTTTATGGTTTAGGGTTTAGGATTTTCGATTTAGGGTTTAGGGTTTTGGTTTTAGGGTTTTAGGGTTAGGTTATAGGGTTTAAGGTTAATGGTTTAGGGTTTAGGGTTTAGAGTTAGGGATTTACGATTTAGGGTTTAGGTTGTTGAATTTAGGATTTAGGGTTTGGGGTTTAGGGTTTAGGGTGTAGGGTTTACGTTTTAGGTTTTAGGGTTTATAGTTCAGTGTTACGGGTTTTGGGTTTTGGGTTTAGAGTTTAGGATTAAGAGGTTTAGGGTTTAGTCTGTATGGTTTATAGTTAAGCATTTTGGGTTTAAGGTTTAGGGTTTAGGATATTGGGTTATTGATTTGGGGTTTAGGGTTAGCATTTTGGGTTTTGGGTTTTGTGTTTTAGGTTTAGAGTTTAGGGTTTTTAGTTTTGGGTTTAAGGTTTAGGAATTAGGATATAGGGTTATTGGTTTGGGGTTTAGGCTTAGCGTTTTGGGTTTTGGGTTTTGGGTTTTGGGTTTTGGGTTTTAGGTTTAGGGTTTAGGGTTTAGGTTCTAGGGTTTTGAGTTTTGGGTTTAAGGTTTAGGGTTTAGGGTTTAGGATATATGGTTTAGGATTTATGATTTAGGGTTTAAGGTTTAGGGTTCGGGTTTAAGGTTTAGTGTTTAGGGTTTAAGGTTAATGTTTAGGGTTCAAAGTTAAGGAATTAGGGTTTAAGGTTTAGGGCTAGGGTTTACGGTTTAGGGTTTGGTGTTTACGGTTTAGGGTTTAGGGTTTATGGTTTAGAGTTTGGATTTAGGGTTTAGGGTTTATGGTTTAGAGTTTGGATTTAGGGTTTAGGGTTTAGTATTAAGTGTTTAGGGCTAGGGTTTAAGGTTTATGGATTATGGATTATGTTTAGGGTTTAGGGTTTATGGTTTATGGATTATGGTTTAGGGTTTAGGGTTTAGCATTTATGGTTTAGGGTTTATGGTTTATGAATTATGGTTTAGGGTTTAGGGTTTAGGGTTTTGGATTTAGGGTTTAGGGTTTTGGTTTTAGGGTTAATGGTTTAGGGTTTAGGGTTTAGAGTTAGGGATTTATGATTTAGGGTTTAGGTTGTTGAATTTAGTATTTAGGGTTTAGGGTTTAGGGTGTAGGGTTTACGTTTTAGGTTTTAGGGTTTATAGTTTAGTGTTATGGGTTTTGGGTTTTGGGTTTAGAGTTTAGGATTAAGAGGTTTAGTGTTTAGTCTTTATGGTTTAGAGTTTAGCATTGTGGATTTAAGGTTTAGGGTTTAGGAAAGAGGGTTATTGATTTGGGGTTTAGGGTTAGCGTTTTGGGTTTTAGGTTTAGGGTTTAGGGTTTAGGGTCTAGGGTTTTGAGTTTTGGGTTTAAGGTTTAGGAATTAGGATATAGGGTTATTGATTTGGGGTTTAGTCTTAGTGTTTTGGGTTTTGGGTTTTGGGTTTTAGGTTTAGGGTTTAGGGTTTAGGGTCTAGGGTTTTGAGTTTTGGGTTTAAGGTTTTGGGTTTAGGGTTTAGGATATATGGTTTAGGATTTATGATTTAGGGTTTAAGGTGTAGGGTTAGGGTTTAGGGTTTAGTGTTTAGGGTTTAAGGTTAATGTTTAGGGTTCAAAGTTAAGGAATTAGGTTTTAAGGTTTGGGGCTAGGGTTTACGATTTAGGGTTTGGTGTTTAGGTTCTGGGGTTTTGGGTTTAGGGTTTAGGGTTTAGGGTTTATGGTTTAGAGTTTGGATTTAGGGTTTAGGGTTTTATATTATGTGTTTAGGGCTAGGGTTTAAGGTTTAGGGATTAAGGTTTAGGGATAAGGGTTTAGGGTGTAGCATTTACATTTTAGGGTTTATCGTTTATGAATTATGGTTTAGGGTTTAGGGTTTATGGTTTTGGATTTAGGGTTTAGGGTTTTTGTTTTAGAGTTTTAGGGTTTAGGGTTTAGGGTATAGTGTTAATGGTTAGGGGTTTAGGGTTTTGAATTAGGGTTTTAGGGTTTTGGGTTAAAGGTTTAGAGTTTAAGGTTTTGGGTTAAAGGTTTAGAGTTTAAGGTTTTGGGTTAAGGGTTAAGGGTTTAGGTTTAGGGTATAGAGTTTAGGAATTAGGGTTTAGAGTGTAGGGTTTAGGGTTTAGGGTTAGGGTTTATAGTTTAGGGTTTAGGGTTTATGGTTTTAGGTTAGGGTTTTGGGTTTAGAGTTTAGTATTAAGTGGTTTAGGATTTAGGCTTTATGGCTTAGTGTTTAGGGTTTATGATTTAGGATTTTGGATTTGGGGTTTAAGTTTAGTGTTTATGGTTTATGGTTTATGGTTTAGGGTTTTGGGTTTAGGGTTTTAGGGCTCAAGGTTTAGGGTTTAGGGTTTTGGGGTTTGGGTTTTGGGTTTAGGGTTTAGGGATTTGGTTTTAGGGTTAGGGGTTAGGGTTTAGGGGTTAGGATTTAGGGTTTAGGGTTTATGGTTTAGGATTTAAGGTTTACGGTTTAGTGTTAGGGATCTAGGTTTAGGGTTTAGGGTTTAGGGTTTAGGGTTTAGAATTTAGGATTTAAAATTTAGTGTTTAGAATTAAAATTTTAGAGTTTCTGGTTTAGGGTTTTGAGTTTCGAGTTAAGGGTTAGTGTTTAGGGTTTAGGGTTTAGGGATTGGGGTTTTGAATTTAGGGTTTTGGGTTTACGATTTAAGGTTAGGGTTTAAGGTGTAGGGTTATAGGTTTAGGATTAATGGTTCAGTGTCAGAATTTAGGGTTTAGGGTTTAGGTTAGGGTTTTGGGTTTAGAATTTAGAAATAAGGGGTTTAGGGTTTAGGTTAGGGTTTTGGGATTAGAGTTTAGAAATAAGGGGCTTAGGGTTTAGGCTTTATGGTTTAGAGTTTAGGGTTTAGGGTTTAAGGTTTATGATTTAGGGTTTAGGGTTTACGTTATTAGGTTTAGGGTTTAGGGTTTAGGGTTAGGGTTAGAGTTTAGAGATTAGAGTTTAGGAATTAGCGTTAAGGTTTAGGGTTAGTTATTAGGGTTTAGCATTTAATTTTAGGGCTTAGGTTTAGGTTTTTGGGTTTGTGGTTTAGGGTTTAGGATTTAGGATTTTCGATTTATGGTTTAGGGTTTTTGTTTTAGGGTTTTAGGGTTAAGGTATAGGGTTTAGGGTTAATGGTTTAGGGTTTAGGGTTCAGAGTTAGGGATTTAGGGTTTAGTGTTTAGGTTTATGAATTTAGTATTTAGGGTTTAGGGTTTAGGGTTTATGGTATAGGGTGTAGGGCTTACGTTTAGGGTTTAGGGTTTATAGTTTAGTGTTTCGGGTTTAGGGTTTTGGGTTTAGAGTTTAGGATTAAGAGGTCTAGGGTTTAGTCTTTATGGTTTAGAGTTTAGCATTTTGGGTTGAAGGTTTAGTGTTTAGGATATAGGGTTTTTGATTTGGGGTTTTGGGTTAGCGTTTTGCATTTTAGGGTTTGGGTTTTAGGTTTAAGGTTTAGGGTCTTGAGTTTTGGGTTTAAGGTTTAGGAATTAGGATATAGGGTTATTGATTTGGGGTTTAGGCTTAGCGTTTTGGGTTTTGGGTTTTGGGTGTTAGGTTTAGGGTTTAGGGTTTAGGGTCTAGGGTTTTGAGTTTTGGGTTTAGGGTTTAGGATATATGGTTTAGGATTTGTGATTTAGGGTTTAAGGTGTAGGTTTCGGGCTTAGGGTTTAGTGTTTAGGGTTTAAAGTTAATGTTTAGGGTTCAAAGTTAAGGAATTAGGTTTTAAGGTTTAGGGCTAGGGTTTATGATTTAGGGTTTGGTGTTTAGGTTCTGGGGTTTTGGGTTTAGTGTTTAGGGTTTAGGGTTTATGGTTTAGAGTTTGGATTTAGGGTTTAGGGTTTTATATTATGTGTTTAGGGCTAGGGTTTAAGGTTTAGGGATTAAGGTTTAGTGATAAGGGTTTAGGGTGTAGCATTTACGTTTTAGGGTTTATCGTTTATGGATTATGGTTTAGGGTTTAGGGTTTATGGTTTTGGATTTAGGGTTTAGGGTTTTGGTTTTAGAGTTTTAGGGTTTAGGGTTTAGGGTATAGTGTTAATGGTTAGGAGTTTAGGGTTTTGAATTAGGGTTTTAGGGTTTTGTGTTAAAGGTTTAGAGTTTAAGGTTTTGGGTTAAAGGTTTAGAGTTTAAGGTTTTGGGTTAAGGGTTAAGGGTTTAGGTTTAGGGTATAGAGTTTAGGAATTAGGGTTTAGAGTGTAGGGTTTAGGGTTTAGGGTTAGGGTTTATAGTTTAGGGTTTAGGGTTTATGGTTTTAGGTTAGGGTTTTGGGTTTAGAGTTTAGTATTAAGTGGTTTAGGATTTAGGCTTTATGGCTTAGTGTTTAGGGTTTATGATTTAGGATTTTGGATTTGGGGTTTAAGTTTAGTGTTTATGGTTTATGGTTTATGGTTTAGGGTTTTGGGTTTAGGGTTTTAGGGCTCAAGGTTTAGGGTTTAGGGTTTTGGGGTTTGGGTTTTGGGTTTAGGGTTTAGGGATTTGGTTTTAGGGTTAGGGGTTAGGGTTTAGGGGTTAGGATTTAGGGTTTAGGGTTTATGGTTTAGGATTTAAGGTTTACGGTTTAGTGTTAGGGATCAAGGGTTTAGGGTTTAGGATTTAGGGTTTATTCTTTAGAATTTAGGATTTAAAATTTAGTGTTTAGAATTAAGATTTTAGAGTTTTTGGTTTAGGGTTTTGAGTTCCGAGTTAAGGGTTAGTGTTTAGGGTTTAGGGTTTAGGGATTAGGGTTTAGAATTTAGGGTTTTGGGTTTACGATTTAAGGTTAGGGTTTAAGGTGTAGGGTTGTAGGTTTAGGATTTAGTATCAGAGCCATGTTAGGCATATTTAGCATGTTAATAGTAATGTTAATTATAGCCATGGACGGCTAAATCTTTATGCCAAGACTGTACTTATGAAATGTTAATTAGTTACTTAGCAATTTAGCAAAGTTATCACCTTGTTATACAATATGAATTTGCAATTCTTTAACTGTAAAAATGGAGTTCATGTATGGTGATTAAGGAAAGGTGTTGAGAATGTTTCAAGTAGTTGCGATGCCGACAGGCGGTCGTTAAGCCGATGGGACAGGCGTGTAGACTGCAAGGTACTTTACTTGAAAATCTCTTGTAAAATCCATAGTCCTTAATGTAAAATCCAAGTATGACTCCATAGTTACTATAGAAGAATTTGAAATCTCATGTTGTATGACTAGTTGATATCTTTACTAGAATGCTTAGTTTCTTTTTATCGTATCATTAGTATAGTCTAATGGCATTCTATCTCTATGGATAATAGACGACATCTTTAATTGCATTAATATATCTATTTCTAAAGCAGAAAATGATTTACAAAATTGGTCTATCCTAAAGAGCCATTTGAAAAGATTTACGATTAGGTAATTTTCCATGTTTAAAAATATAATATTAAAACTTGTGAGTCAACTATTGCTATCAATAATTCATTGAAACTATTAAATTGTTGTTATCTGCTGATATTGATAGATATAGGAAGGAATTTAAATTTCTTCATATTGGACTTGGGCAAGTTGCTGTTAAACCTCTTTTCTGTAAAGGCTTGAATATTCCTATTTGTGCCTTCTTAGAGATGATAGACTACTTAATTTTGATGATTCTGTTAGGAGTATTAGAAAGTAATCTAGCTTATGGACCGTTTACTTTAATTATTATCCTAATTTTCTTGCTGATATTCATGATCCTAATATTATTGATACTTTGACACTTAATGTCAAAACTAAGAACATGAATAGTAAAATAGATACCAGAGAAATTGCTGTAATATATCGGGTATATTACAAGCTTATGAAAACCACAATAGCCCCAAAGGCTATTGCTTCTAGTGTTAAAGGAGTCACTATGCTTATGGAAGCTAACCAAGAGCATAGTACTACTTTTGTCCCTAGACTTCTTAAGTGGACTGATATTTTAGGCGATGAAGAATGGAAATTTGATTCTATTACGAATCCTTTACCCCTTCAACCTGAGACTTCGCAGTTAGATAGGGTTATCCAATTCCCTGACGGATCTATTAACCTTAAGTTTTTAAGATCCAGTTCTTTTAGCCAAGCGTCTTCAAGTAGAAGAATGTCTTCGGCAAGACCCTCTTCTTTTCAACCCCGGGAGGAGGATGAAGATAGTGGTATTAGCCAGCCTGACCATAGAAAATTTCATGGAGTAGATTTCTCCCAGACCGTTCCTAAGGTTTACTATGAAGATGAAACTCTGGGAAGTCCTACTGCTAGTGATATGAAACCTGTTCATCAAAGAAAAGATTCCGTCGGAGTACTTACTTCTGATGAGGAAGACTTTGTCCCTAGTAAAAAGAAATTGCATTCTTGGTGGAAAGCCCCTGAACATAAGCAAAAGGTAAATTGGTATAAAGCTACCTGCGGTGGAACAACGAACCTCTTTCAGGGATAAGTGGTTCAAAGATATGAAAAGATTCAAAACCGAAATAGAGTTTTTTAAATGGTTCGAAGCTTCTGGGCAAATTGATGATAAACAGTCATCCCTTCAGGTCCTTATCAACAAATGGTACACCAAAGAACAGGTGGTTGAAAGTATTACTCCTCCTCTAGAAGGACTTAGCATCCCTTACAGGAAAGAAATCCTTAAGGCGGCACCTTTCAAAAAACCCATAGAAAAAGAATCTGCCTTGATAACAGCTCACTACACCATTTTAGGCCTACGGCCACTCCAATAAAGTGTTCCCTAAACTAGCAAAAAGTGTGGCCTTTGACAAAAGGCTACACTTTTGGACTTTAAGCAACGCTTTTCCAAGGGTGGCCAAAAGAGGCGTAACCTTAGAGTTTAGGCAACACTTTTCAAGTGTTGCCTTATCAGCTACGCTTAAAAGCGTAGCCTAAAAGGCAAAATGGCAACGCTTTGATGTACCTCATATAGCAACATTTCTATCTCATACAACTACACTTTCAAGCGTTGCCTTTGCTTCCTTATTGCCCATGATTTTAAAGTGTTGCCTTTTCTATCTAATGTATGACAACGATTTTAAAGTGTTGCCTTTTCTATCTAGTGTATGACAACACTTTGAAGTGTAGTCCTTGCCCACATGCATACCACAATTTACAGCCCTATGGCTACACTTTTAAGTGTGGTAATACTATTTTGGCTATAAAATATTTATATGCCACAATTTCTAATTAAAAAACACCAATTTTGTTTTGCAATAAATAATCTCAAGCATTAAATTGGCTAATAAGTAATTCAAACATATAGATTTGCAATAAACTTCAAAAGATAGTATGTCTTGCGTACATACACATACTTATAAAGCAATAATATGTGTACACTATAGTTCAAAAAGTACTCTTACAATAGTTCAATATATTCTAGCAATGAATATATTTCACAAAATCAAACATAATGTACTTAAACTTTTACAATAGTTCAAAAACTCTTCATCATCCACTTCAATGAGATCAAATTGACTTGTGGCGACTCTTCAAATTTGATCACCTCCATTTCCCTACACATTTAAAATGTACAACAAAATCAGATTGCAGCAGTTATAGAAGAGGCAAGAAGTTCCAGATTAATTCCAGATTGCAGCAGTTCCATATTGCAGATTGCAGATTTTTTGAGTTCACTTTGCAGATTCTGAGGCAAATTAAAACCAAATTGCAGATTGTAGATTACGATTCGATTCGCCCAAATTAATTCCAGTTGCGATTTGATTTCGATTCGAGTTAATTCCAGACATTTCAGTTAATTCTAGATTGCAGATTATAGTTCCAGTTTGCAAATTGTAGATTACAGTTTTAGTTTACAGATTTTATTGAGTTCTAGATTGCAGATTACCAGTGTCTGAATGATCGTGGATAAGAACAACCAGTTGGTTTCATCCAAATATTATCAACTCGAATAAGCCTAGAACTCTAGATGTTTTGAAGGAACTTCTAACTCCTCATACACATTTTAAGTCTAGATGTTTACTAAACCATTTAGCTTGGAGCAATCTCTCTGATGTAACTAACTTAGTAGATCTTTTGGATTTTTACAGATCAAAGAGAGAATCTACTGCGAGGACCATGACAACGAGCAGCAAAATATTATGAATTGAGTGACATTCTGTAGCCTCACAAGCATCAAATTTTGAAAGAAATATGTTACCTGAGGTCGAAGGATACAATCCATTTCCAGCACTCATGTCCATTACATTACGTGTTTCTTTCTCGTTTACATCCATCAGTCTCCAGTAATGGAGAACTTGATCTTGCCAATAGATTGTATCCGCTAAGAACTTTTCTCGATCAATACCAAAGAAATGCAGTTATAACATGTTTAAGTAAGCATTCTTTCCCACGCGTCCGCATTTCTATCACGTGGCACACTGAACTAGAAACAGTAATTGAGATGACAAGCAGCTCAATCTCTCATGCAATTACCATTTTGCCATAAAAATCAAAGTCCTAAATCACATTAACATCAAAAAGTAGAGACAGTAAGGAAAAAGGGTAAATGAGTATGTAAGACAATACGATTATGAAATGAGTAGTATGAGAACTTTGGTTAGCTAATAACCATTAATTACTTACACATTCTTGTAAAACTTCCAATCGTTGAATATGTAATGAATGATAAGGCATGAAATAGAAACATTGGTGAAACTCGCAATGCCCTCGTTTTCTAGTTCAGGTCAAGGGATTGTGTTGTCATGATAACATAACCCATTGCAATAACATGAACGTTGAAATAGCCGCAATATGACACCCATAAGACTAGTAAACATATAATGTACATGTGATGATATAATAAGCAACTCAAGCAGTCAGATACCCATAAAACATAAATGATACACACTGATTATCAATTAGCTACATAATAACCTGCATAAGTAACATCTGCAACAAGTGCAAGCTTAATATAATTTAAGCCACCAGGATGCCCGAAAAAAATGAAATCTGTAGATAGTATTCGCAACAGTTCCATATAAGAGTAATTGATAGTAGAAGGAATCCCAAAAATAGGGGTCCTGTAAATCAGGATCAGGCCAAAGAACAGGGGGGCAGAAGGAGAAATATCCAAAGAGGGGTCCTGTAAATCAGGATAGCAGTCGCACAAAACAAAGCATGGAAAGAGATGAAACTCAACTCCAACAACACCAAGACACTCTACTGCAGACACCAAGACACCAATACAAAGGAAAACATGTTGTTGTTAGTGACAAACCTCAACAACATCTCAGATGACTTAGCTTTTATTTTTTAAAATGACATCTTTGGAGCTATTAACCATGATAGTATTCAGTCATTGTTACATCTTGTACTTCTGTACTTGAAAACAAAATATCAACAGAGCAAATATTAAAGAAGTTGAATCCCAAAACGAGAACAACAATGACAAGCATAAAATCAAAGGGACCACGAAAAATCCAGGTATGACTGCTTAAAGTTTTTCTAATAATCAGAGTTTTCTTCATCAAAAAGAGATGCCAAAAAGATCTAGAGGCCTTAACTAGTGAAATTGAAGGGGGCTGGAAACATGTGGAAAAGAAGAAAGGAAAAGGGAAAAACAATGAGAAGAAGACTTACCAGGTGAACCAACAACTAAACAAGATGGAGGAAAAAAACATTTGGACGTTAACAGTAGCAAGCATGAGAACAACATGTTTCCAATAGAAAGCAAAATAAAATATCTTCCCAGTCATCAATCCAGTAGAGTAGGTCTTCAGCATCTCAGAATCAGAGGACCTCTGATCACCAGACTCATGCTTCCAATAATGATCATCACGGATAATCTGGTTCACATCCGTTGTTCGACTTTTAAATTTTCCAAAGAGGGTCTCCAAAAATATGTGGATACTAGATTACATTTGTGATGAATTAATCTACACAAATAACCATCACCAAGAAGTTTTTTAAATAAAATAATCAAGAATAGAACTCTACCATCCATGTTAGTGAACAACTAAAAAACAGCCTAGCAGTAGAAGCCTTCACAGAAATTTGACTTGTGACAACCCTTCAAATTTGATCACCTCCATTTCCTTACACATTTAAAATGTACAACAAAATCAGATTGCAACATTTATAGAAGAGGCAAGAAGTTCCAGATTAATTCCAAATTGCAGCAGTTTCAGATTGCAGATTTTTTTAGTTCACTTTGCAGATTCTGAGGCAAATTAAAACCAAATTACAGATTGCGATTCTGATTCGATTCGAGAATCAATTCCAGTTGCAGACATAGCTCAGTTTGCAAATTTATTGAGTTCCAGATTGCAGATTACAATTTAGATATACTAATACATGATGGCACCATAAAATAGAGAAGAGATTCCAGATTGCTTTCCAAGTCAATAGTACATCTTCAATGTTTGCAACAAGACCAAAATGTCTATAGCGATACAAAAACATCTCAACACTATATGTTGTACACGGTCTCTTAGCCGAGAGACCACACCTAGTTGATTAATAAGTTGTGTGTTCAATTTTCTTACGATGAAGTTACAATATTAATCACTTCTACTTTATTCTGAGGCAAACTAAAACCAAAAAGATATCAGAAAAAGAATAGACATTTATAACTATATATTCATTTCCTTTTGTCTTCATGGCATGTACAAAAAATTTAACTAATCAATTAATTACCAAATTAAATCCATAATGAGATGCCTTATCTCATATAATAGAAAAGTGTGCAACTTTAACAGAAAAGGTTCTCCTTGAACTATTGTTCATGTACCTCTTCAAATATTTTTACATTGCATGACAATCACATACCATATAAATAACAAATCCATTTACTCAAAATGTCTATCAAACTGCTTGAGATCAGATTAGAGAGAAAGAAAACCAACTCACAATTTTGGTCAACAACCTGTCAAGTGTTTCTGCTGCTATAAACTAGGAAACACATTGACATTAGCATGGTTTTACTAGTAGTTGTACACATAATCACGGTTAATTTATTACTTGAACGACATTGGCTCAATCATGTATTCCACATTTATTTAACCAAGTTAAAGCACCTATAAATAACCTGGTCATCTCTCAGGCAATTACTATTTTGCCATAAAAATCAATGTCCTAAATCACATTCAGTATCCAAAAGCAGAGACAATAAGGAAAAGGGGTAAATGAGTATGTAAGACAATACGATTACGAAATGAGTAGTATGAGAACTTTGGTTGGTTAACAACCATTAATTACTTACACATCCTTGTAAAACTTCCAAACGCTGAATTTGTAATGAAGGATAAGCCAGGCAACAGAAACATTCGTAAAACTCGCAATGCCCTAATATATAGTTAAGGTCAAGGGATCGTGTTGTCATGATAGCATAACCCACTGCAGTGACCTGAACGTTGAAATAGCCACAATACGACACCCATAAGACTAGTAAACATATAATGTACATGTGATGATATAATAAGCAACTCAAGCAGTCAGATACCAATATAACATAAAGGATACACACTAATTATCAATTAGCTACATAATAACTTGCATAAGTAACATCTAGAACAAGTGCATGCTTAATATAATTTAAACCGCCAGGATGCCCGAAAAAAATGTGGCAAACTTGGACACTTAGTACACTCATGTCCCAACAGACCAAACAATATCCAATCCACTTCTAGAAGCACTAAACTACCATATTATTCAATGCCAATAGAGAGTCCAAAAAAATCAGATGAGGACAAAGGTTGGACAACAGTAATGTGCCAAAAAAGTTAAAAATCAAACTACCAACAACCTGCACACGTGAAAAGCAATTACTCACACAATCAAAATACATTTAATACACAAATAAATGACCAAAGCCAAAACAAAGTTTCACATGATTCTGTAGGTCCACCAATTCTCAATACCCAGGACAAAATCAAAGCGGCAGAAGAAGGCAAAAAGACCCCAAAAATTCAACACTAAACTCCAAAGAAGGAAGCAACCACGTCATCGAATTTTGAGAGTACAAGCCACGTACAAAGTATGATATCCAAGCCACGTAGAAGCACTAAACTACCGATTGTTAAGTACAACTTAATTTTTGACTAGTCGAACTTGACAAACTCATATCTTTACTAATTTAAAAGGAATAAAAAATGATTTCTTGATAAAATATATCCTTAGCAATTAATAAATACAAAATAAACTAATCTAGATTAAGCAATTTTAACAAGAATCAGATTCAGGTTATAAACAGGATTAAAGAATAAAAAACCTGTACAGTACTTTATTTACTTCAATCACTCTCTAGTTATAGAAAATTGAAAAGAAATACCAAGTAATTTAAATTTACAACACACATATACATTAAAATTACATATTTTAATCAAATTAAAATAAACAACAACCTTAGATTATCATAAAGCACATGAATGACATGGAGAAATAAAAAGCCTATTTTCAAAGAAGAAATCACACACTATCAGAATTCTAAATAATCCCTACAAATCCGTCACTCAAGTAAGAAACATTAGAGTAGATTGCTTACAAATGTAAAACAAGGTGAGGATGTTCCAAAATTTTCCAAGTATCCAAAGAACCCATAAGCCAACAATAACCTACAAGTAATTCTTACATCAAAATATGAAAGAGATGATACTAAGATAAAATGTAAGTTTTGACATATGTATTTAAGTATACTTTTTTAATATACGGGATATAATTTTTTGACAAGACCATTCATTTGGAAAGGAACAGATGATTAAACTACATCCTACCTAGGAACCTTTCTTTCTCCATCTTGACATAATTTCTAATAATTTCTGCCACAGTGCAGCAGCCAGCAAGAGCAATAGTTTGTTCTAGTTCATTCTTGAGCATTTCAATACCTTGTTTTACCCCAGATTCTCCATTAGTAGCCAGGCCATAGATAACCGATCGACCAATCTGCAGGAAAAAATAGTAGCTACTCTAGTTGTACATTCAAAATTTGAACAATTGTATATCAGACTCTATAAAAATAGTATCAATAATTGATGGAGAAACCTTGAGCCACATTCATGATAAAACTATTGAAATGCCAAAATTATCACTCCCTCTGTCTCACTCGATGGATGGAGTAACCTCAGCCTTTATTAACTTCTGTAATAAAATGACCACATCAAATGTAACAGATTATGTTTCCAGCACACTCCAAAGATAGTCACAACATATCCTTTGCTTGGATAGGACCAAAAGGATGGTATTGACCTATACAACTCTTCACAATTCCAAATTATATTAAAGGTATTTGTTGATTTAAATCCTTAAAATGTATAGTGAAAGGGGTTTCTTTTCCTTTAAACCACCTTCAAGATGGGGCGTTAGGAATGACCCCTACATCATATGTTAATAACAAATAACAAAACACATGTACAAGAGGTATTCAATGCCTACCCTATTCAAGAGTTTCAAGATTATACATGTCCAATCTTTTATAAAAATTAACTCGTGATTAAACCATAGCTTTCTCAAAATATATATGCATAAAGTATGCTAAAGGATTATAAATGGAGTTTCCCTCCTTTCAATTTCCAGAAAGTAGAAACAGAGGATTAAAGAATAATCACACCACATCTTCAAATCTAATTTCAGGCATCTTTTATTCTTAACTCAAAAATTAAGATATCTTTATTTTACCTCTTACTTCATTTGGTAGCTCTCAAAAGTCATGAATAAACATAATCAAGTTTCTCATTTTCTCAAAAATTGAGTGAATCAACAAAGGCTTGTATAAATTTGGATAAAATTCTTCTATGTATTTAACCTACATAACTAAAGAATGACTAAGTTTCAAAGAATCGACCTCTATACAATGATCTCACTTGATGCCATGTTCTATTGCTAACAACTATACTTTTAAGAGGAAGATAGACAGCGTAACTTTAGATCAACGTTGATCAACAAATACATTGTTCATTAAACCAACTAAGAAATGATCAAAATATGATAGTGAACAATATAATATACTTCAACAACTGCATAGCCTGACACCCAACTCTATTCAAAGTCTAATTAAATTTAGTTGGTGTCACAGTTGTCTCTGATTTATACTCCAAAATATTGATATGCTCATTTAAAAATTCAAGAAATTCACAAGTAGACTGAAAAGAAAGTACAAATTTAAGAACTTCAGAAGTAGAATGAAGATGTCAAAAGCATTAATCAACACTAGGACACCCCAATAAAGCAAAAGAACAAAGAACATAGTTCACAATTACTGACGTTCATGCAAGATTCTACAAAAAACTGATATACGATGAGGCGAGAATGATATCGAGAAGAAGACTGACATATATGAGCCGAGTGACTAAATCTGGGGTTCTCCGATTCCTCCAAATCGCCACAGCATGTAGATTCTCCGATTCCTCCAAATATGGATTCTTCGAATTATTTCTCTAGTCTCTCCCATATAGGTAAAGAATGATTAAGGAAATCACAACCAAACATCGATAAGGTTACAATGGAGAATTTTTGGGTGGAAATCAGAAGGAGAGAAAGTAGGGTTTAATTTTTGATATAGGCAAAACTAGGAGAGCATTTTAATTTGGGGGCAAAACGTTTTCAGAGTTATGTTTATATTGAGGTTATTTTTTGCAAATTAGAAATTTGAGGGAGAGTTAAATATATTGGGGGGAATACATTATTTTGGTGAAAATTTTAGGAAAATTATAAGGCCACACTTATAAAGTGTTGTTTTAAGAATTATAAAAATATCACACTTTAAAAGTGTAGTCATATGTATAAATATGCCTTGCTAATTATATCATGATGTGGAAACGCTTATAAAGTGTAGCCTATACTACTAAAGAGAACGTTTTATAAGTGTTGCCAAAATTATCGTAGCCAAATGGTAAAAACTAAGGATATGCTTTAAAAGCGTAGCCAAAAATGTTTTAGGCAACACTTTACAAGTGTTGTCCAGATTTAGTGTTTTCTTAGGCCTAAAATGGTGTAGTGGCTGGAGACCTTAATAAGGTTTTTGAACAAAACAATTATACCAACCAGGTTCTCCATGTGATATCCCAACAAATTGAGGAACATAAAGGGGATAATTTCAGAGGAATCAGTCAAATAGCGGATAAACCTAGCTCTTCCAAAGTTAGCCCTCAGATTGATACTAAACCTATTTTTAAGATCCCTGAGTTCTCTAAAGAAAACTTCCCTAAACTTTCCAAAGAGTTTAGTCATTCCAATGAACTGCTTGACAGGATAAATGAGCAATTGTCTAAGCTTAATATTACACAAGGCAATAAGCTTAGAACTTTGTTAGAAAGGCACCCTAACAAAAGGAATTATTATCCTAGATCTTCTTTCCCTGATGTTCAATTTGAGGAAGATGTTCTCCATCCAGCATCTGCTGCAGATAGCTCAAGCTTGATCGAATGGAACATAGATGGTATGGCCAAGGTCAAATTTACTCTAAGCTCCAAGAAATGGGAATGAACATCACAAAGATATAAAATGAAAGGTCTTTGGTGATAAGGAAGCCGCTAACATGATCATTGCAGTTTTACAGAACCCTTAGAAACCGTGGACAATTATCTCACCGATCAAAATAGAATGATATCCTTGGTGCTATCACTACTAAAGTAGTGATTAAGACTCAAGAAGGAACTAATATCTCTTGTATGGTCTCTGAAGATGCTCTGACCACTCTGCTCTATAGTATAGCTAAACATTTTGTGGGAGAACCGCGTCTTTTCCAGGATAGAAGTTTAGAAATCTTGAATAATTTGTACTGCAAAAAATTGACAGATTTCAGATGGTACAAAGACATGTTTTTGAATAAGGTCATGATAAGGTCTGATTGCAATAATGATTATTGGAAAGAACGCTTTATCAGCGGATTACCCACTCATTTCGCTGAAAAGGTTAGATAAAAAATAAGAGATAGATGCGAAGGAAAGATTCCGTATTCTCAACTGGCATACGGAGATCTTATCAGTATTATTAATGTTGTAGCTATGGAGCTATGTACTGATCTTAAGTTAAAGGAACAACTTAAGAAAGATCAAAAAACTACATATGCAGAACTTGGTAGTTTTTGCCAAGATTTTGGATTTCCATTACTTAAACCTCCATCTGCTAGGAAAGCAGGAAAAAGAGAAAGAACAACTGGAAAATATAAAAGAAAATCTTCCAGGAAAGGAAGAGAACCCCGAGAAAAATCCAAAAGGAAAGGAAAGAGGCAAGCCTCTAAAGAATCTTCTTCAGAAGACACATGCTGGACATGTGGTAAAAAAGGTCACAGATCTAATAAGTGTCCCAGAAATAAGAAGAAAAAGAAGAAGATTAACCTTCTTGAAGTTGATGAAGAAATTAAGCAAAAACTCTTTTCTATCATCGAAGAAGAGGAAGCATCTGATTCAGAATATTCTTCATCTGAAGAAGAAAGTGACGATGAAGAATTTCTTAATGTTGCCCATAATTCAGAATCTGAAGAAGAAGAGTCAGAATGCAATTGCAATGGTGCATTTTGCCTATGTGATAGCAAGACTATCCATGTTATCTCTGAGAAGACAGCTGAAACCCTCTTCTCTACTATTGAGCATATTCAAGATGAAGAGGCTAGGAGAAAATACCTCCTTGAACTGCAGAAATTGGTTACTAGGCAAAAGGAAGAAAAGCCTAAAGTAACTCCTTTTAGCATGAAACAAATCATGAACAGATTTGATTCCAAAAAGGAAGAACCTTCAGTAGAAGAACTTAGAAGAGAAATAAATTCTCTTAAAGAAGATATGAAGGGAATTAAGTCCAGACTTCATAAGATTGAGATCGAAGCTATCACTGAAAAACTTCTCAAAGAAGTTAGAAAGGATGAAGGATCCTCTAAAGCCGCTATTGCTTTGGATAACGAAGAACATGAGGCAGATGCGGATAATGCGGATAGCGAAGCAGGTATCCATGCTATTACCAAAATTAGACCTCAGAGTTCTCATATTATGATTAAACTTGTTATTAATGATCATTTAACTCTTAACAAGATTGCTTTGTTAGATAGTGGTGCAGATCGAAATTGCATTATTGAAGGATTAATTCCTACTAAGTACCTTACCAAAGGGACTACCAAATTATACAGCGCCACAGGTGAACGTATAATTATTGATTATAAGTTATTTGATGCTCATATTTGCAATAATGGTATATGGCTTAAAAATGATTTTGTTATAACTAAAAATATTAACGAAGAAATTATATTAGGTATACCATTTATTACTCAAATAAAACCATATATTTCTGATTTTGATTCTATCAAAACTAAGATCTTAGGAAAAGACATTTCATTTCCTTTTATTAAAACTCTTTCTCACGAAGAAAGTAAATTTTTACATAAACAAACTGCCTTTAGAATTAATCTAATTTCCAATCAGATTTGTTTTCTTAAAGAAGATATAAAAATTAAGAAAATTGAGCAAATTTTAAAAACCCCGGGAATGGTAACTAAGATTTCCAATTTGCAAAAAACTTTTGAAAAAGAAATTTGCTCTGAATTTCCAAATGCATTTTGGGTCAGAAAAGCCCATACTGTTGATCTCCCTTATATTGATGGATTCAATGAAAAGGCCATTTCTACGAAAGCTAGGCCCATTCAAATGAATCATGATTTAATGGAAATTTGCAAAAAGGAGATTAATACTCTTTTGGAAAACAATATTATCAGGCCCTCTAAGTCTCCGTGGAGTTGTTCAGCCTTTTATGTCAACAACGCTGCTGAGAAGGAGAGAGGCTCTCCTCGACTAGTTATTAATTATAAACCTTTAAATTCTGTTTTAAAATGGATTAGATATCCGATTCCTAATAAAAGGGATCTTTTAAAGAGAACTTTTAAAGCTAATATTTATAGTAAATTTGATATGAAATCGTGTTTTGGCAAATCTGATTTCAAAAGGATAAATACAAAACTGCTTTCAATGTCCCGTTTGGACAATATGAATGGAACGTTATGCCTTTTGGGCTTAAGAATGCCCCTTCAGAATTTCAAAATATTATGAATTCCATATTTAATCATATTAGTCATATTTCAATTGTTTACATTGATGATGTACTAATCTTTTCTGAGGACATTGATTCTCACTTTAAACATTTAAATATATTCTTTAAAATTGTTAAACATAATGGTCTGGTGGTTAGCGCCAAAAAGATTAAACTTTTCCAAACTAAAATTAGATTTCTTGGTCATGATTTATATCAAGGCACATATAAACCCATTTGCAGAGCCATTGAGTTTTCTGATAAATTCCCAGATGTCATCTTAGACAAAACTCAGTTACAAAGATTTTTGGGTAGTCTTAACTATGTTGCGGACTTCATCCCAAAGGTAAGACAGGTTTGTAAACCATTATATGACAGGCTTAAGAAGACACCTGTTCCATGGACAAAAGAACAAACCTCCGCAGTTATTAAGATTAAAGAAATGGTTAAGAGTTTGCCTTGCTTAGGTATCCCTAATCCGGATTCTTTTATGATTGTTGAGACTGATGCTTCAGACATCGGTTATGGAGGGATTCTCAAGCAAAGAGAACACACCTGAAAGTCATGAGCAATTAGTTCGTTTTACTTCCGGAGTTTGGAATTCCGCTCAGAAAAACTATAGTACTGTTAAAAAGGAAGTTTTAGCTATTGTCCTTTGCATTACTAAGTTTCAAGATGATTTAATTAATAAGGAATTCTTGCTTAAGGTAGATTGTAAATCTGCTAAAGAAATTCTACAAAAGGATGTTAAAAATCTTGTTTCCAAACAGATATTTGCTAGATGGCAAGCTTTATTGTCAAGTTTTGATTTCCAAGTTGAATATATCAAAGGGGAAGAAAACTCTCTCCCGGATTTTCTAACAAGAGAATTTTTGCAGGGAAAAGCATGAGGCCGGTCATAAGGCCAGGATTTGGAACAAAAGGCCCTTTCCAAGAAAAGGGAAAAGAAACAGACAAGAAGCCTTCAGCTTCTCCTTTTGCAATCAGGCCATCACTGAACAGCCCAAATAAGTTTTCGGCTCTTGCTAGCCTACCTCCTATCACTCCTTCTCAGGTCATAAGTCCTTTTCCATCGCTACCACCTAGCGCATCATCTTCCAGTCCCTTGATTCTTAAGAAACCCTTTCTTAAAGAATCAGAACCATGTTCATTTTCTCCATCAGGAAAACCTAGATTTTCCTCCCCCAAACTAAAGACTCATATACAATGAAAGCTCCAGAAAGCTTTAAGGAAGCAGTCTCACCATCATCAAACAAATCCAAAGAACGTGAAGTTTTTGACATTGTTACTTTGCAGGTTAATCCTATCCTTGCACTTGACAAGGAATATGAAGGATACGAAGTCAAGCACTTACTAAAGCCCTGTTATACAAACAGGAATTATGTGGATACGGAGAATCCACTAAAGACTAGAAAATATTATGAGTTTATTTTGGTTGATACAGGATCCATAGAAGTGGAACATAAACTTAGCCATGATTCAGATCCGGATAGCATTGCATATTCCAAATTCACTATTAAAAGAGTTTTTTCTCCATTCGACTGGATAGTCGATCATTTACATACTCGCTTAATCTTTCAAGAGAACATAGGCCTCAAACCTATAATTGGTATGATTATAAAAATGCATGGTTTAATTTTCTATACTTAAGGCCAACCACGCACACCTGGTTTGTCAAGTATAGCCCCGAATTTTCAAAATCAGTTATCCCTAGATGGTTCTACGAGTGGTGGAACTGTTTTGGAGGAAACCAAAAGGTTTTGCCAAAATTATTTTCAGATAAATATAATCAGTTTCAAACTGAACAAGACATCTCTACTTTGCCAGAACACATTAAATTGTGTAAATATTTTATCCAAAAACGGGTATCTTTTATTATCAGTTGGACTTTTTCAGTTCAGGTATTTGACAGGATTAAATATCTCTCAAAAGAGATACTCATCAAAGGATGGTCTCCAGCTCCCAAAGAAGCTGTTCAACGATCTTCTACAGCCTGTACAAGTGGCAAAAGATCATCTTCCAAAAATGATTTGAAGAAAAGGCTCCAAAAGGCCTTGTCAGACTTAGATGAGGACAAATCCAATGAAGAAACAGCCTTGCAGCTGTTAGAAGAAGCCTCGTCTCAAAGCGATGATAATGGAGATATGTTAAGGCCAAAAGCCTTAGCCTTATCTTACCTAGATCCATTTTATGATTAATTTAATTTAATCCAGTAGAGGATATTAAAATCCGGAATTACTGACCTTTTGAATAGAGACTCAAAGAAGTCGGAATTGTTTAAAAGGAAAGAGATGAGACTCAAAGAGTTGGAATATCTCTTGATTAAAATTAAATTGTTCAAATATGGAATCCCACAACAAAGAAAAGACACTTTGGCATGTTGCGGAGGTGGCCGACAACTTTATAAAAGCAGGCACCACTTTTCAAAAAGTAGATGTCCGACAAAAGAAAAAGCAGCCACTACTTTTCCAAAAGAAAAAGCAATGGCCGGCAACTTTAAACCCACTCAAGATAAAGGAGATTCCTCCCGGAGCCAATCAGAAGAAGGCATCAAAATCATTCCTATCTTCCCTCTGTCTATATAAGACATTGTTTTTCTCATTGTAAGGCATCAGAAATTTCACACTAGAATTTTCTTTTAAGCCTTGGATATTTGGTTGTAATGTTTTCGTCTTTCGTTTGGATGTTTGCTTCCGTTTCCGTTGCAGTTTGAATAAAAGAAGTGAGTTCTTGTATAACTTTTTCTCTTATTATATTTCCGCGTTTAACTATAATTACTAAATCCCTAAATCGTAAACCCTAAACCCTAAACCCTAAACCCTAAACCCTAAACCCTAAACCCTAACCGTAAACCCTAAATTCTAAACCCTAAACCCTAACCCTAAATCCTCAACCACATATCCTAGACCCTAAACCCAAAACCTAGATGCTAGACCCTAAACCCGAAACCCAAAATACAAAACCCTAAATCGTAAACCCTAAACCCTAACCCTAAACCCCAAATACAAAACCCTAAAACCTAAACCCTAAACACTAAACATTAAACCAAAAAGCCTAAGCCCTAAACTCTAAACCCTAAACCCTAAACACAAAACCCTAAACCCTAAACCCTAAACCCTAAATCCTAAACACTAAACCCTAAACCTAACCCCTAATTCCTAAACATTAAACCCTAAACCGAATTCCTAAACGCAAAATTCTAAACCGTAAACCCTAAACCCTAATTCTAAACTATTAATCCTAAACCCTAAACCTAAACCCTAAACCCTAAACGCTAAACCCATAATTTTTAACTCTAAACCCTAAAGCCTAAACCAAAAAATCTAGACCCTAAACCTTAAACTCTTAACCCTAAACCCTAAACCCTATACCGTAAACTTGGAACCCTAAACCTTAAACTCTAAACTTGGAACCCTGAACCTTAAACCCTAAACTTTGAACCCTAAACTCTAATACCTACACAGAAAACCCTAAATCCTAAATTGCTTAACCAAAAACCCTAAACCATAATCCATAACCCTTAAACCCTATAACCAAATCCCTAAATCGTAAACACTAAACCCTAAACCCTAAACGATAATCCATAAAGCAAAAACCCTAAACGCCAAACCCTAAACCATAAATACTAAACCCTAACACTAAATCTGAAACCCAAAACCCTAAACCATAAACCCCAAACCCAAAACCCTAGACCCTATCACTAAACTCTTAATCCTAAACCCTAAATCCTAATTTCAAAAACCTAAACCCTAAATCCTTTACTCTAAACCCTAAACCCTAAATCCTAAATCCCTATCTCTAAATCCTAAATGCTAAACCCTAACCCTAAACCCAAAATCCTAAACCCTAAACCCTAAACCCTAACCCTAAACCCAAAACCCAAAACCCTAAACGATCACCCTAAACCCTAAACCCTAACCCTAAACCCCAAATACAAAACCATAAAACCTAAACCGTAATCCCTAAACCCTAAACACTAAACATTAAACCAAATAGCCTAAGCCCTAAACTCTAAACCCTAAACCCTAAACACAAAACCCTAAACCCTAAACTCTAAACCTAACCCCTAATTCTTAAACATTAAACCCTAAACCCAATCCCTAAACCCAAAATTCTAAACCCTAAACCCTAATCCTAAACTATAAATTCTAAACCCTAAACCTAAATCGTAAACCCTAAACTCAAAAGCCTAAACCCTAAACCCTAAACCTTGAACTCTTAACCCTAAACCGTAAACCCTAAACCCTAAACTTGGAACCCTAAACCTTAAACACTAAACTTGGAACCCTGAACCATAAACCCTAAACATTGAACCCTAAACTCTAATACCTACACAGAAAACCCTAAATCCTAAATTGCTTAACCATAAACCCAAAACCCTAAACCTTAACCATTAAACCCTATAACCAAATCCCTAAATCGTAAACACTAATCCCTAAACCCTAAACCATAATCCATAAAGCAAAAACCCTAAATGCCAAACCCTAAACCCTAAATGCTAAACCCTAAACACTAATCTTTAAACCCTAAACCCTTAGTCATAAACATTAAAACCTAAATCCTAAACTCTAATCCCTAAACCCTAACACAAAATCTGAAACCCAAAACCCTAAACCATAAACCCTGAACCCTAAACCCAAGACCCTAACACTAAACTCTTAATCCTAAACCCTAAATCCTAATATCAAAAGCCAAAACCCTAAATCCTTTACTCTAAACCCTAAACCCTAAATCCTAAATCCTAAACCCTAATCCTAAACCCAAAATCCTAAATCCTAAACCCCAAACCCTAAACCTAAACACTAAAACTGAAATGCTAAATTAAAATCTCTAAACCTAAACCCTAATTCCTTAACTCTAAACCCTAAACCCTAAACCCTAACCCTAAACACTAAACTTTAAACCCTAAACCCTAACCCTAAACCCTAAACCCTAAATCCTCAACCATATATGCTAAATCCTAAACCCAAAACCCAGATGCTAAACCCTAAACCCTAAACCTAAAATACAAAACCCTAAACCGTAAACCCTAAACCCTAACACTAAACCCCAAATACAAAATCCTAAACACTAAACCCTAAACCTAACCCCTAATTCCTAAACATTAAACCCTAAACCGAATTCCTAAACGCAAAATTCTAAACCGTAAACCCTAAACCCTAATTCTAAACTATTAATCCTAAACCCTAAACCTAAACCCTAAACCCTAAACGCTAAACCCATAATTTTTAACTCTAAACCCTAAAGCCTAAACCAAAAAATCTAGACCCTAAACCTTAAACTCTTAACCCTAAACCCTAAACCCTATACCGTAAACTTGGAACCCTAAACCTTAAACTCTAAACTTGGAACCCTGAACCTTAAACCCTAAACTTTGAACCCTAAACTCTAATACCTACACAGAAAACCCTAAATCCTAAATTGCTTAACCAAAAACCCTAAACCATAATCCATAACCCTTAAACCCTATAACCAAATCCCTAAATCGTAAACACTAAACCCTAAACCCTAAACGATAATCCATAAAGCAAAAACCCTAAACGCCAAACCCTAAACCATAAATACTAAACCCTAACACTAAATCTGAAACCCGAAACCCTAAACCATAAACCCCAAACCCAAAACCCTAGACCCTATCACTAAACTCTTAATCCTAAACCCTCAATCCTAATTTCAAAAACCTAAACCCTAAATCCTTTACTCTAAACCCTAAACCCTAAATCCTAAATCCCTATCTCTAAATCCTAAATGCTAAACCCTAACCCTAAACCCAAAATCCTAAACCCTAAACCCTAAACCTTAACCCTAAACCCAAAACCCTAAACCCTAAACGATCACCCTAAACCCTAAACCCTAACCCTAAACCCCAAATACAAAACCATAAAACCTAAACCGTAATCCCTAAACCCTAAACACTAAACATTAAACCAAATAGCCTAAGCCCTAAACTCTAAACCCTAAACCCTAAACACAAAACCCTAAACCCTAAACTCTAAACCTAACCCCTAATTCTTAAACATTAAACCCTAAACCTAATCCCTAAACCCAAAATTCTAAACCCTAAACCCTAATCCTAAACTATAAATTCTAAACCCTAAACCTAAATCGTAAACCCTAAACTCAAAAGCCTAAACCCTAAACCCTAAACCTTGAACTCTTAACCCTAAACCGTAAACCCTAAACCCTAAACTTGGAACCCTAAACCTTAAACACTAAACTTGGAACCCTGAACCATAAACCCTAAACTTTGAACCCTAAACTCTAATACCTACACAGAAAACCCTAAATCCTAAATTGCTTAACCATAAACCCAAAACCCTAAACCTTAACCATTAAACCCTATAACCAAATCCCTAAATCGTAAACACTAATCCCTAAACCCTAAACCATAATCCATAAAGCAAAAACCCTAAATGCCAAACCCTAAACCCTAAATGCTAAACCCTAAACACTAATCTTTAAACCCTAAACCCTTAGTCATAAACATTAAACCCTAAATCCTAAACTCTAATCCCTAAACCCTAACACAAAATCTGAAACCCAAAACCCTAAACCATAAACCCTGAACCCTAAACCCAAGACCCTAACACTAAACTCTTAATCCTAAACCCTAAATCCTAATATCAAAAGCCAAAACCCTAAATCCTTTACTCTAAACCCTAAACCCTAAATCCTAAATCCTAAACCCTAATCCTAAACCCAAAATCCTAAATCCTAAACCCCAAACCCTAAACCTAAACACTAAAACTGAAATGCTAAATTAAAATCTCTAAACCTAAACCCTAATTCCTTAACTCTAAACCCTAAACCCTAAACCCTAACCCTAAACACTAAACTTTAAACCCTAAACCCTAACCCTAAACCCTAAACCCTAAATCCTCAACCATATATGCTAAATCCTAAACCCAAAACCCAGATGCTAAACCCTAAACCCTAAACCTAAAATACAAAACCCTAAACCGTAAACCCTAAACCCTAACACTAAACCCCAAATACAAAATCCTAAAACCTAAACCCTAACCCCTAAACCCGAAACACTAAACATTAAACCAAAAAGCCTAAGCCCTAAACTCTAAACCCTAAAGCCTAAACACAAAAGCCAAAACCCTAAACCTAACCCTTAATTCCTAAACATTAAACCCTAAACCCAATCCCTAAACCCAAAATTCTAAACCCTAAACCCTAATTCCTTAAATCTAAACCCTAAATCCTAAACCATACCATAAACCCTAAATTCTAAACCCTAAACCTTAACCCTAAATCCTCAACCATATATCCTAAACCCTAAACCCAAAACCTAGATGCTAGACCCTAAACCCTAAACCAAAAATACAAAACCCTAAACCGTAAACCCTAAACCATAAACCTAAACCTCAAATACAAAACCCTAAAACCTAAACCGTAACCCCTAAACCCTAAACACTAAACATTAAACCAAAAAGCCTAAGCACTAAACTCTAAACCCTAAACCCTAAACACAAAACCCTAAACCCTAAACCTAACCCCTAATTCCTAAACATTAAACCCTAAACCCAATCCCTAAACAAAAAATTCTAAACCCTAAACCCTTATCCTAAACTATTAATCCTAAACCCTAAACCTAAACCCTAAACCCTAAACCCTAAGCTCTAAACCCATAATCTTTAACTCTAAACCCTAAACCCTAAACCCTAAACCAAAAATCTAGACCCTAAACCCTAAACCCTATAACATAAACTTGGAACCCTAAACCTTAAACACTAAACTTGGAACCCTAAACCTTAAACACTAAACTTGGAACCCTGAACCTTAAACCCTAAACTTTGAACCCTAAACTCTAATACCGACACAGAAAACCCAAAATCCTATAACCAAATCCCTAAATCGTAAACACTAAACCCTAAACCCTAAACCATAAACCCTAAATCCTAAACCCCAAACCCTAAACCTAAACACTAAAACTTAAATGCTAAACTAAAACCTCTAAACCTAAACCCTAATTCCTTAACTCTAAACCCAAAACCCTAAACCCTAACCCTAAACCCTAAACTCTAAACCCTAAACCATAACCCTAAACCCTAAACCCTAAATCCTCAACCATATATGCTAAACCGTAAACCCAAAACCCAGATGCTAAACCCTACAACCTAAACCCAAAATACAAAACCCTAAACCGTAAACCCTAAACCCTAACACTAAACCCAAAATACAAAATCCTAAACCGTAAACCCTAACCCCAAAACCCTAAACACTAAACATTAAACCAAAAAGCCTAAACCCTAATTCCTAAACATTAAACCCTAAACCCAATCCCTAAAACCAAAATTCTAAACCCTAAACCCTAAACCCTAATCCTAAACTATAAACCCTAAACCCTAAACACAAAACCCTAAACCCTAAACCTAACCCCTAATTCCTAAACATTAAACCCTAAACCCAATCCCTAAACCCAAAATTCTAAACCCTAAACCCTAATTCCTTAAATCTAAACCCTAAACCCAAAACCCTACCGTAAACCCTAAATTCTAAAACCTAAACCCTAACCCTAAATCCTCAACCATATATCCTAAACCCAAAACCCAGATACTAGACCCTAAACCCTAAACCAAAAATACAAAACCCTAAACCATAAACCCTAAACCCTAACCCTCAACCCCAAATACAAAACCCTAAAACCTAAACCCTAACTCCTAAACCCTAAACACTAAACACTAAACATTAAACCAAAAAGCCTAAGCCCTAAACTCTAAACCCTAAACCCTAAACACAAAACCCTAAACCCTAAACCTAACCCCTAATTCCTAAACATTAAACCCTAAACCCAATCCCTAAACCCAAAATTCTAAACCCTAAATCCTAATCCTAAATTATTAATCCTAAACCCTAAACCTAAACCCCAAACCCTCAACTCTAAACCCATAATCTTTAACTCTAAACCCTAAACCTTAAACCCTAAACCCTAAACCCTAAACCCTAAACCAAAAATCTAGACCCTAAACCCTAAACCCTATACCCTAAACTTGGAACCCTAAACCTTAAACACTAAACATGGAACCCTAAACCTTAAACACTAAACTTGGAACCCTGAACCTTAAACCCTAAACTTTGAACCCTAAACTCTAATACCTACACAGAAATCCCAAAATCCTACAGCCAAATCCCTAAATCGTAAACACTAAACCCTAAACCCTAAACCGTAATCCATATAGCAAAAACCCTAAATGCCAAACCCTAAACCATAAATGCTAAACCCAAAACACAAATTCTTAAACCCTAAACCCTTAGTCATAAACATTAAACCCTAAATCCTAAACTATAATCCCTAAACCCTAACACTAAATCTGAAACCCAAAACCCTCAACCCTAAACCCTGAACCCTAAACCCTAGACCCTAACACTAAACTCTAAATCCTAATCTCAAAAACCTAAACCCCAAATCCTTTACTCTAAACCCTAAACCCTAAATCCTAAATCCTTATCTATAAATCCTAAATCCTAAACCCTAACCCTAAACCCAAAATCCTAAACACTAAACCCTAAACCCTAAACCCTAAACCCTAAACCCTAACCCTAAACCCAAAACCCTAAACCCTAAACCATCACCCTAAACCCTAAACCCTAAACCCTAAACTCCAAACCCTAAACCCTAAATGCTAAACCCTAAGCCCTAATCTCTAAACCTTAATCCCTAAACCCTAAACCCTAAACACTAAACTTGGAAACCTAAACCTTAAATCCTAAACCCCAAATTCTAACCCTAAACATAAACCCTAAGCCCTAAATACTAAACCCTAACTCTAAATGCTAAACCTAAACCCTAAATATTAAGCGCTAAATCCAAACCTCTAACCCTAATTCATATATTCTAAACCCTAAACCCTAACCCTAACCCTAAACCCTAAACCCTAAACCCTAAACTTGGAACTCTGTACCTTAAACCCTAAACATTGAATCCTAAACTTTAAACCCTAGACACTAAGTCCTAAACTCTAAAACCTAAACCCCAAACCGCTTAACCCTAAACCATAAACCCTAAACCCTATACCTCAAACCCTAAACTATAAAGCCTAAACCCTAAACTCTAAACCCTAGACATTAAACCCTAAACCCTAAACTTGGAAACCTAAACTCTAAACTTGGAACCGTGAACATTAAACACTAAACTTGGAACCCTGAACCTTAAATCCTACAAAGAAATCCCTAAATCCTAAACCGCTTAATAATAAACCCTAAATCCTAAACTTTAACCACCCTTAAACCCGATAACCAATCACTAAATTGTAAACCCTAAACCCTAAACCCTAAACTTGGAAATCTGAACCTTAAACCCTAAACGTTGAACACTAAACTCTAAACCCTAGACACTAAGTCCTAAACTCTAAAACCTAAACCCCAAACCGCTTAACCCTAAACCATAAACCCTAAACCCTATACCTCAAACCCTAAACCATAATCCATAAACCCTAAACCCTAAACTCCAAACCCTAAACCCTAAATACTAAACCCTAAATTCAAATCCTTCAACCATAAGCCCAAATGCTAACCCTAAACCCTTAATCCTAAACCCTAAATCTTAAATCCTAAATTCTAACCCTAAACATAAACCCTAAGCCCTAAATCCTAAACCCATAAACTCCAAATGCTAAACCTAAACCCTAAACCTTAAATGCTAAACCCAAACCCATAACACTAATTCATAAACGCTAATCCCTAAACCCTAACCCTATAGCGCTTAACCCTAAACCCTAAACCCTAAACCCTAACCTTCAACGCAAACCCTTAATCCTCAAACCATATATCCTAAACCCTAATCCCTAAACCTTAAAACCTAAACACAAAACCCAAAAGCCTAAACCATAAACCGTAAACACTAACACTAAACCCCAAACCATACACTCTAAACCATTAAGCCTAAACCCTAAACCTCTTAATCCTAAAGTCTAAACACAAAACCCTAACCCTAAACCCTAAACCATAAACCATAAACCATAAACACTAAACCCTAACCCCTAACCCCTAAACCTTAAACCCTAAATCCCAAACCCTAAACCTAAACACTAAAACTTAAATGCTAAACCAAAACCTCTAAACCTAAACCCTAATTCCTTAACTCTAAACCCTAAACCCTAACCCTAAACCCTAAACCCTAACCCTAAACCCTAAACCCTAAATCCTCAAACATATATCCTAAACCCTAAACCCAAAATCTAGATGCTAGACCCTAAACCCTAAACCCTAAATACAAAACCCTAAACCATAAACCCTAAACCCTAACCCTAAACACTAAATACAAAACCCTAAAACCTAAACCGTAACCCCTAAACCCTTAACACTAAACATTAAACCAAAAAGCCTAAGCCCTAATTCCTAAACATTAAACCCTAAACCCAATCCCTAAAACTAAAATTCTAAACCCTAAACCCTAAACCCTAATCCTAAACTATTAATCCTAAACCTTAAACCTAAACCCTAAACCCTAAACTCTAAACCCATAATCTTTAACGCTAAACCCTAAACCAAAAACCCTAAACCCTAAACCAAAAAATCTAGACCCTAAACCTTAAACTCTTAACCCTAAACCCTAAACCCTAAACCCTATACCTTAAACTTGGAACCCTAAGCCTTAAACACTAAACTTGGAACCCTGAACCTTAAACCCTAAACTTTGAACCCCAAACTCTAATACCTACACAGAAAACCCTAAATCATAAATTGCTTAACCATAAACCCTAAACCCTAAACCTTAACCCTTAAACCCTATAGGCAAATCTCTAAATCGTAAACACTAAACCCTAAACCCTAAACCATAATCCAAAAAGCAAAAACCCTAAACGCCAAACCCTACACCATAAATGCTAAACCCTAAACACTAATCATTAAACCCTAAACCCTTAGTCCTAAACACTAAACCCTAAAACCTAAACTCTAATCCCTAAACCCTAACACTAAATCTAAAATCCAAAACCCTAAACCATAAACCCTAAACCCTAAACACAAGACCCTAACACTAAACTCTTAATCCTAAACCCTAAATCCTAAATCCTAAATCCAAAACCCTAACCCTAAACCCAAAATCCTAAACAATAAGCCCTAAACCCGAAACCCTAAACCCTAAACCCTAAACCCTAACCCTAAACCTAAAACCCTAAACCCTAAACCATCACCCTAAACCCTATACCCTTAACCCTAAATTCTAAACCCTAAACCCTAAATGCTAAACCCTAAACCCTAATCACTAAACCTTAATCCCTAAACCCTAAACCCTAAACACTAAACTTGGAACCCCAAACCTTAAATCCTAAACCCCAAATTCTAACCCTAAAACTAAACCCTAAGCCCTAAATACTAAACCCTAAATCTAAATGCTAAACCTAAAACCTAAATACTAAACGCTAAACCCCAACCTCTAACCCTAATTCATATATTTTAAACCCTAAATCCTAACCCTAACCCTAAACCCTAAACCGTAACCTTAAAACCAAACCCTTAATCCAAACCTTATATCCTAAATCCTAAACCCTAATCCCTAAACCTTAAACCCTAACGCTAAACCCTAAACCCTAAATCCAAAACCCTAAACCCTAAACCCTATACCCTAAACCTTAAACCCTATACCCTAAACCCTAAACCCTATACCCTAAACCCTAAACTCTAAACCCTAAATCATAACGCCTAAATCGTAAAGCTACAACTTGAAACCCTACACCCTAAACCTTAAACACTAAACCCTAAACCCGAACTCTAAACCCTAAACCCTCAACGCTAAACCACAAAACCTAGACCTTAAAACTCAAAACCCTAAACTGTAAACCCTACACTCTAAACATTAAACCCAAAACCTTAAACGCTAAACCCTAAACTTGGAACTCTGAACCTTAAACCCCAAATGTTGAACTCTAAACTCTAAACCCTAGACACTAAGTCCTAAACTCTAAAACCTAAACCCCAAATCGCTTAACCCTAAACCATAAACACTAAACCCTATACCTCAAACCCTAAACCATAAAGCCTAAACCCTAAACCCTAAACCCTAAACATTAAACCCTAAACCCTAAACTTGAAAACCTAAACTCTAAACTAGGAGCCCAGGCCCTTACACACTAAACTTGCAACCCAGAACCTTAAATCCTACATAGAAATCACTAAATCCTAAACCGCTTAACCATAAACCCTAAACCCTAAACCTTAACCCTTAAACCCGAAAACCAAATCACTAAATCGTAAATCCTAAACCCTAAACCCTAAACCAAAATCCATAAACCATAAACCCTAAAATCCAAACCCTAAACCCTAAATGCTAAACCCTAAACTCTAATCCTTCGACCATAAGCCCATACGCTAACCCTAAACCCTTAATCCTAAACCCTAAACTTTAAATCCTAAATTCTAACCCTAAACATAAACCCTAAGCCCTAAATCCTAAACCATAAACTCTAAATGCTAAACCTGAACCCTAAACCTTAAGTGCTAAACCCAAACCTCTAACCCTAATTTGTAAACTCTAATCCCTAAACCCTAACCCTAACCCTTAACCCTAAACCCTAAACCCTAAACCCTAACCTTCAACGCAAACCCTTAATCCTAAACCATATATCCTAAACCCTAAACCCTAAACCCTAAAACCTAAACACAAAACCCAAAACCCTAAACCATAAACCGTAAACACTAACACTAAACCCCAAACCATACACTCTAAACCATTAAGCCTAAACCCTAAACCTCTTAATTTGAAACTCTAAACCCAAAACCCTAACCCTAAACCCTAAAAACTAAACCCTAAACCTTAAACCCTAAACCCTAACCCCTAAACCCTAAACCCTAAACCCTAAACCCTAAACCCCAAACCCTAAACCTAAACAATAAAGCTTAAATGCTAAACTAAAACCTCTAAACCTAAACCCTAATTCCATAACTCTAAATCCTAAACCCTAATCCTAAACCCTAAACTATAAACCCTAAACCCTAACCCTAAACCCTAAACTCTAAATCCTCAACCATATATCCTAAACCCTAAACCCAAAACCCAAAGGCTAGACCCTAAACCCTACACCAAAAATACGAAACCCTAAACCATAAACCCTAAACCCTAACCCTAAACCCTAAATACAAAACCCTAAAACCTAAATCGTAACCCCTAAACCCTAAACGGTAAACATTAAACCAAAAAGCCTAAGCCCTAAACTCTAAACCGTAAACCCTAAACACAAAACCCTAAACCCTAAACTCTAAACCTAACCCCTAATTCCTAAACATTAAACCCTAAACCCAATCCCTAAATCCAAAATTCTAAACCCAAAACCCTAAACCCTAATTCTAAACTATTAATCCTAAACCCTAAACCTAAACCCTAAACCCTAAACCCTAAACCCCAAACCCTAAACCTAAACACTAAAGCTTAAATGCTAAACCAAAAACTCTAAACCTAAACACTAATTCCTTAACTCTAAACCCTAAACCCTAACCCTAAACCCTAAACACTAAACCCTAAACCCTAACCCTAAACCCTAAACCCTAAATCCTCAACCATATATCCTAAACCCTAAACCCAAAATCCAGATGCTAGACCCTAAACCCTACACCCAAAATACAAAACCCTAAACCATAAACCCTAAACCCTAACCCTAAACCCCAAATACAAAACCCTAAAATCTAAACGTAACCCTTAAACCCTAAATGCTAAACATTAAACCAAAAGCCTAAGCCCTAAACTCTAAACCCTAAACCCTAAACACAAAACCCTAAACCCTTAACCCTAAACTCTAAACCTAACACCTAATTCCTAAACAATAAACCCTAAACCCAATCCCTTAATCCAAAATTCTAAACCCTAAACCCTAAACCCTAATTCTAAACTATTAATCCTAAACCTTAAACCTAAACCCTAAACCCTAAACCCTAAACCCTAAACCCTAAACCTTAAACCAAAAAATCTAGACCCTAAACCGAAAACTCGTAACCCTAAACCCTAAATATGAAACCCTAAACCTTAAACACTAAACTTGGAACCCTGAACCTTAAACCCTAAACTTTGAACCCTAAACTCTAATACCTACACAGAAAACCCTAAATCCTAAATTGCTTAACCATAAACCCTAAGCGCTATACCTTAACCCTTAAACCCTATAACCAAATCCCTAAATCGTAAAAACTAAACACTGAACCCAAAACCATAATCCATCGAGCAAAAGCCCTAAACGCCAAACCCTAAACCATAAATGCTAAACCCTAAACACTAATCCTTAAACCCTAAACCCTTAGTGCTAAACATTAAACCCTAAATCCTAAACTCTAATCCCTAAACCCTAACACTAAATTTGAAACCCAAAACCCTAAACCATAAACCCTAAACCCTAAACCCTAGACCCTAACACTAAACTATTAATCCTAAACCCTAAATCCTAATTTCAAAAACCTAAACCCTAAATCCTTTACTTTAAACCCTAAACCCTAAACCCTAAATCCTAATTCCAAAACCCTAACCCTAAACCCAAAATCCTAAGCTATAAACCCTAAACCCTAAACCCCAAACCCTAAACCTAAACACTAAAACTTAAATGCTAAACTAAAACCTCTAAACCTAAAACCCTAATTCCTTAACTCTAAATCCTAAACCCTAAACCCTAACCCTAAACCCTAAACTCTAAACCCTAAACCCTAACCCTAAACCCTAAATCCTAAATCCTCAACCATATATCCTAAACCCTAAACCCAAAACCCAGATGGTAGACCCTAAACCCTAAACCTAAAATACAAAATGCTAAACCATAAACCATAAACCCTAACCCTAAACGCCAAATACAAAACCCTAAAACATAAACCCTCGCCCCTAAACATTAAACCAAAAACCCTAAGCCCTAAACTCTAAACCCTAAACCCTAAACACAAAACCCTAAACACTAAACCCTAAACCCTAAACCTAACCCCTAATTCCTAAACATTAAACCCTAAAACCAATCCCTAACCCCAAAATTTTAAACCCTAAACCCTAAACCCTAATCCAAAACTATTAATCCTAAACCCTAAACCTAAACCCTAAACCCTAAACTCTAAACCTATAATCTTTAACTCTAAACCCGAAACCCTAAATGTTAAACCCTAAACCAAAAAATCTAGTCCCTAAAATTAAACTCTTAACCCTAAACCTTAAACCCTATACCCTAAACTTGGAACCCTAAACCTTAACAACTAAACTTGGTACCCTGAAACTTAAACCCTAAACTTTGAACACTAAACTCTAATACCTACACAAAAAACCCTAAATCCTAAATTGCTTAACCATAAACCTTAAACCCTAAACTTTCACCCTTAAACCCTATAACCAAATCCCTAAATCGTAAACACTAAACCCTAAACCCTAAACCATAATCCATATAGCAAAAACCCTAAATGCAAAACCCTAAACCATAAATGCTAAACCCTAAACACTAATCCTTAAACCCTAAACCCTTAGTCATAAACATTAAACCTTTAATCCTAAATTCTAATCCCTAAACCCTAACACTAAATCTGAAACCCAAAACCCTAAACCATAAACCCTAAACACTAAACCCTAGACCCTAACCCTAAACTCTTAACCCTAAGCCCTAAATCCTTTACTCTAAACCCTAAACCCTAAATCCTAAATCCCTATCTCTAAATCCTAAATCTTAAACACTAACCCTAAACCCAAAATCCTAAATCCTAAACCATAAACCCTAAACCCTAAACCCTAACCCTAAACCCATAACCTTAAACCCTAAACCCTTACCCTAAACCCTAAACCCTAAACCCTAAACTCTAAACCCTAAACCCTAAATGCTAAACCCTAAACCCTAATCACTAAACCTTAATCCCTAAACCCTAAACCTTGAACACTAAACTTGGAACAGTAAACCTTAAATCCTAAACCGCAAATTCTAACCCTAAATCTAAACCCTAAGCCCTAAATACTAAACCCTAACTCTAAATGCTAAACCTAAACCCTAAATATTAAATGCTAAACCCAAATATCTTACCCTAATTCATATATTCTAAACCCTAAGCCCTAACCCCAACCCTAAACCCTAAACCCTAACCTTAAAACCAAACCCTTAATCCAAAACCAAATATCCTAAATCCTAAACCCTAACTGCTAAACCCTAACCCCTAACACTAAACCCTAAACCCTAAATCCTAAACCCTAAACCCTAAACCCTAAACCCTATACCCTAAACCCTAAACCCTATACCCTAAACACTAAACCCTACACCCCTAAACCGTAAACCTACAACTTGAAACCCTAAACCCTAAACCTTAAACACTAAACCTTAAACCCTAACTCTAAACCCTAAAGCCTCAACGCTAAACCAGAAAAGCTAGACCTTAAACCCAAAACCCTAAACTGTAAATCCTAAACTCTAAACCTTAAACCCTGAACCTTAAACTCTAAACCCTAAACTTGGAACTCTGAACCTCAAACCCTAAACATTGAACCCTAAACTCTAAACCCTAGACACTAATTTCTAAATTATAAAACCCAAACCCCAAACCGCTTAACCCTAAACCATAAACCCTAAACCCTATACCTCAAACCCTAAACCATAATCCATAAACCCTAACCCTAAACTCCAAACCCTAAACCCTAAATACTAAACCCTAAATTCAAATCCTTCAACCATAAGCCCAAATGCTAACCCTAAACCCTTAATCCTAAACCCTAAACCTTAAATCCTAAATTCTAACCCTAAACCTAAACCCTAAGCACTAAATCCTAAACCATAAACTCCAAATGCTCAACCTAAACCCTAAACCTTAAATTCTAAACCCAAACCTCTAACCCTAATTCATAAACTCTAATCCCTAAACCCTAACCCTAAACCTTAACCCTAAACCCTAAACCCTAAACCCTAACCTTCAACGCAAACCCTTAATCCTAAACCATATATCCTAAACCCTAATCCCTAAACCCTAAAACCTAAACACAAAACCCAAAAGCCTAAACCCTAAACCTTAAACCGTAACCCCTAAACCCTAATCCCTAAACCCTAAAACCTAAAACCAAAACCCTAAACCAAAACATTAAAACGTAAATGCTAAACCAAAACATCTAAACCTAAACACTAATTTCTTAACTCTAAACCCTAAACCCTAAACCCAAAATCCTCAACCATATATCCTAAACCCTTAACCCAAAACCCAGATGCTAGACCCTAATCCCTAAACCCAAAATACAAAACCCTAAACCATAAACCCTAAACCCTAACCCTAAAACCCAAATACAAAACCCTAAAGCCTAAACCATAACCCCTAAAACCTAAACACTGAACATTAAACCAAAAAGCCTAAGCCCTAAACTCTAAAACTAACCACTAATTCCTAAATATTAAACCCTAAACACAATCCCTAAACCCAAAATTCTAAACACTAAACCCTAAACGCTAATCCTAAACTATTAATCCTAAACTCTAAACCTAAACCCTAAACCCTAAACTCTATACCCTAAACCCTAAACCCTAAACCCTAAACCAAAAAATCTAGACCCTAAACATTAAACTCTTAACCCTAAACCCTAAACCCTAAATCCTAAACTTGGAACCCTAAACCTTAAACACTAAACTTGGAACCCTGAACCTTAAACTCTAAACTTTTAACCCTAAACTCTAATACCTACACAGAAAACCCTAAATCCTAAATTGCTTAACCATAAACCCTAAACCCTAAACCTTAACCCTAAAACCCTATAACCAAATCCCTCAATCGTAAACCCTATACCATAATCCATAAAGCAAAAACCCTAAACGCCAAACCCTAAACCATAAATGCTAAACCCTAAACACTAATCCTTACACCCTAAACCCTTAGTCCTAAACATTAAACCCTAAATCCTAAACTCTAATCCCTAAACCCTAATACTAAATCTGAAACCCAAAACCTTAAACCATAAACCCTAAACCCTAAACCCTAGACCCTAACACTAAACTCTTAATCCAAAACCCTAAATCATAAATCACTATCTCTAAATCCTAAATCCTAAACCGTAACCCTAAAACCAAAATCCTAAACCATAAATCCTAAACCCTAAACCCTAAACCCTAAAACTTAGCCCTAAACAATTAATTCTAAAGCTACAACCCTTCACCCCAAACTCTAACACTAAACCATTAATCCTAAACCCTAAACCAAAATACTAAACCCTAAACCCTAATCTCCAAATCCCAAACTCTAAACCTTAAACCCTAACCACAAAATCCTTAAACTACAACCCGAAACTCTAAACCCTAAAACCAAAACCTTCAACCCTAAATGATATACCCTCAACCATAAAACCTAAACTCCAAACCCTAAACCCTAAACTCTAAAACCTAAACCCTATATGCTAAACCCTCAACCCTAATCCCTAAACCTAAACCCTAAACCCTAAACCCTACGCTCTAAACCCTAATTCCTAAACCTAAACACCAAAACCCTTAACCCTTAACCCAAAACCTTAAACTCTAAACCTTAAACCCAAAACCCTAAACCCGAAACTTGTAACTCTAAATCCTAAATCCAAAACTATAAACTCAAAACTTGTAACCCTAAACTCTAAACCTTAAACCCTAAATCCTAAACCTCAAGTCCAAAACCCTAAACACTATTCCCTAAACCCTAAAAACTAAATCCTAAACTCTTAACCCTAAACCAGAAACTCAGAACCCTAAATCATAAACCCTAAACCTAAACCCTAAACCTAAAACCCAAAACCCTAAATCGTAAACCCTAAACACTATTCCCTAAACCCTAAACTCTAAACCCTAAACCCTCAACCCGTGTCTGGTCCAAAGAAAAGTTTGGTGATGTTTTTGCTAAGGTCAGGGAGTTTGAAGAAAGTGTTAGAGTTGCAGAAGAAAATCTCATCCACAACAACACAGAGGAGCATAGAGCAGTACTTCATGGAATCAATGCTGAATACATCAGATTTATGAAGCTTGAAGATTCTATCCTCAAACAAAAGACTCAACTACAATGGTTTAAAGAAGGAGATGGCAATTCTAAATACTTTCATGCACTAATCAGGGGAAGAAGGAGGAGGCTGTTTATTCACAAAATCCTCACTGAGGATGATGAGTGGTATAGGGATGAACACATTGCACAAGTTGCATGTGATCATTTCCAAAATATATTCACAGAGAAGAAAAGCTTATTGATGAGGTCCCTATGAGGTGCATTCCTGCATCGTCAAACAGAACATAATGACGTAATGAAAGATCCGCCTACTATGGAAGAACTTAAAGAGGTGGTCTACTCCATGAAACCCAACTCACCGCAGGACTGCATGGAATGAATGGCCATTTTTTCCGTAAATGCCGAACATTATCGCAAGGATCCATAGTGTTATTCATGCCTTTTTCAGCCGACAAACTATACCCAAGTTCTTCTCTCATGCTTGCGGTCCTTATCCCCAAAGTAAAGCATCCTAATAAACTCTCGAGTTCGCACTCCATCACCGAGTAATTTCACTAATAAGATTATTTCCAAGCTTCTCCGCTCGATTAGCTCCTATTCTACCTAGCCTTATTTCCCTAATCAATCAGCTTTGTTAAAGGCGTACATTACGAGAATATTATGTTAACTCAAGAGATCATCCACTGCATCGTAAAACCTAACATTGGAAGCAATGTAGTGATCAAGCTTGATATGGCAAAAGCTTATGATAGGGTATCCCGGTCCTACATTTGTATTATCCTCGTAAAGATGGGTTTTAAGGAGGTGGTCATTGATATGTTTTGAGAATTATGGCCAACAACTCGTACTCTATCATTATTAATGGTAAGAGGCATGGCTTCTTTCATTCCACTAGAGGACTTAAACAAGGAGACCCCTATCCTCAAATTTCTATTTATTTTAGGTGCCGAGATGTCACAAGATCCTCAACAACCTCCATCATAACCCCTTATACCATGGCTTCTATATGGAAAGGAAGGGACCTCAAATCAACCATCTAAGCTTTGTGATGATATTATCATTTTCACCTTTGGAAGGAAGCATTCTCTTAAGCTCATTATGCATACTTTGGCTACTTATGAAAGAGTTTCCGCCACCGATCAACAAGGCCAAAAGTCACTTCATGCTACACTCCAATGCTTTCTAACTACCTGTGATGTAATTAAAAAGAGTACAGGTTTTCATAAGAAAGAAGCCCCTATTACCTACCTTCGATGCCCTATAGTCACTGGAAGATATAAGAACATCTATTTCTCCGAGCTCATCAATAAGATTGTCAACAGACCATCGGGCCGGAACTCTAAGATGCTGAAAGTTATGGGGGCAAGGCAACCCCGATCAAACATGTCCTTCAAGCTCGCCTATTCATATCCTTTCACCATCTCCCCACCCTCTACTATCCTTAAGCAAATTCAGAGCATCCCGGCCGATTTTTTCCTGGGATGGAGAAATGACAAGAAAAATACCATTGGTCTTCATGGAGGAACTTAAGTTTCTATGATGAAGGAGGAATCGTGTTAGGCTTATGAGGATGTGTGTCAAGCTTTCCACTCAAACAGCGGTGGACTTTCAGATCAAAACAAACCTTATGGGGATTTTCTCAAGGCAAAGTATTGCCAAAGATCTAACCCCATAAGCAAAAAGTGGGATATCGTGAATCCCAAGCCCGAAGCTCATGATGAAGAACAAAATTATGCGGAGAAACACATCCAATGGAAAATAAGGAATGGTTCTTGCTCCTTTTGGTGGGATAATTGGCTTGGAGTAGGTCCTCGGCTAATTACACTGTAAGTAACAGATTCAACAATGATAAAGTTTCGATTTCATTGAGGATGGACAAGGGAACAGTGATAAGGTCATCCAGTAGCACCTCATAATCAAGTACACAATATTCTTTCTACTCACCCAAGCATACAGAATCCACCGATCAAAGTGTGGAGTCTCAATACCATGGCCTGTTCTCTATCACTCAAAGATGGAACAACATTAGAGAAAAAGGGAAAAACCAAAATCAATACCTACACTGCAGACCAGATCCCTTTCAAATGCTCTTTCTTATTGGAGAGCAATCGTGGCAAGCTCCCGACCAATGAAAAGCTTATGAGATTTGGAATTGAACTGTGGTCACATCGCCGCTACTCTCCAGATTGGATACTATAGAACATATTTTCAATTGAAATTTTGCCAAACAGTCCGGAAATATTTTGCCAATTCCTTAGGCATCCAAACCGATTACCTCCTATTAGAAACATGATCATGAGATGGTGGAATCGCACTTACAACAATGAAGCACACCAAATGATCCTTCAAGTGATACCAATCTTTATTTGTTGAACTTGTGGAAAACAGTGTCTGCTAAGTATGGGGGCAACAAATTCAACATGGCAAGAGTTAAACACTTGGTGATTCTTGATGCCTTTAAGTCACGCAGACTAAGTTCCCTATATTTCCGGCCTCGGATGGAATAAAATATGTACACTCTTAGAAAAATGTACTCATGAGACAAGTGGTGACGACAATTTAGTGGATTAAGCCTCCATAGCCGGTCAAAATCAACACAGATGGAGTGCTTTAAACAATCCGAAGGATAGGAGCCGAGGAGGAATTCTCGTGAATCGATCGAGAATTCATTTTAGCCTTTTCAATTCCTTTGGGGCGTGGAACTAACAATCAGCCGAAATAGAGGTCGCTAACTTTGGCCTAACTTGGTGTGTGCACTAAAATACAAGAATGTAATCCCGAAGTTGATTCTCAACTACTAGCAGATCGTTTAGTAACAAAGCAAAGAAATCCCCGGGCCATCTCAAGACAACTACGTGCTTCACCAATTGGCTACTCACTTCAAGTACTTCAAATGTATACACACCTTCAGAGAGGCTAACTTTGTAGCACTCACTCTAAGCACACCACCAGATCTCAAATCCTCAAATCTACTTCAAGATTCAAAGAATTTTCCCAAACTAGCAAAGACTTACTTCCACCTGTGATTTAGCAGCATGGCAAGCTTCAAAAGAAGAAAATTGAAGAGAATTAAGGAGCCACCTTGAAAGACCCTTAACAAAGAGAGCCTACGAAGGTGCTTAAACTCCTTCAGGTCTTTTTCTGATGATTCCCCTGTCATCATTTTTCTTAGATGATTCCCCTGGTTAGGATAGAGTTCTTCTTTCTTAATTGTAAAGGGATAGTCTCCCTCATTTATGCTTTCCTAGACTCTTTGTATCGAGAGGAGTCCTCTCACATAGGTGCTTAGACAATAGGTCTCTTTCTTCTTTGGAGAAGAGTTGGAGAACCAACTAGCATTGACTAGTCGGCTACCAATTCTAACTCCACCTTTTGGGAGGTAAGGTTTATGCCCCCCTCCTTGTACTTGTCTTTTCTTTATATATGCTAAGGCCTCGGGTGTTAAGCCCCACTCCTCAAGGGTCATTCAAATAAAAAAAAAAAAAAAAAAAAAAAACCCTCAACCTAAAACTCAAACCCTTAAACCATAAATCCTAAACCCTAAACCCTAAACCCTAACCCTAAAAACTCTTAATCCTAAACCAAGAATACTAAATTATAAACCCTAAACCCTAAATCCCTAACTCTTAACACTAAACCCAAAGCCCTAAACCCAAACCTTAACCCTTAAACCTTAAAACCAAAATCCTAAGCCATAAATACTAATCCCTAAAGCCTAACCCTAAAAACATAATCCTAAACCATAAACCCTAAATCCAAACTATAAACCCTAAACCCTAAACCCCAAATTCTAACCCTAAAACTAAACCATAAATCGTAAACCCTAAACCCAAAACCCGACACCCTAAACCCAAAACCATAAACACTAACCCTAAACTCTTAATCATACACCCGAAATCCTAAATTATAAACCCTAAACCCTAAATCCATAACTCTAAATCCTAAACTCTAAATACCTACCTCTAAATCCTAAACCCTAAACCATAAACCCTAAACCCTAAACCCTAAACCCAAAGCTTAACCTTTAAACCTTAAAACCAAATCCTTAAATCATCAACCCTGAACCCTAAACCATAATCCATAAACCCTAAACCCTAAACTCCAATCTCTAAACCGTAAATACTAAACCCTAAACCCTAAACCCTAAACCCTAAACCTAAAACCTTAATCCTAAACCATAAACACTAAACCCTAAACCCTAAACCCCAAATTCAAACCCTAAAACTAAACCCTAAATCGTAAACTCTAAACCCAAAATCCTAGACCCTAAACTCGAAACCCTAAATCCTAGCCCTAAACCCTAAAACCTAAACCCCAAATCCTAAACTTAAACCCTAAAACTTGAACGCTAAACCCAAACCTCTAACCCTAAACCTAAACCCTAATTCTTAACTCTAAACCCTAAACCCTAACCCTAAACCCTAAACCCTAAGCCCTAAACCCTAAACCCTAACCCTAAACCCTAAACCCTAAATCCTAAACCATATATATATCCTAAATCCTAAACCCTAAATCCCTAGATATTAAACCCTTAACCCTAAACCTTAAACTCAAAACCCTACACACTAAACTTGGAACCCTAAACCCTAATTCCTAAACCCTCAACCCTAAACCCTAAATCCTAAATTCAAAATCGTAAACCCCAAACCCTAAATCCCTAATTCTAAACCCAAAACCCCTAACCATTAATCCTATACCCTAAACCCTAAACCTTATACCTTAACCCTAAAACCCTAAAACCAAAACCCTAAACCCTAAATCCAAAACCCTAAACCCTAAACCCTAAACCATAATCCATAAACCATAAACCCTAAACCCTAAATGCTAAACCCTAAACCCTAAACCATAATCCATAAACCATAAACCCTAAACCCTAAACCATAATCCATCAACCATAAACCCTAAACCCTAAATGCTAAACCCTAAATCCTTATCCCTAAACATTAAACCCTAGCCCTAAACACTTCATACTAAACCCTAAACCCTAAATCCAAACTCTACACCATAAACCCTAAACCCTAAATCCAAACTCTAAACCATAAACCCTAAAACCTAAACCCAAAACCCCAGAACCTAAACACCAAACCCTAAATCGTAAACCCTAGCCCTAAACCTTAAACCCTAATTCCTTAACTTTGAACCCTAAACATTAACCTTAAACCCTAAACACTAAACCCCAAACCCTAACCCTAAACCTTAAACCCTCAATCATAAATCCTAAACCATATATCCTAAACCCTAAACCCAAAACTTTAAACCCAAAACTCAAAACCCTAGACCCTAAACCCTAAACCCTAAACCTAAAACCCAAAACCCAAAACCCAAAACACTAAGCGTAAACCCCAAATCAATAACCCTATATCCTAATTCCTAAGCCTTAAACCCAAAACTCAAAACCCTAAACCCTAAACCTAAAACCCAAAACCCAAAACCCAAAACGCTAACCCTAAACCCCAAATCAATAACCCTATATCCTAAACCCTAAACCTTAAACCCAAAATGCTAAACTATAAACCATAAAGACTAAACCCTAAACCTCTTAATCGTAAACTCTAAACCCAAAACCCAAAACCCGTAACACTGAACTATAAACCCTAAAACCTAAAACGTAAACCCTACTCCCTAAACCCTAAACCCTAAACCCTAAATCCTAAATTCAACAACCTAAACCCTATATCGTAAATCCCTAACTCTAAACCCTAAACACTAAACCATTAACCTTAAACCCTATAACTTAACCCTAAAACCCTAAAACCAAAACCCTAAACCCTAAATCGAAAATCCTAAACCCTAAACCCTAAACCACAAACCCAAAAACCTAAACTTAAACCTAAACCCTAAAATTAAATGCTAAACCCTAACAACTAACCCTAAACCTTAACGCTAATTCCTAAACTCTATTCTCCAAACTCTAACCCTAACCCTAAACCCTAAACCCTAAACCCAAAAACGTAAACCCAAAACCCTAAATCATAAACCCTAAACCCTAAATCCTAAACCCTAAACCCTAAACTCTAAACCATAAAGCCTAAACCCTAAGCCCCTTATTTCTAAACTCTAATCCCAAAACCCTAACCTAAACCCTAAACCCCTTATTTCTAAACTCTAAACCCAAAACCCTAACCTAAACCCTAAACCCTAAACCCTAAATTCTAACACTAAACCATTAATCCTAAACCTACAACCCTACACCTTAAACCCTAACCTTAAATTATAAACCCTAAACCCTAAATTCTAAACCCCAATCCCTAAACCCTAAACCCTAAATATTAAACTCTAAACCCTAAACACTAACCCTTAACTCGGAACTCGAAACCCTAAACCAGAAACCCTAAACTCTTAGTTCTAAACACTAAATTTTAAATATTAAATTCTAAAGAATAAACCCAAAATCCTAAACCCTAAACCCTTGATCCCTAGCACTAAACCGTAAACCTTAAATCCTAAACCATAAACCCTAAACCCTAAATCCTAACCCCTAAACCCTAACCCCTAACCCTAAAACCAAATCCCTAAACCCTAAACCCAAAACCCAAACCCCCAAACCCTAAAACCTAAACCTTGAAACCTAAAACCCTAAACCCAAAACCCTAAACCATAAACCATAAACCATAAACACTAAACTTAAACCCCAAATCCAAAATCCTAAACCATAAACCCTAAACACTAAGCAATAAAGCCTAAATCCTAAACCCCTTAATACTAAACTCTAAACCCAAAACCCTAACCTGAAACCATAAACCCTAAACCCTAAACTATAAACCCTAACCCTAAACCCTAAAACCTAAACCCTAAACTCGAACGCCTAAATCCTAAACCCTAAAACTTAAATCTACAAACTGAAACCCTAAATTCTAAAACCTAAACACTAAATTTTAAACCCTAAATCCTAAACCCTGAACCATAAATACTAAAAGCTAAAATCTAAATCCTAAAACATAAACCAAAAAACCTAGAACCTAAACCATAAACCCATAACCCTAAACCCTAAACTCTAAAACCTAAACCCTAAATTCTAAACCCTAAACTCTAAAACCTAAACCCTACACTCTAAACCCTAATTCCTAAACTCTATACCCTAAACCTAAACCCTTAACCCTTAACCCAAAACCTTAAACTCTAAACCTTAAACCCAAAACCCTAAAACCCTAATTCTAAACCCTAAACCCCTAACCATTAACCCTATACCCTAAACCCTAAACCCTATACCTTAACCCTAAAACGCTAAAACCAAAACCCTAAACCTTAAATCCAAAACCCTAAACCCTAAACCCTAAATGATAATCCAAAAATGATAAACCCTAAAACCTAAATGCTACACCCTAAACCCTTATCCCTAAACCTTAATCCCTAAACCTTAAACCCTAGCCCTAAACACATAATACAAAACCCTAAACCCTAAATCCAAACTCTAAACCATAAACCTTAAACCCTAAACCCTAAACCCAAAACCCCAGAACCTAAACACCAAACCCTAAACCGTAAACCCTAGCCCTAAACCTTAAACCCTAATTCCTTAACTTTGAACCCTAAACATTAAACCCTAAACCCTAAACCCTAAACCCTAAACCCTAAACCCAAAGCTTAACATTTCAACCTTCAAACCAAATCCTTAAACTATCAACCCTGAACCCTAAACCATAATCCATAAACCATAAACCATAAACCCTAAACTCCAATCTCTAAACCCTAAATACTAAACCCTAAACCCTAAACCCTAAACCTAAAACCTTAATCCTAAACCATCAACACTAAACCCTAAACCCTAAACCCTAAATTCAAACCCTAAAACTAAACCCTAAACCGTAAACCCTAAACCCAAAAACCTAGACCCTAAACTCGAAACCCTAAATCCTAGCACTAAACCCCAAAACCTAAACCCCAAATCCTAAACTTAAACGCTAAACCCAAACCTCTAACCCTAAACCTAAACCTTAATTCTTAACTCTAAACCCTAAAACCTAACCCTAAACCCTAAACCCGAAACCCTAAGCCCTAAACCCTAAACCTAATCCTAAGCCCTATACCCTAAACCCTAAACCCTAAATCCTAAATCACATATATATTCTAAATCCTAAACCCTAAACCCCTAGATCATAAACCCTTAACCCTAAACCTTAATCTCAAAACCCTACACACTAAACTTGGAATCGTAAACCCTAAATCCTAAATTCAAAATCCTAAATCCAAAACCCTAAAACCCTAATCCTAAACTCTAAACCCTAAACCCAAAATCCTAAAATCTAAATCCTAAGCCCTAAACCAAAAAACCTAGAACCTAAACCCTAAACCCTAAACCCAAAACTCTAAAACCTAAACCCTTAACTCTAAACGCTAAACTTGTAACCCTGAACCTTAAATCCCAAACTTTGATACGCACACCCTAAACCGCTTAACCATAAATCATAAACCCTAAACCCTAAACCCTAAAACTTAGCCCTAAACCATTAATTTTAAACCTACAACCCTTCACCCCAAACTCTAACACTAAACCATTAATCGTAAACCCTAAACCAAAACACTAAACCCTAAACCCTAATCTCCAAATCCCAAACTCTAAACCTTAAACCCTAACCACAAAATCCTTAAACTACAACCCGAAACTCTAAACCCTAAAACCAAAACCAAAACCCTAAATGATATACCCTAACCCATAAACCCTAAACTCCAAACCCTCAACCCTAAACTCTAAAACCTAAACCCTATATGCTAAACCCTAAACCCTAATCCCTAAACCTAAACCCTAAACCCTAAACCCTACACTCTAAACCCTAATTCCTAAACCTAAACCCAAAACCTTAACCCTTAACCCAAAACCTTAAACTCTAAACCTTAAACCCAAAACCCTAAACCCGAAACTTGTAACTCTAAATCCTAAACCCAAAACTCTAAACTCAAAACTTGTAACCCTAAACTCTAAACCTTAAACCCTAAACCCTAAACTCAAGTCCAAAACCCTAAACACTATTCCCTAAACCCTAAACCCTAAATCCTAAACTCTTAACCCTAAACCAGAAATTCAGAACCCTAAGCCATAAACCCTAAACCTAAACCCTAAACCCAAAACCCTAAATCGTAAACCCTAAACACTATTCCCTAAATCCTAAACTCAAAACCCTAAACCCTCAACCCAAAACTCAAAACCTTAAACCATAAATCCTAAACCATAAACCCTAAACCCTAACCCTAAAAACTCTTAATCCTAAACCAAAAGAGCTAAATTCTAAACCCTAAACCCTAAATCCCTAACTCTTAACACTAAACCCAAAGCCCTAAACCCAAACCTTAACCCTTAAACCTTAAAACCAAATCCCTAAACCATAAATACTAATCCCTAAAGCCTAACCCTAAAATCTTAATCCTAAACCACAAACCCTAAATCCAAACAATAAACCCTAAACCCTAAACCCCAAATTCTAACCCTAAAACTAAACCATAAACCGTAAACCCTAAACCCAAAACCCGACACCCTAAACCTAAAACCCTAAACCATACACCCTAAACACTAACCCTAAACTCGTAATCATACACCCGAAATCCTAAATTCTAAACCCTAAACCCTAAATCCATAACTCTAAACCCTAAACTCTAAATCCCTAACTCTAACTCCTAAACCCTAAACCATAAACCTTAAACCCTAAACCATAAACCCAAAGCTTAACCTTTAAATCTTAAAACCAAATCCTTAAATCATCAACCCTGAACCCTGAACCATAATCCATAAACCCTAAACCCTAAACTCTAATCTCTAAACCCTAAATACTAAACCCTAAACCCTAAACCCTAAACCCTAAACCTAAAACCTTAATCCTAAACCATAAACACTAAACCCTAAACCCTAAACCCCAAATTCAAACCCTAAAACTAAACCCTAAATTGTAAACTCTAAACCCAAAATTCTAGACCCTAAACTCGAAACCCTAAATCCTAACCCTAAACCCTAAAACCTAAACCCCAAATCCTAAACTTAAACCCTAAAACTTGAACGCTAAGCCCAAACCTCTAACCCTAAACCTAAACCCTAAATCTTAACTGTAAACCCTAAATCCTAACCCTAAACCCTAAACCCTAAGCCCTAAACCCTAAACCCTAACCCTAAGCCCTATACCCTAAACCCTAAACCCTAATTCCTAAACCATATATATATCCTAAATCCTAAACCAAATATATATCCTAAATCCTAAACCCTAAACCCCTAGATCTTAAACCCTTAACCCTAAACCTTAAACTCAAAACCCTACACACTAAACTTGGAACCCTAAACCCTAAATCCTAAACCCTCAACCCTAAACCCTAAATCCTAAATTCAAAATCCTAAACCCCAAACCTTAAATCCCTAATTCTAAACCCTAAACCCCTAACCATTAACCCTATACCCTAAACCCTAAACCTTATACTTTAACCCTAAAACCCTAAAACCCAAACCCTAAACCCTAAATCCAAAACCCTAAACCCTAAACCCTAAACCATAATCCATAAACCATAAACCCTAAACCCTAAATGCTAAACCCTAAACCCTAAACCATAATCCATAAACCATAAACCCTAAACCCTAAATGCTAAACCCTAAACCCTTATCCCTAAACCTTAAACCCTAGCCCTAAACACTTAATACTAAACCCTAAACCCTAAATCCAAACTCTAAACCATAAACCCTAAACCCTAAATCCAAACTCTAAACCATAAACCCTAAACCCTAAACCCTAAACCCAAAACCCCAGAACCTAAACACCAAACCCTAAACCGTAAACCCTAGCCCTAAACCTTAAACCCTAAATCCTTAACTTTGAAACTTAAACATTAACCTTGAACCCTAAACCCAAAACCCTAAACCCTAATACACTTAACCATAAACTCCAAACCCTAAACCCTCAATCTTAAACCCAAAACCCTAAAATCTAAATCCTAAGCCCTAAACCAAAAAACCTAGAACCTAAACCCTAAACTCTAAACCCTAAACTCTAAAACCTAAACCCTTAACTCTAAATGCTAAACTTGGAACCCTGAACCTTAAATCCTAAACTTTGATCCGCACACCCTAAACCGCTTAACCATAAACCATAAACCCTAAACCCTAAACCCTAAACCCTAAAACTTAACCCTAAACCATTAATTCTAAACCTACAACCCTTCACCCCAAACTCTAACACTAAACCATTAATCCTAAACCCTAAACCAAAACACTAAACCCTAAACCCTAATCTCCAAATCCCAAACTCTAAACCTTAAACCCTAACCACAAAATCCTTAAACTACAACCCGAAACTCTAAACCCTAAAACCAAAACCTTCATCCCTAAATGATATACCCTAAACCATAAAACCTAACTCCAAACCCTAAACCCTAAACTCTAAAACCTAAACCCTATATGCTAAACCCTAAACCCTAATCCCTAAACCTAAACCCTAAAACCTAAACCCTACACTCTAAACCCTAATTCCTAAAACTAAACCCAAAACCCTTAACCCTTAACCCAAAACCTTAAACTCTAAACCTTAAACCCAAAACCCTAAACCCGAAACTTGTAACTCTAAATCCTAAACCCAAAACTCTAAACTCAAAACTTGTAACCCTAAACTCTAAACCTTAAACCCTAAACCCTAAACTCAAGTCCAAAACCCTAAACACTATTCCCTAAACCCTAAACCCTAAATCCTAAACTCTTAACCCTAAACCAGAAACTCAAAACCCTAAACCATAAACCCTAAACCTAAACCCTAAACCTCAAACCCAAAACCCTAAATCGTAAACCCTAAACACTATTCCCTAAATCCTAAACTCTAAACCCTAAACCCTCAACCCAAAACTCAAAACCTTAAACCATAAATCCTAAACCCTAAACCCTAAACCCTAACCCTAAAAACTCTTAATCCTAAACCAAAAATACTAAATTCTAAACCCTAAACCCTAAATCCCTAACTCTTAACACTAAACCCAAAGCCCTTAGGATTTAGGGGTTAGGGTTTTGGGGTTAGGGTTTATAGTTTAGGATTTAGGGTTTAGGGTTTATAGTTTAGGGTTTAAGATTTAGAGTGTGGGATTTAGGGATTAGGGATTAGGGTTTACTGTTTAGGGTTTAGGGTTTAGGATATATGGTTTCGAGTTTAGTGTTTAGGGTTTAGGTTTTAGGGTTTAGCATTTAGGATTTAGATTTGGTGTTTAGGGTTAGGGTTTAGGGTTTTGGGTTTTGGGTTTTGGGTTTAGGGTTTAGGGTCTAGGGTTTTGGTGTTGGGTTTAGGGTTTAGGATTTATGGTTTAGGATATATGGTTTAGGATTTAGGGTTTAGGGTTTAGGGTTTAAGATTTAGGGTTTAGGGTTAGGGTTTAGAGTTCAGAGTTAAGGAATTAGGGTTTAGGTTTAGAATTAGGGGTTTGGGTTTAGCGACTATGTTTTAGGGTTTAGGTTTTTGGTTTGGGGTTTAGGGTTTAGGGTTTAAGTCTAAAGTTTAGGGTTCAAAGTTTAGGGTTTAAGGTTCAGGGTGTAGGGTTTAAGGTTTAGGTTTTTGTATTTAGGGTTTTAAGTTTTAGGGTTAGGGTTTAGGGTCTAGGGTTTAGGATTTGGGTTTATAGTATTGGGTTTAGGGTTTAGGGTTAAGGGTTTAAGGTTTAGAGTTTAGTATTTATGCTTTATGATTTATGGTTTAGGGTTTAAGGTTTAGAGTTTAGGATTTGGGGTTTAGGGATTAGGGTTTAGTGTTTAGGTTTAGGGTTTAGGATTAATGGTTTAGGGATTAGAGATTAAGGTTTAGGGTTTAGGGGTAAAGGTTTAGGGTTTAAGGTTTAAAGTTTGGGATTTAGAGTATAGGGTTTAGGGTTTAGTGTTTAGGTTTTGGGTTTTGGATTAATGGTTTAGGGTTTGAATTTAGGGTTTAGGGTTGATGGTTTAGGGTTTAAAGTTTAGGGTTGAAGGTTTAGGGTTTATGGTTTATGGTTTATGGTTAAGCGGTTTAGGATTTAGGGTTTAGAGTTTAGGGTTCAAAGTTTAGGGTTTAAGGTTAAGGGTTCCAAGTTTAGTGTTTAAAGTTCAGGGTTCCAAGTTTAGGTTTTAGGGTTAAGGGTTTAGAGTCAGGGTTTAGGGTTTAGGGTTTAGGGTTTAGACTTAGGCTTTAGGATTAGTAGTTTAGGGTTAGGGTTTAGGGTTTAGGGTTTGGGGTTTAGGTTTAGGCTTTAGGATTAATGTTTAGGAATTATGTTTAGGGTTTAGTGTTTAGGGTTAGATTTAGGGTTTAGGATATATGGTTTAAGATTAAGGGTTTAGGGTTTTGTGTTAAGGTTTAGGGTTTAGGGTTTAGGGTTAGGGTTAAGGTTTTGGGTTTAGAGTTTAGTGTTTAGGGTTTAGGGTTTAGGATTTAGGGTTTTTTATTAGGGGTTTAGGGTTAGGGTTTAAGGTTTAGGATTTAGGGTTAGGGCTATGGTTAGGGTTTAGGGTTTAGTGTTTAGGCTTTAGGGTTTAACGTTCATGGTTCAGGGTTTAGGGTTTTAGATTTAGAATTTGGGCTTTGGGGTTTAGGGTTTAGTGTTTAGGTTTAGAGTTTGGGATTAATTATTTAGGATTAATGGTTTAGGGTTCGAGGTATAGGGTTTAGGGTTTATGGTTTATGGTTTATGTTTAAGAGGTTTAGGGTTTAGTGTTTAGAGTTTAGGGTTTAGGGTCTAGGGCTTATAGTTTAGGGTTTAAAGTTTAGGATTTAAGGTCCAGGATTCCAAGTTTTGGGTTTATGGTTTAGAGTTTAGGGCTTAGGATTTAGGGTTATTGTTAATTATTTAGGGTTTAGGGTTTAGGGTTTTGGTTTTAGTGCTTAGGGTTTTAGGTTCTAGGTTTAGGATTTAGCGTTTAGGGTTTAGGGTTTAGTGTTTACGCTTGATGGTTTAGAGTTTAGGGTTTATGGTTTAGGATTTAGGCATTTGTATTTGGTGTTTATGGTTAGGGTTTGTAGATTATGGTTTAAGATTTAGGGTTTAGGATTAATAGTTTAGAATTAGGGTTTAGGGTTTTGGGTTTAGAATTTTGGATTTAGGGATTGGGTTTAGGGTTTAATGTTTAGGAATTAGGGGTTAGGTTTAGAGTTTAGGGTTTAGGGTTTTGTGTTTAGGGTTTACGATTTAGAGTTTAGGGCTTAGGCTTTTTGGGTTAATGTTTACCGTTTAGGGTTTAGGGGTTACGATTTAGGTTTTAGGGTTTTGTATTTAGGGTTTAGGGTTAGGGTTTAGGGTTTATGGTTTAGGGTTTCGTATTTTTGGTGTAGGGTTTAGGGTCTAGCCTTTGGGTTTTGGGTTTAGGGTTTAGGATATATGGTTGAGGATTTAGAGTTTAGGGTTTAGGGTTAGGGTTTAGGGTTTATAGTTTAGGGTTTAGGGTTAGGGTTTAGGATTTAGAGTTATGGAATTAGGGTTTAAGTTTAGAGGTTTTAGTTTAGCATTTAAGCTTTAGTGTTTAGGTTTAGGGTTTGGGGTTTAGGGTTTAGGGTTTAGGGTTTAGGGTTTAGGGGTTAGGGTTTAGGGTTTAAGGTTTAGGGTTTAGTGTTTAGGGTTTAGGGTTAGGGTTTTGGGTTTAGAGTTTCAAATTAAGAGGTTTAGGGTTTAGGCTTAATGGTTTAGAGTGTATGGTTTGGGGTTTAGTGTTAGTGTTTACGGTTTATGGTTTAGGGTTTTGGGTTTTGTGTTTAGGTTTTAGGGTTTAGGGTTTAGGGTTTAGGTTATATGGTTTAGGATTAAGGGTTTGCGTTGAAGGTTAGGGTTTAGGGTTTAGGGTTTAGGGTTAAGGGTTAGGGTTAGGGTTTAGGGATTAGAGCTTACAAATTAGGGTTAGAGGTTTGGGTTTATCACTTAAGGTTTAGGGTTCAGGTTTAGCATTTAGAGTTTATGGTTTAGGATTTAGGGCTTAGGGTTTAGGTTTAGGGTTAGAATTTTGGATTTAAAGTTTAGGGTTTAGGATTAAGGGTTTAGGGTTAGCGTATGGGCTTATGGTTGAAGGATTAGAGTTTAGGGTTTAGCATTTAGGGTTTAGGGTTTGGATTTTAGGGTTTATGGTTTATGGATTTTGGTTTAGGGTTTAGGGTTTAGGATTTACGATTTAGTGATTTGGTTATCGGGTTTAAGGGTTAAGGTTTAGGGTTTAGGGTTTATGGTTAAGCGGTTTAGGATTTAGTGATTTCTATGTAGGAATTAAGGTTCTGGGTTCCAAGTTTAGTGTGTAAGGGCCTGGGCTCCTAGTTTAGAGTTTAGGTTTTCAAGTTTAGGGTTTAGGGTTTAATGTTTAGGGTTTAGGGTTTAGGGTTTAGGCTTTATGGTTTAGGGTTTGAGGTATAGGGTTTAGGGTTAAGCGATTTGGGGTTTAGGTTTTAGAGTTTAGGACTTAGTGTCTAGGGTTTAGAGTTTAGAGTTCAACATTTGGGGTTTAAGGTTCAGAGTTCCAAGTTTAGGGTTTAGCGTTTAAGGTTTTGGGTTTAATGTTTAGAGTGTAGGGTTAGGGTTTAGGTTTAGGGTTTAGAGTTAAGGAATTAGGGTTTAGGTTTAGAGGTTTTAGTTTTGCATTTAAGTTTTAGTGTTTAGGTTTAGGGTTTGGGGTTTAGGGTTTAGGGTTTATGGTTTAGGATTTTGGGTTTAGGGTTAGGGTTTAGGATTTAGGATTTAGAGATAGGGATTTATGATTTAAGGTTTAGGGTTTAAAGTAAAGGATTTAGGGTTTAGGTTTTTGAAATTAGGATTTAGGGTTTAGGTTTAAGAGTTTAGTGTTAGGGTCTAGGGGTTAGGGTTTAGAGTTTATAGTTTAGGGTTTTGGGTTTCAGATTTAGTGTTAGGGTTTAGGGATTTGAGTTTAGGATTTAGGGTTTAATGTTTAGCACTAAGGGTTTAGGGTTTAAGGATTAGTGTTTAGGGTTTAGCATTCATGGTTTAGGGTTTGGCGTTTAGGGTTTTTCCTTTACAGATTATGGTTTACGATTTAGGGTTTAGTGTTTACGATTTAGGGATTTGGTTATAGGGTTTAAGGGTGAAGGTTTAGGGTTAAGCAATATAGGATTTAGGGTTTTCTGTGTAGGTATTAGAGTTTAGGGTTTAAGGTTCAGGGTTCCAAGTTTAGTGTTTAAAGTTTAGGGTTCCAAGTTTAGGGTTTAGGGTTTAGGGTTAAGGATTTTGGGTTTATGGTTTAGAGTTTTGGGTTTAGCGTTTTGAGTTTAGGGTTTAGGGTTTAGGTTTAGGGTTTTGGGTTTTGGGTTTAGGGTTTAGAGTTTAGGGTTTAGGGTTTTAGGATTAGGGTTAGGGTTTAGAATTTTGGGTTTAGGGTTTGGAGTTTAGGGTTTATGGTTTATGAATTATGATTTAGGCTTTAGGGCTTAGGGTTTACGATTTAGTGATTTGGTTATCGGGTTAAAGTGTTAAGGTTTAGGGTTTAGGGTTTATGGTTAAGTTGTTTAGGATTTAGGGAATTCTATGTAGGATTTAAGGTTCAGGGTTCCAAGTTTAGTGTTTAAGGTTCCGGGCTCCAAGTTTAGAGTTTAGGTTTCCAAGTTTAGGGTTTAGGGTTTAATGTTTAGGGTTTGGAGTTTAGGGTTTAGGCTTTATGGTTTAGGGTTTGAGGTATAGGGTTTAGGGTTTATGGGTTAGGGTTAAGCGGTTTGGGGTTTAGGTTTTAGAGTTTAGGACTTAGTGTTTAGGGTTTAGAGTTTAGGGTTCAACATTTAGGGTTTAAGGTTCAGAGTTCCAAGTTTAGGGTTTAGGGTTTAAGGTTTAGGGTTTAATGTTTAGACTTTAGGGTTTACAGTTTAGGGTTTTGGGTTTAAGGTCTAGGTTTTTTGGTGTAGCGTTGAGGGTTTAGGGTTTAGAGTTAGGGTTTAAGGTTTAGTATTTAAGGTTTAGGGTGTAGGGTTTTAAGTTGTAGGTTTACGGTTTAGGGATTTAGGGTTTAGTGTTTAGGGTTAGGGTTTAGTATTTAGGGCTTATGGTTTAGGTTTAGGGTTAGAATTTAGGGTTTAGGATTTAAGGTTTAGGGTTCCAAGTTTAGTGTTTAGGGTTTAGGGATTAGGGATTAAGGTTTAGTGATTAGGGTTTAGGGTTAGGGTTTTGGGTTTAGGGTTTAGAGTTAAGGAATTAGGGTTTAGGTTTAGAGGGTTTAGTTTAACATTTATGTTTTAGTGTTAAGGTTTATGGTTTGGGATTTAGGGTTTAGGATTTATGGTTTAGGATTTTGGTTTTAGGGTTACGGTTTAGGATTTAGGATTTAGAGATAGTGATTTATGATTTAGGGTTTAGGATTAAGAGTTTAGTGTTAGGGTCTAGGGTTTAGGGTTTAGGGTTTATGGTTTAAGGTTTTGGGTTTCAGATTTAGTATTAGGGTTTAGGGATTAGAGTTTAGGATTTAGGGTTTAATGTTTAGGACTAAGGGTTTAGGGTGTAAGGATTAGTGTTTAGGGTTTAGCATTTATGGTTTAGGGTTTGGCGTTTAGGGTTTTTGCTTTATGGATTATGGTATAGGGTTTACGATTGAGGGATTTGGTTATAGGGTTTTAGGGTTAAGGTTTAGGGTTTAGGGTTTATGGTTAAGCAATTTAGGATTTAGGGTTTTCTGTGTAGGTATTAGAGTTTAGGGTTAAAAGTTTAGAGTTTAAGGTTCAGGGTTCCAAGTTTAGTGTTTAAGGTTTAGGGTTCCAAGTTTAGGATTTAGGGTTTAGGGTTTAGGGTTAAGAGTTTAATGTTTAGGGTCTAGATTTTTTGGTTTAGGGTTTAGGGTTTAGGGTTTAGGGTATAGAGTTTAGGGTTTAGGGTTTAGGTTTAGAGTTTAGGATTAATAGTTTAGGATTAGCGTTTAGGGTTTAGGGTTTAGAATTTTGGGTTTAGGGATTGTGTTTAGGGTTTAATATTTAGGAATTAGTGGTTAGTTTTAGAGTTTAGGGCTTAGGCTTTTTGGTTTAATGTTCAGTGTTTAGGTTTTAGGGGTTATGGTTTAGGCTTTAGGGTTTTGTATTTGGGTTTTAGGGTTAGGGTTTAGGGTTTATGGTTTAGGGTTTTGTATTTTGGGTTTAGGGATTAGGGTCTAGCATCTGGTTTTGGGTTAAGGGTTTAGGATATATGGTTGAGGATTTTGGGTTTAGGGTTTAGGGTTAGGGTTTAGGGTTTAGAGTTAAGAAATTAGTGTTTAGGTTTAGATGTTTTGGTTTAGCATTTACGTTTTAATGTTTTGGTTTAGGGTTTTGGTTTTAGGTTTTAGGGTTTAGGGATTAGGGTTTAGGGATGGTTTAAGGTTTAGGAGTTTAGGTTAGTGTTTTGGGTTTAGTAGTATAAGTTAAGAGGTTTAGGGTTTTTGGCTGGTTTGAGTGTATGGTTTGGGGTTTAGTGTTAGTGTTTACGGTTTATGGTTTAGGCTTTTGGGTTTTGTGTTTAGGTTTTAGGGTTTAGGGATTAGGGTTTAGGATATATGGTTTAGGATTAAGGGTTTGCGTTGAAGGTTAGGGTTTAGGGTTTAGGGTTTAGGGTTAAGTGTTAGGGTTAGGGTTTAGGGATTAGAGTTTATGAATTAGGGTTAGAGGTTTGGGTTTAGAATTTAAGGTTTAGGGTTTAGGTTGAGCATTTGGAGTTTATGGTTTAGGATTTAGTGCTTAGGGTTTAGGTTTAGGGTTAGAATTTAGGATTTAAGGTTTAGGGTTTAGGATTAAGGGTTTAGGGTTAGCATTTGGGCTTATGGTTGAAGGATTTGAATTTAGGGTTTAGTATTTAGGGTTTAGGGTTTGGAGTTTAGGGTTTAGGGTTTATGGATTATGGTTTAGGGTTTGAGGTATAGGGTTTAGGGTTTATGGTTTAGGGTTAAGCGGTTTGGGGTTTGGGTTTTATAATTTAGAAATTAGTGTCTAGGGTTTAGATTTTAGGGTTCAATGTTTAGGGTTTGAGGTTCAGAGTTCCAAGTTTAGGGTTTAGAGTTTAAGGTTCAGGGTTTAAGGTTTAGAGTTTAGGGTTTACAGTTTAGGGTTTTGGGTTTAAGGTCTAGCTTTTCTGGTTTAGCGTTGAGGCTTTAGGGTTTAGAGTTAGGGTTTAAGGTTTAGTGTTTAAGGTTTAGGGTTTAGGGTTTCAAGTTGTAGGTTTACGGTTTAGGGGTGTAGGGTTTAGTGTTTAGGGTATAGGGTTTAGGGTTTAGGGTATAGGGTTTAGGGTTTAGGGTTTAGGGTTTAGGATTTAAGGTTTAGGGTTTAGTGTTAGGGGTTAGGGTTTAGCAGTTAGGGTTTAGGATTTAGGATATTTGGTTTTGGATTAAGGGTTTGGTTTTAAGGTTAGGGTTTAGGGTTTAGGGTTGGGGTTAGGGCTTAGGGTTTAGAATATATGAATTAGGGTAAGATATTTGGGTTTAGCATTTAATATTTAGGGTTTAGGTTTAGCATTTAGAGTTAGGGTTTAGTATTTAGGGCTTAGGGTTTAGGTTTAGTGTTAGAATTTGCGGTTTAGGATTTAAGGTTTACTGTTCCAAGTTTAGTGTTCAAGGTTTAGGGTTTAGGGATTAAGGTTTAGTGATTAGGGTTTAGGGTTTAGCATTTAGGGTTTAGGGTTTAGAGTTTAGGGTTTAGGGTTTAGGGTTTAGGGTAAGGGTTTAGGGTTTAAGGTTATGGGTTTAGGGTTAGGGTTTAGGGTTTAGGGTTTATGGTTTAGGATTTAGGATTTTGGGTTTAGGGTTAGTGTTTAAGATTTAGGATTTAGAGATAGGGATTTAGGATTTAGGGTTTAGGGTTTAGAGTAAAGGATTTAGGGCTTAGGGTTAAGAGTTTAGGGTTAGGGTCTAGGGTTTAGTGTTTAGGGTTTATGGTTTAGGGTTTTGGGTTTCAGATTTAGTGTTAGGGTTTAGGGATTAGAATTTAGGATTAAAGGTTTAATGTTTATGACTAAGGGTTTAGGGTTTAAGGATTAGTGTTTAGGGTTTAGCATTTATGGTTTAGGGTTTTGCATTTAGGGTTTTTGCTATATGGATTATGGTTTAGGGTTTAGGGTTTAGTGTTTACGATTTAGGGATTTGGTTATAGGGTTTAAGGGTGAAGGTTTAGGGTTTAAGGTTTATGGTTAAGCAATTTAGGATTTAGGGTTTTCTGTGTAGGTATTAGAGTTTAGTGTTCAAAGTTTAGGGTTTAAGTTTCAGGGTACCAAGTTTAGTTGTTAAGGTTTAGGGTTCCAAGTTTAGGGTATAGGGTTTAAGGTTTAGGGTTAAGAGTTTAATTTTAGGGACTAGATTTTTTGGTTTAGGGTTTAACATTTAGGGTTTCGGGTTTAGAGTTAAAGATTATAGGTTTAGAGTTTAGGGTTTAGGGTTTAGGTTTAGGGTTTAGGATTAATAGTTTTGGATTAGGGTTTAGGGTTTAGGGTTTAAAATTTTGGGGTTAGGGATTGGTTTTGGGTTTAATGTTTAGGAATTAGGGTTAGGTTTAGGGTTTAGGGGTTTAGTGTTTAGGGTTTTGTGTTTAGGGTTTAGGGTTTAGAGTTTAGGGCTTAGGGTTTTGGTTTAATGTTTAGGGCGAGGGTTTATGTTTTAGGGTTTTGTATTTGGCGTTTAGGGTTAGGGTTTATGGTTTATGGTTTAGCATTTTGTATTTTAGGTTTAGGGTTTAGGGTCTAGCATCTGGGTTTTGGGTTTAGGGTTTAGGATATATGGTTGAGGATTTAGGATTTAGGGTTTAGGGTTAGGGTTTAGGGTTTAGAGTTTAGGGTTTAGGGTTAGGGTTTAGGGTTTAGGATTTAGAGTTAAGGAATTAGGGTTTTAGGTTTAGAGGTTTTAGTTTAGCATTTAAGTTTTAGTGTTTAGGTTTAGGGTTTGGGGTTTAGGGTTTAGGGTTTATAGTTTAGGGTTTTGGGTTTAGGGTTAGGGTTTTGGAATTAGGATTTAGGGTTTAGGGTTTAGGGTTTAAAGTAAAGGATTTAGGGTTTAGGTTTTTGAAATTAGGATTTAGGGTTTAGGATTAATAGTTTAGTGTTAGGGTCTAGGGTTTAGGGATTAGGGTTTATGGTTTAGGGTTTTGGGTTTCAAATTTAGTGTTAGGGTTTAGGGATTAGAGTTTAGGATTTAGGGTTTAATGTTTAGCACTAAGGGTTTAGGGTTTAAGGATTAGTGTTTAGGGTTTAGCATTTATGGTTTAGGGTTTGGCGTTTAGGGCTTTTGCTCGATGGATTATGGTTTTGGGTTCAGTGTTTAGTTTTTACGATTTAGGGATTTTGTTATAGGGTTTAAGGGTTAAGGTATAGCGCTTAGGGTTTATGGTTAAGCAATTTAGGATTTAGGGTTTTCTGTGTAGGTATTAGAGTTTAGGGTTCAAAGTTTAGGGTTTAAGGTTCAGGGTTCCAAGTTTAGTGTTTAAGGTTTAGGGTTTCATGTTTAGGGTTTAGGGTTACGAGTTTACGGTTTAGGGTCTAGATTTTTTGGTTTAAGGTTTAGGGTTTAGGGTTTAGGGTTTAGAGTTTAGGGTTTAGGGTTTAGGTTTAAGGTTTAGGATTAATAGTTTAGAATTAGGGTTTAGGGTTTAGGGTTTAGAATTTTGGATTAAGGGATTGGGTTTAGGGTTTATTGTTTAGGAATTAGGTGTTAGGTTTAGAGTTTAGGGTTAAGGGTTTAGGGTTTTGTGTTTAGGGTTTAGGGTTTAGAGTTTAGGGCTTAGGCTTTTGGTTTAATGTTTAGCATTTAGGGTTTAAGGGTTACGTTTAGATTTTAGGGTTTTGTTTTTGGGGTTTAGGGTTAGGGTTTAGGGTTTATGGTTTAGGGTTTTGTATTTTGGGTGTAGGGTTTAGGAGTCTAGCATCCGATTTTTGGGTTTAGGTTTAGGATATATGGTTGAGGATTTAGGGTTTGGTTTTAGGGTTAGGGTTTAGGGTTTAGTGTTTAGGGTTTAGGGTTAGGGTTTAGGGTTTAGAGTTAAGGAATTAGGGTTTAGGTTTAGAGTTTTGGTTTAGCATTTAAGCTTTAGTGTTTAGGTTTAGGGTTTTGGGGTTTAGGGTTTAGGGTTTAGGGTTTTAGGTTTGTGGTTTAGGATTAATAGTTTAGAATTAGGGTTTAGGGTTTTGGGTTTAGAATTTTGGATTTAGGGATTGGGTTTAGGGTTTAATGTTTAGGAATTAGGGGTTAGGTTTAGAGTTTAGGGTTTAGGGTTTTGTGTTTAGGGTTTACGGTTTAGAGTTTAGGGCTTAGGCTTTTTGGTTTAATGTTTACCGTTTAGGGTTTAGGGGTTACGATTTAGGTTTTAGGGTTTTGTATTTAGGGTTTAGGGTTAGGGTTTAGGGTTTATGGTTTAGGGTTTCGTATTTTTGGTGTAGGGTTTAGGGTCTAGCCTTTGGGTTTTGGGTTTAGGGTTTAGGATATATGGTTGAGGATTTAGAGTTTAGGGTTTAGGGTTAGGGTTTAGGGTTTATAGTTTAGGGTTTAGGGTTAGGGTTTAGGATTTAGAGTTATGGAATTAGGGTTTAGGTTTAGAGGTTTTAGTTTAGCATTTAAGCTTTATTGTTTAGGTTTAGGGTTTGGGGTTTAGGGTTTAGGGTTTAGGGTTTAGGGGTTAGGTTTGGGTTTTAGGTTTAGGGTTTAGTGTTTAGGGTTTAGGGTTAGGGTTTTGGGTTTAGAGTTTCAAATTAAGAGGTTTAGGGTTTAGGCTTAATGGTTTAGAGTGTATGGTTTGGGGTTTAGTGTTAGTGTTTACGGTTTATGGTTTAGGGTTTTGGGTTTTGTGTTTATGTTTTAGGGTTTAGGGTTTATGGTTTAGGATATATGGTTTAGGATTAAGGGTTTGCGTTGAAGGTTAGGGTTTAGGGTTTAGGGTTTAGGGTTAAGGGTTAGGGTTAGGGTCTAGGGATTAGAGTTTACAAATTAGGGTTAGAGGTTTGGGTTTAGCACTTAAGGTTTAGGGTTCAGGTTTAGCATTTAGAGTTTATGGTTTAGGATTTAGGGCTTAGGGTTTATGTTTAGGGTTAGAATTTAGGATTTAAAGTTTAGGGTTTAGGATTAAGGGTTTAGGGTTAGCGTATGGGCTTATGGTCGAAGGATTAGAGTTTAGGGTTTAGCATTTAGGGTTTAGGGTTTGTATTTTAGGGTTTATGGTTTATGGATTTTGGTTTAGGGTTTAGGGTTTAGGATTTACGATTTAGTGATTTGGTTTTCGGGTTTAAGGGTTAAGGTTTAGGGTTTAGGGTTTATGGTTAAGCGGTTTAGGATTTAGTGATTTCTATGTAGGATTTAAGGTTCTGGGTTCCAAGTTTAGTGTGTAAGGGCCTGGGCTCCTAGTTTAGAGTTTAGGTTTTCAAGTTTAGGGTTTAGGGTTTAATATTTAGGGTTTAGGGTTTAGGGTTTAGGCTTTATGGTTTAGGGTTTGAGGTATAGGGTTTAGTGTTTATGGTTTAGGGTTAAGCGATTTGGGGTTTAGGTTTTAGAGTTTAGGACTTAGTGTCTAGGGTTTAGAGTTTAGAGTTCAACATTTGGGGTTTAAGGTTCAGAGTTCCAAGTTTAGGGTTTAGCGTTTAAGGTTTTGGGTTTAATGTTTGAGTGTAGGTTTAGCTTAGGGTTTTGAGTTTTAAGGTCTAGGTTTGTGGTTTAGCGTTGAGGGTTTAGGGTTTAGAGTTCGGGTTTAGGGTTTAGTGTTTAAGGTTTAGGGTGTAGGTTTCAAGTTGTAGCTTTACGATTTAGGCGTTATGATTTAGGGTTTAGAGTTTAGGTTTAGGTATAGGGTTTAGGTTTAGGTATAGGGTTTAAGGTTTAGGTATAGGTTTAGGGTTTAGGGTTTTGGATTTAGGTTTAGGTTTAGCGTTAGGGTTAAGGTTTAGGGATTAGGGTTTAGGATTTGGGATATAAGGTTTGGATTAAGGGTTTGTTTAAGGTTACGGTTTAGGGTTTAGGGTTAGGGTTAGGATTTAGGTTTAAAATATATGAATTAGGGTTAGAGGTTGGGGTTTAGCGTTTAGTATTTAGGTTTTAGGTTTAGCATTTAGATTTAGGGTTTAGTATTTAGGGCTTAGGTTTAGTTTTAGGGTTAGAATTGGGGTTTAGATTTAAGGTTTGGGGTTCCAAGTTTAGTGTTTAGGGTTTAGGGTTTAGGGATTAAGGTTTAGTGATTAGGGTTTAGGGTTTAGCATTTAGGTTTAGGTTTAGAATTTAGGTTAAGGTATAGGGTTTAGGGTGATGGTTTAGGGTTTAGGGTTTTAGGTTTAGGTTAGGGTTTAGGTTTAGGGTTTAGGTTTAGTTTAGGGCTTATTGTTTAGGATTTTTGGGTTTAGGGTTAGGTTTGGATTTAGGATTTAGGATTTAGGGTTTAGGATTAAGAGTTTAGTGTTAGGGTCTTGTGTTTAGGTTTAGGGTTTATGGTTTAGGGTTTTGGATTTTAGATTTAGTGTTAGGGTTTAGGGATTAGAGTTTAGGTTTTAGGGTTTAGTGTTTAGGACTAAGGGTTTAGGGTTTAATGATTAGTGTTTAGGGTTTAGCATTTATGGTGTAGGGTTTGGCGTTTAGGGTTTTTGCTTTTTGGATTATGGTTTAGGGTTTAGGGTTTAGTGTTTACGATTTAGAGATTTGCCTATAGGGTTTAAGGGTTAAGGTTTAGGTTTAGGGTTTATGGTTAAGCAATTTATGATTTAGGTTTTCTGTGTGTATTAGAGTTTGGGGTTCAAAGTTTAGGGTTTAAGGTCTGGTTCCAAGTTTAGTGTTTAAGGCTTAGGGTTCCAAGTTTAAGGTATAGGGTTTAGGGTTTAGGGTTAAGAGTTTAAGGTTTAGGGTCTAGATTTTTTGGTTTAGGGTTTAGGGTTTTTGGTTTAGGGTTTAGAGTTAAAGATTATGGGTTTAGAGTTTAGGGTTTAGGGTTTAGGTTTAAGGTTTAGGATTAATAGTTTAGGATTAGGGTTTAGGGTTTAGGGTTTAGAATTTTAGTTTTAGGGATTGGGTTTAGGGTTTAATGTTTAGGAATTAGGGCTTAGGCTTTTTGGTTTAATGTTTAGTGTTAAGGGTTTAGGGGTTACGGTTTAGGTTTTAGGGTTTTGTATTTAGTGTTTAGGGTTAGGGTTTAGGGTTTATGGTTTAGGGTTTTGTATTTAGGGTTTAGGGTTTAGGGTCTAGCATCTAGATTTTGGGTTTAGGGTTTAGGATATATGTTTGAGGATTTAGGGTTTAGGGTTTAGGGTTAGGGTTTAGGGTTTAGGGTTAGGGTTTAGGGTTTAGGGTTAGGGTTTAGGGTTTAGAGTTAAGGAATTAGGGTTTAGGTTTAGAGGTTTTGGTTTAGCATTTAAGTTTTAGTGTTTATGTTTAGGGATTGTGATTTAGGGTTTAAGGTTTGGGGTTAGTTAGGTTTAGTGTTTATGGTTTATGGTTTATGGTTTAGGTTTAGGTTAGGGTTTTGTGTTTAGACTTTAGGATTAAGAGGTTTAGGTTTAGGCTTAATGGTTTAGAGTGTATGGTTTGGGGTTTAGTGTTAGTGTTACGGTTTATGGTTTAGGCTTTTGGGTTTGTGTTTAGGTTTTAAGGTTTAGGTATTAGGGTTTAGGTTATCTGGTTTGAGGATTTAGGGTTTGCGTTTATGGTTAGGGTTTAGGGTTTAGGGTTTAGGGTTAAGCGCTATAGGGTTAGGGTTTAGGGATTAGCGTTTATGAATTAGTGTTATGGGTTTGGGTTTAGCATTTAAGGTTTAGGGTTTAGGTTTAGCATTTGGAGTTTATGGGTTTAGGATTTAGGGCTTAGGGTTTATGTTTAGGGTTAGAATTTAGGATTTAAGATTTGTGGTTTAGGATTAAGGGTTTAGGGTTAGCATTTGGGCTTATGGTTGAAGGATTTGAATTTAGGTTTAGTATTTAGGTTTAGGGTTTGGAGTTTAGGTTTAGGTTTATGGATTATGGTTTAGGGTTTGAGGTATAGGGTTTGGGTTAAGCGGTTTGGGGTTTAGGTTTTAGAGTTTAGGACTTAGTGTCTAGGTTTAGAGTTTAGGGTTCAACGTTTAGGTTTAAGGTTGATTTCCAAGTTTAGGGTTTTGGGTTTAGGTTTACAATTTAGTGATTGGTTATCGGGTTTAAGGGTGGTTAAAGTTTAGGATTTAGGGTTTATTATTAAGCGGTTTAGGATTTAGGATTTCTTTGTAGGATTTAAGGTTGTGGTTCCAAGTTTAGTGTTTAATGTTCACGGTTCCAAGTTTAGAGTTTAGGTTTCCAAGTTTAGGGTTTAGGTTTAATGTCTAGGGTTTAGAGTTTGTGGTTTAGGCTTTATAGTTTAGGGTTTGAGGTATAGGGTTTAGGGTTTATGGTTTAGGGTTAAGCGGTTTGGGGTTTAGGTTTTAGAGTTTAGGACTTAGTGTCTGTGGTTTAAAGTTTAGGATTCAATGTTTAGGGTTTAAGGTCTGAGTTCCACGTTTAGGTTTAGGGTTTAGGGTTTGGGTTAGGGTTAGGGTTTAGGGTTTAGAATATATGAATTAGGGTTAGAGGTTTGGATTTAGCGCTTAATATTTAGGTTTAGGTTTAGCATTTAGAGTTAGGGTTTAGTATTTAGGGCTTAGGGTTTATGTTTAGGGTTAGAATTTGGGTTTAGGATTTAAGGTTTAGGTTTCCAAGTTTAGTGTTTAGGGTTTAGGGTTAGGATTAAGGTTTAGAGATTAGGGCTTAGGGTTTAGCATTTAGGGTTGGAGTTTGGAGTTTAGGGTTTAGGGTTTAGGAGTGATGGTTTAGGGTTTAGGGTTTTGGGTTTAGGGTTAGGGTTTGTTGTTTAGGGTTTAGGTTTTAGGTTGAGTTTAGGGTTTAGGTTTAGGTTAGGGTTTAGGATTTAGGATTTATAGATAAGGATTTAGGATTTAGGTTTAGAGTAAAGGATTTGGGGTTTAGGTTTTTGAGATTAGGATTTAGAGTGTAGTGTTAGGGTCTAGGGTTTAGGGTTCAGGGTTTAGGGTTGAGGGTTTTGGGTTTCAGAGTTAGTGTTAGGGTTTAGGGATTACAGTTTAGGATTTAGGGTTTAATGTTTATGACTAAGGGTTTAGGGTTTAAGAATTTGTGTTTTAGGTTTAGCATTTATGGTTTAGGGTTTGGCATTTAGGGTTTTTGCTATATGGATTACGGTTTAGGGTTTAGGGTTTAGTGTTTACGATTTAGGGATTCAATGTTTGGATTTTGGGATTCTGTGTAGGTATTAGAGTTTAGGGTTCAAAGTTTAGGGTTTAAGGTCTGTGGTTCCAAGTTTAGTGTTAAGGTTTAGGGTTCCATGTTTAGTGTTTAAGGTTTAGGGTTCAAGTTTAGGGTATAGGGTTTAGGGTTTAGGTCTAGATTTTTGGTTTAGGGTTTAGGGTTTAGGTTTAGGGTTTAAGGTTTAGGGTTTAGAGTTAAAGATTATGGGTTTAGAGTTGAGGGTTTGGGGTGTAGGTTTAGGGTTTAGGATTAATAATTTAGGATTAGGATTTGGGTTTAGAATTTTGGGTTTAGGGATTAGTTTGAGTTTAATGTTTAGGAATTGGGGTTAGGTTTAGGGTTTAGGGTTTTGTGTTTGGGGTTTAGGGTTTAGAGTTTAGGGCTTAGGCTTTTTGGTTTAATGTTTAGTGTTTAGTGTTTAGGGTTTAGGAGTTAGGGTTTAGGTTTTGTGGTTTTGTATTTGGGGTTGAGGTTAGGGTTTAGGGTTTATGGTTTAGGGTTTTGTATTTTTGGTTTAGGGTTTAGGGTTTAGGATATATGGTTGAGGATTTAGGGTTAGGTTAGGTTTTAGAATTTAGGGTTTACTGTAGGGTTTTTGGGTTTAGGGTTTAGATTTAAGAAATTAGGTTTAGGGTTTAGAATTTTGGGTTTAGGGATTGGGTTTGGGTTTAATGTTTAGGAATTAGGGGTTAGGTTTAGGGTTTAGGGTTTTGTGTTTAGGTTTAGGGTTTATAGTTTAGGATTAGGGTTTAGGGTTTAGGGTTTAGAATTTTGGTTTTAGGGATTGGGTTTAGGTTTAATGTTTAGGAATTAGGGTTTAGGCTTTTGGTTTAATGTTTAGTGTTTAGGGTTTTGGGGTTAGGGTTTACGGTTTAGGATTTTGTATTTTGGGTTTAGTGTTAGGGTTTAGGGTTTACGGTTTAGGTTTTGTATTTTGGGTTTAGGTTGTAGGGTTTAGCATCCGGGTTTTGGGTTTACTGTTTAGCATATATGGTTGAGGATTTAGGGCTTAGGTTTAGGTTATGGTTTAGGGTTTAGAGTTTAGGTTTAGGGTTAGGGTTGGGTTTTGGGTTTAGAGTTAAGGAATTAGGGTTTCAGTTTAGAGGTTTTAGTTTAGCATTTAAATTTTAGTGTTTAGGTTTAGGGTTTGGGGTTTAGGGTTTATGGTTTAGGATTTTGGGTTTAGTGTTTACGATTTAGGGATTTGGTTATAGGATTTTGGTTTTTACGTGTGGTATTAGAGTTTAGGGTTCAAAGTTTAGGTTTAAGGTTCGGGGTTCCAAGTTTAGTGTTTAAGGTTTAGGGTTCCAAGTTTAGTGTTTAAGGTTTAGGGTTCCAAGTTTATGTTATAGGGTTTAGGGTTTAGGGTCTAGATTTTTGGTTTAGGGTTTAGGTTTAGGGTTTAGAGTTAAAGATTATGGGTTTAGAGCTTAGGGTTTAGGTTTAGGGTTTAGGTTAGGGTTTAGGATTAATAGTTTAGGATAAGGGTTTAGGGTTTAGAATTTTTGTTTAGGGATTGGGTTTAGGGTTTAATGTTTAGGAATTAGGGGTTAGTTTAGGGTTTAGGTGTTTAGGGTTTAGGTTTAGGAGTTTAGTGCTTAGGCTTTTGGTTTAATGTTTAGTGTTTAGGGTTTAGGGCCAGTTTAGGTTTTAGGGTTTTGTATTTGAGGTTTAGGTTTATGGTTTAGGGTTTACGGTTTAGGGTTTTGTATTTTTGGTTTAGGGTTTAGGGTCTAGCATCTAGGTTTTGGGTTTAGGGTTTAGGATATATGGTTGAGGATTTAGGGTTAGGGTTTAGGGTTTAGAATTTAGGGTTTATGGTAGGGTTTAGGATTTAGGGTTTAGATTTAAGGAATTAGGGTTTAGGGTTTAGAATTTTGGGTTTAGGGATTGGGTTTAGGGTTTAATGTTTAGGAATTAAGGGTTAGGTTTAGGGTTTTGGCTTTTGTGTTTAGGCTTTAGGGTTTAGAGTTTAGGGCTTAGGCTTTTTGGTTTAATGTTTAGTGTTTAGGGTTTAGGGGTTAGGGTTTAGGTTTTAGGATTTTGTATTTGGGGTTTAGTGTTAGGGTTTAGGTTTTCTGTTTAGGGTTTGTATTTTAGGTTTAGGGTTTAGCATCTGGTTTTGGGTTTAGGATTTAGCATATATGGTTGAGGATTTAGGGTTTAGGGTTTAGGGTTAGGGTTTAGGGTTTAAAGTTTAGTGTTTAGGGTTAGGGTTTAGGGTTTAGGGTTTAGAGTTAAGGAATTAGGGTTTAGGTTTAGAGATTTTAATTTAGCATTTCAGTTTTAGTGTTTAGGTTTAGGGTTTGGGGTTTAGGATTTAGGATTTTGTGTTTAGGATTAGGGTTTAGGATTTAGGATTTAGGGTTTAGGGTTTAGAGTAAAGGATTTAGGGTTTTGGCTTTTGATATTAGGATTTAGGGTTTAGGATTAAGAGTTTAGTGTTAGGGTCTTGGGTTTAGGTTCAGGTTTATGGTTTAGTTTTGGGTTTCAGATTTTGTGTTAGGGTTTAGGGATTAGAGTTTAGGATTTAGGGTTTAATGTTTATGACTAAGGGTTTAGGGTTTAAAGATTAGTGTTTAGGGTTTAGCATTTAGGGTTTAGGGTTTGGCATTTAGGGTTTTTGCTTTATGGATTATGATTTAGGGTTTAGGGATTAGTGTTTACGATTTAGGGATTTGGTTATAGGGTTTAATGGTTAAGGTTTAGGGTTTTGGGTTTATGGTTAAGCAATTTAGGATTTAGGGTTTTCTGTAGGTATTAGAGTTTAGGGTTCAAAGTTTAGGGTTTATGGTTCAGGGTTCCAAGTTTAGTGTTTAAGGTTTAGGGTTCCAAGTTTAGGGTTTAGGGTTTACGGTTTAGGGTTAAGAGTTCAAGGTTTAGGGTTTAGGGTTTAGGCTTTTGAGTTTAGGGTTTACGATTTAGGTTTAGGGTTTAGAATTTATAGTTTAGGATTAGGGTTTAGGGTTTAGAATTTTGGGTTTAGGATTGGGTTTAGGGTTTAATGTTTAAGAATTAGGGGTTAGGTTTATAGTTTAGGGTTTAGGGTTTGTGTTTAGGGTTTAGGGTTTAGAGTTTAGGGCTTAGGCTATTTGGTTTAATGTTTAGTGTTTAGGGTTTAGGGATTACGATTTAGGTTTTATGGTTTTGTATTTGGGGTTTAGGTTAGGGTTTAGGGTTTAGGGTGATCGTTTAGGTTTAGGGTTTGGGTTTAGGGTTAGGTTTAGGGTTTAGGGTTTAGGATTTTGGGTTTAGGTTAGGGTTTAGCATTTAGGATTTAGAGATAGGGATTTAGGATTTAGGGTTTAGGGTTTAGAGTAAAGGATTTAGGGTTTAGGTTTTGAAATTAGGATTTAGGGTTTAGGATTAAGAGTTTAGTGATAGGGTCTGTGGGTTTTGGGTTTGGGGTTTATGGTTTAGGTTTTGGGTTTGATTTAGTGTTAGGTTTAGTATTTATGGTTTAGGGTTTTGGCGTTTAGGGTTTTTGCTTTATGGATTATCTTTTAGGGTTTAGGGTTTAGTGTTTACGATTTAGGGATTTGGTTATAGGGTTTAAGGGTTATGGATTATGGTTTAGGGTTTTTGGTTAAGCAATTTAGGATTTAGGGTTTTCTGTGTAGGTATTAGAGTTTAGGGTTCAAAGTTTAGGGTTTAAGGTTCAGGGTTCCAAGTTTAGAGTTTAAGGTTTAGGGTTCCAAGTTTACGGTATAGGGTTTAGGGTTTAGGGTTAAGAGTTTAAGGTTTAGGGTCTAGATTTTTTGGTTTAGGCTTTAGGGTTTAGAGTTAAAAATTATGGGTTTAGCGTTTAGGGTTTAGGGTTTAGGTTTAGGGTTTAGGATTAATAGTTTAGAATTAGGGTTTAGGGTTTACGGTTTAGAATTTTGCGTTTAGGAATTCGGTTTAGGGTTTAATGTTTAGGAATTAGGGGTTAGGTTTAGGGTTTAGTGTTTAGGGTTTAGGGTTTAGGGTTTAGGGTTTTGTGTTTAGGGTTTAGGGTTTAGAGTTTAGGGCTTAGGCTTTTTGGTTTAATGTTTAGTGTTTAGGGTTTAGGGGTTAGGGTTTAGGTTTTAGGGTTTTGTATTTGGGGTTTAGGGTTAGGGTTTAGGGTTTACGATTTAGGGTTTTGTATTTTGGGTTTAGGGTTTAGGGTCTAGCATCTAGGTTTTGGGTTTAGGGTCTAGGATATGTGGTTGAGGATTAGGGTTTAGAATTTAGGGTTTACGGTTAGGGTTTAGGGTTTAGGGTTTAGGGTTTAGGGTTTACGATTTAGGGATTTAGTAATTATAGTTAAACGCGGAAATATAATAAGAGAAAAAGTTATACAAGAACTCACTTCTTTTATTCAAACTGCAACGGAAACGGAAGCAAACATCCAAACTAAAGACGAAAACATTACAACCAAATATCCAAGGCTTAAAAGAAAATTCTAGTGTGAAATTTCTGATGCCTTACAATGAGAAAAACAATGTCTTATATAGACAGAGGGAAGATAGGAATGATTTTGATGCCTTTCTCGATTGGCTCGGAGGAATCTCCTTTATCTTGAGTGGGTTTAAAGTTGCCGGCCATTGCTTTTTCTTTTGGAAAAGTAGTGGCTGCTTTTTCTTTTGTCGGACATCTACTTTTTGAAAAGTGGTGCCTGCTTTTATAAAGTTGTCGGCCACCTCCGCAACATGCCAAAGTGTCTTTTGCTGTTGTGGGATTCCATATTTGAACAATTTAATTTTAATCAAGAGATATTCCAACTCTTTGAGTCTCATCTCTTTCCTTTTAAACAATTCCGACTTCTTTGAGTCTCTATTCAAAAGGTCAGTAATTCCGGATTTTAATATCCTCTACTGGATTAAATTAAATTAATCATAAAATGGATCTAGGTAAGATAAGGCTAAGGCTTTTGGCCTTAACATATCTCCATTATCATCGCTTTGAGACGAGGCTTCTTCTAACAGCTGCAAGGCTGTTTCTTCATTGGATTTGTCCTCATCTAAGTCTGACAAGGCCTTTTGGAGCCTTTTCTTCAAATCATTTTTGGAAGATGATCTTTTGCCACTTGTACAGGCTGTAGAAGATCGTTGAGCAATTTTCTTTGGGAGCCGAGACCATCCTTTGATAGTATCTCTTTGAGAGATATTTAATCTGTCAAATACACGAATCAAAAAGTCCAACTGATAATAAAAGATACCCATTTTTGGATAAAATATTTACACAATTTAATGTGTTCTGGCAAAGTAGAGATGTCTTGTTCAGTTTGAAACTGATTATATTTATCTGAAAATAATTTTGGCAAAACCTTTTGGTTTCCTCCAAAAGTTCCACCACTCGTAGAACCATCTAGGGATAACTGATTTTGAAAATTCGGGGCTATACTTGACAAACCAGGTGTGCGTGGTTGGCCTTAAGTATAGAAAATTAAACCATGCATTTTTATAATCATACCAATTATAGGTTTGAGGCCTATGTTCTCTTGAAAGATTAATGAGTATAAATGATCGACTATCCAAATGAATGGAGAAAAACTCTTTTAATAGTGAATTTGGAATATGCAATGCTATCCGGATCTGAATCATGGCTAAGTTTATGTTCCACTTCTATGGATCCTGTATCAACCAAAATAAACTCATAATATTTTCTAGTCTTTAGTGGATTCTCCGTATCCACATAATTCCTGTTTGTATAACAGGGCTTTAGTAAGTGCTTGACTTCGTATCCTTCATATTCCTTGTCAAGTGCAAGGATAGGATTAACCTGCAAAGTAACAATGTCAAAAACTTCACGTTCTTTGGATTTGTTTGATGATGGTGAGACTGCTTCCTTAAAGCTTTCTGGAGCTTTCATTGTATATGAGTCTTTAGTTTGGGGGGAGGAAAATCTAGGTTTTCCTGATGGAGAAAATGAACATGGTTCTGATTCTTTAAGAAAGGGTTTCTTAAGAATCAAGGGACTGGAAGATGATGCGCTAGGTGGTAGCGATGGAAAAGGACTTATGACCTGAGAAGGAGTGATAGGAGGTAGGCTAGCAAGAGCCGAAAACTTATTTGGGCTGTTCAGTGATGGCCTGATTGCAAAAGGAGAAGCTGAAGGCTTCTTGTCTGTTTCTTTTCCCTTTTCTTGGAAAGGGCCTTTTGTTCCAAATCCTGGCCTTATGACCGGCCTCATGCTTTTCCCTGCAAAAATTCTCTTGTTAGAAAATCCGGGAGAGAGTTTTCTTCCCCTTTGATATATTCAACTTGGAAATCAAAACTTGACAATAAAGCTTGCCATCTAGCAAATATCTGTTTGGAAACAAGATTTTTAACATCCTTTTGTAGAATTTCTTTAGCAGATTTACAATCTACCTTAAGCAAGAATTCCTTATTAATTAAATCATCTTGAAACTTAGTAATGCAAAGGACAATAGCTAAAACTTCCTTTTTAACAGTACTATAGTTTTTCTGAGCGGAATTCCAAACTCCGGAAGTAAAACGAACTAATTGCTCATGACTTTCAGGTGTTCTCTTTTGCTTGAGAATCCCTCCATAACCGATGTCCAAGCATCGCCTCAACAATCATAAAAGAATCCGGATTAGGGATACCTAAGCAAGGCAAACTCTTAACCATTTCTTTAATCTTAATAATCATGAGGTTTGTTCTTTTGTCCATGGAACAGGTGTCTTCTTAAGCCTGTCATATAATGGTTTACAAACCTGTCTTACCTTTGGGATGAAGTCCGCAACATAGTTAAGACTACCCAAAAATCTTTGTAACTGAGTTTTGTCTAAGATGACATCTGGGAATTTATCAGAAAACTCAATGGCTCTGCAAATGGGTTTATATGTGCCTTGATATAAATCATGACCAAGAAATCTAATTTTAGTTTGGAAAAGTTTAATCTTTTTGGCGCTAACCACCAGACCATTATGTTTAACAATTTTAAAGAATATATTTAAATGTTTAAAGTGAGAATCAATGTCCTCAGAAAAGATTAGTACATCATCAATGTAAACAATTGAAATATGACTAATATGATTAAATATGGAATTCATAATATTTTGAAATTCTGAAGGGGCATTCTTAAGCCCAAAAGGCATAACGTTCCATTCATATTGTCCAAACGGGACATTGAAAGCGATTTGTATTTATCCTTTTCGGAAATCTGTATTTGCCAAAAACCTGATTTCATATCAAATTTACTATAAATATTAGCTTTAAAAGTTCTCTTTAAAAGATCCCTTTTATTAGGAATCGGATATCTAATCCATTTTAAAACAGAATTTAAAGGTTTATAATTAATAATTAGTCGAGGAGAGCCTCTCTCTCCTTCTCAGCAGCGTTGTTGACATAAAAGGCTGAACAACTCCACGGAGACTTAGAGGGCCTGATAATATTGTTTTCCAAAAGAGTATTAATCTCCTTTTTGCAAATTTCCATTAAATCATGATTCATTTGAATGGGCCTAGCTTTCGTAGAAATGGCCTTTTCATTGAATCCATCAATATAAGGGAGATCAACAGTATGGGCTTTTCTGACCCAAAATGCATTTGGAAATTCAGAGCAAATTTCTTTTTCAAAAGTTTTTTGCAAATTGGAAATCTTAGTTACCATTCCCGGGGTTTTTAAAATTTGCTCAATTTTCTTAATTTTTATATCTTCTTTAAGAAAACAAATCTGATTGGAAATTAGATTAATTCTAAAGCGCTTGTTTATGTAAAAATTTACTTTCTTCGTGAGAAAGAGTTTTAATAAAAGGAAATGAAATGTCTTTTCCTAAGATCTTAGTTTTGATAGAATCAAAATCAGAAATATATGGTTTTATTTGAGTAATAAATGGTATACCTAATATAATTTCTTCGTTAATATTTTTAGTTATAACAAAATCATTTTTAAGGCATATACCATTATTGCAAATATGAGCATCAAATAACTTATAATCAATAATTATACGTTCACCTGTGGCGCTGTATAATTTGGTAGTCCCTTTGGTAAGGTACTTAGTATGAATTAATCCTTCAATAATGCAATTTCGATCTGCACCACTATCTAACAAAGCAATCTTGTTAAGAGTTAAATGATCATTAATAACAAGTTTAATCATAATATGAGAACTCTGAGGTCTAATTTTGGTAATAGCATGGATACCTGCTTCGCTATCCGTATTATCCGCATCTGCCTCATGTTCTTCGTTATCCAAAGCAATAGCGGCTTTAGAGGATCCTTCATCCTTTCTAACTTCTTTGAGAAGTTTTTCGATAGCTTCGATCTCAATCTTATGAAGTCCGACTTAATTCCTTCATATCTTCTTTAAGAGAATTTATTTCTCTTCTAAGTTCTTCATCAAGGTTCTTCCTTTTTGGAATCAAATCTGTTCATGATTTGTTTCATGCTAAAAGGAGTTACTTTAGGCTTTTCTTCCTTTTGCCTAGTAACCAATTTCTGCAGTTCAAGGAGGTATTTTCTCCTAGCCTCTTCATCTTGAATATGCTCAATAGTAGAGAAGAGGGTTTCAGCTGTCTTCTCAGAGATAACATGGATAGTCTTGCTATCACATAGGCAAAATGCACCATTGCAATTGCATTCTGACTCTTCTTCTTCAGATTCTGAATTATGGGCAACATTAAGAAATTCTTCATCGTCACTTTCTTCTTCAGATGAAGAATATTCTGAATCAGATGCTTCCTCTTCTTCGATGATAGAAAAGAGTTTTTGCTTAATTTCTTCATCAACTTCAAGAAGGTTAATCTTCTTCTTTTTCTTCTTATTTCTGGGACACTTATTAGATCTGTGACCCTTTTTACCACATGTCCAGCATGTGTCTTCTGAAGAAGATTCTTTAGAGGCTTGCCTCTTTCCTTTCCTTTTGGATTTTTCTCGGGTTTCTCTTCCTTTCTGGAAGATTTTCTTTTATATTTTCCATTGTTCTTTCTCTTTTCCCGCTTTCCTAGCGGATGGAGGTTTAAGTAATGGAAATCCAAAATCTTGGCAAAACTACCAAGTTCGTGATATGTAGTTTTGATCTTTCTTAAGTTGTTCCTTTAACTTAAGATCAGTACATAGCTCCATAGCTACAACATTAATAATACTGATAAGATCTCCGTATGCCAGTTGAGAATACGGAATCTTTCCTTCGCATCTATCTCTTATTTTTGATCTAACCTTCTCAAATAAATGAGTGGGTAATCCACGATAAAGCGTTCTTTCCAATAATCATTATTGCAATCGACCTTATCATGACCTTATTCAAAAACATGTCTTTGTACCATCCAAATCTGTCAATTTTTGCGGTACAAATTATTCAAGATTTCTAAACTTCTATCTGGAAAAGACGGTTCTCCCACAAAATGTTTAGCTATACTATAGAGCAGAGTGGTCAGAGCATCTTCGTAGACCACTTCTGAAGAGATATTAGTTCCTTCTTCAGTCTTAATCACTACTTTAGTAGTGATAGCACCAAGGATATCAGCTCTATTTTGATCAGTGAGATAATTCACTACTAAAAAAACAGTGAATACCGACCTAAAAATACCGACCTCCGGAGGTCGGTATTCCCTGTAATTCCGACCTAAAACCGACATCCCAGCTTAGGTCGGAAAAAGCTTGGTCGCTATTCAATACCGACCTCCGGAGGTCGGTATTTACCGACCACTCGAGGTCGGTTTTTATTTTAAGTCGGAAAATTCATTAATTTATTTTCCGACTTCTGAATGTCGGTATTTGTTACTTTTTTTATTTTTAATATATAAATTCTGACCTCCGGAGGTCGGTATTTTTATTTTTGTATTTTTGAAATTCTGACCTCCAGAGGTCGGTAATTTTATTTTTGTATTTTTTAAATTCCGACCTCCGGAGGTCGGTATTTTTATTTTTATATTTTTCAAATTCCGACCTCCGGAGGTCGGTAATTTTATTTTTGTATTTTTAAATTCGACCTCGAGGTCGGTATTTTTATTCTTTTATTTTTCAAATTTCGACCTCCGGAGGTCGGTAATTTTATTTTTGTATTTTTAAAATTCCAACCTCCGGAGGTCGGTAATTTTATTTTTCTATTTTAAAATTCGACCTCGAGGTCGGTAATTTTATTTTTCTATTTTAAATTCGACCTCAGGTCGGTATTTTTATTCTTTTATTTTTCAAATTCTGACCTCCGGAGGTCGGTAATTTTATTTTTGTATTTTTAAAATTCCGACCTCGAGGTCGGTATTTTAATTTTTACTTTGAAATTCGACTGGAGGTCGGTATTTTATTTTTTACTTTTGAAATTCCGACCTCCGGAGGTCGGTTTTCTACTATAAAACTGGCAGCAAATTGCTGTAATTATAATTGCCCACCTGCATATTTATACCAAAACAACCCAAAGAATATAAACTTCATCCAACCAAAACAACACAATATTTTCAACATATACATTAAACTATTTCAAAATAAACTTCATCCAACTTCAAAATACAATCAAACAATTCCAAAATATAGAAGTCTAAAATGTCAAATAGATACAACTACGATCAGGATCCATCTACACAAACAATAATGATAATTTTGACATTATTTATTTTAACTTATTTAAACAACTAAACAACTTTTTAACTTTAACTACATTAGTTTTGATATAATTCCAACAACTAAATTCACCAACTAAACGACATTATTTATTTTAACTTGTTTAAATAACTTAAAAACTTTTTAACTTTAACTACGTTAGTTTTGACTTAATTCCAACAACTAAATTCACTAACTAAATCACATTATTTATTTTAACTTGTGTAAATAACTTAACAACTTTTTAACTTTAACTACATTAGTTTTGACTTAATTCCAACAATTAAATTCTCTAACTAAACCAAATTATTTATTTTAACTTATTTAAACACCTTAACAACTTTTTAACTTTAACTACATTAGTTTTGATTTAATTCCAACAAATAAATTCACTAGCTAAACCACATTATATATTTTAACTTGTTTAAATAACTTAACAACTTTTTAACTTTAACTACATTAGTTTTGACTTAATTCCAACAACTAAATTCACTAACTAAAGCACATTATTTATTTTAACTTATTTAAACACCTTAACACCTTTTTAACTTTAACTACATTAGTTTTGATTAAATTCCAACAACTAAATTCACAAACTAAACGACATTATTTATTTTAACTTGTTTAAATAACTTAAAAACTTTTTAACTTTAACTACATTAGTTTTGACTTAATTCCAACAACTAAATTCACTAACTAAACCACATTATTTATTTTAACTTGTTTAAATAACTTAACAACTTTTTAACTTTAACTACATTAGTTTTGATTTAATTCCAACTACTAAATTCACCAACTAAACGACATTATTTATTTTAACTTGTTTAAATAACTTAACAACTTTTTAACTTTAACTACAATAGTTTTGACTTAATTCCAACAACTAAATTCACTAACTAAACCACATTATTTATTTTAACTTATTTAAACACCTTAACAACTTTTTAACTTTAACTACATTAGTTTTGATTTAATTCCAACAACTAAATCCACCAACTAAACGACATTATTTATTTTAACTTTTTGAAACAACTTAACAACTTTTTAACTTTAACTACATTAGTTTTGATTTAATTCCAACAACTAAATTCACCAACTAAACGACATTATTTATTTTAACTTGTTTAAATAACTTAACAACTTTTTAACTTTAACTACATTAGTTTTGACTTAATTCCAACAACTAAATTCACCAACTAAACGACATTATTTATTTTAACTTGTTTAAATAACTTAACAACTTTTTAACTTCAACTACATTAGTTTTGACTTAATTCCAACAACTAAATTCTCTAACTAAACCACATTATTTATTTTAACTTGTTTAAATAACTTAACAACTTTTTAACTTTAACTACATTAGTTTTGACTTAATTCCAACAACTAAATTCACTAACTAAACCACATTATTTATTATAACTAATTTAAATAACTTAACAACTTTAACTAGTTTAGTTTTGACTTAATTCCAACAACTAAATCCTCCAACTAAACGACATTATGTATTTTAACTCATTTAAACAACAAAACAACTTTTTAACTTTAACTACATTAGTTTTGACTTAATTCCAACAACTAAATTCACTAACTAAAGCTAAGCATCAACACTAGATGGACACAAATCGATCTTGTAAGAAAATCAATTTTGTCATCAATAGGATCAACTAGTGTTGGTACTTAATTATGCTTAACAAACACATTATTCCTAAACTAAAGCTAAGCATCAACACTAGATGGACACAAATCGATCTTGCAAGAAAATCAATTTTGTCATCAATAGGATCAACTAGTGTTGGTACTTATGCTTAACAAACACATTAAATTAAAGTTAAGTGTCAACACTAGATGGACACAAATCGATCTTGCAAGAAAATCAATTTTGTCATCAATAGGATCAACTAGTGTTGGTACTTAATTATGCTTAACAAACACATTATTCCTAAACTAAAGCTAAGCATCAACACTAGATGGACACAAATCGATCTTGCAAGAAAATCAATTTTGTCATCAATAGGATCAACTAGTGTTGGTACTTAATTATGCTTCACAAACACATTATTCCTAAACTAAAGCTAAGCATCAACACTAGATGGACACAAATCGATCTTGCAAGAAAATCAATTTTGTCATCAATAGGATCAACTAGTGTTGGTACTTAATTATGCTTCACAAACACATTATTCATAAACTAAAGCTAAGCATCAACACTAGATGGACACAAATCGATCTTGCAAGAAAATCAATTTTGTCATCAATAGGATCAACTAGTGTTGGTACTTATGCTTAACAAACACATTAAATTAAAGTTAAGTGTCAACACTAGATGGACACAAATCGATCTTGTAAGAAAATCAATTTTGTCATCAATAGGATCAACTAGTGTTGGTACTTAATTATGCTTAACAAACACATTATTCCTAAACTAAAGCTAAGCATCAACACTAGATGGACACAAATCGATCTTGCAAGAAAATCAATTTTGTCATCAATAGGATCAACTAGTGTTGGTACTTATGCTTAACAAACACATTAAATTAAAGTTAAGTGTCAACACTAGATGGACACAAATCGATCTTGCAAGAAAATCAATTTTGTCATCAATAGGATCAACTAGTGTTGGTACTTAATTATGCTTCACAAACACATTATTCCTAAACTAAAGCTAAGCATCAACACTAGATGGACACAAATTGATCTTGCAAGAAAATCAATTTTGTCACCAATAGGATCAACTAGTGTTGGTACTTATGCTTAACAAACACATTAAATTAAAGTTAATCATGTCAACACTAGATGGACACAAATCGATCTTGCAAGAAAATCAATTTTGTCATCAATAGGATCAACTAGTGTTGGTACATAATTATGCTTAACAAACACATTATTCCTAAACTAAAGCTAAGCATCAACACTAGATGGACACAAATCGATCTTGCAAGAAAATCAATTTTGTCATCAATAGGATCAACTAGTGTTGGTACTTAATTATGCTTCACAAACACATTATTCCTAAACTAAAGCTAAGCATCAACACTAGATGGACACAAATCGATCTTGCAAGAAAATCAATTTTGTCATCAATAGGATCAACTAGTGTTGGTACTTATGCTTAACAAACACATTAAATTAAAGTTAAGTGTCAACACTAGATGGACACAAATTGATCTTGCAAGAAAATCAATTTTGTCATCAATAGGATCAACTAGTGTTGGTACTTAATTATGCTAAACAAACATTCGATGGACACAAACAAATTATCACAAAATTTAAACTAAGTATCAATACTAGAAGGACACAAACACATTATAAAAAGAAATTGTACTTGAACTTTAGAAATTTAGAAACACCAAACCTTATCTTCTACTTTGATGAAAGAAGCTTGTATCAACTTTTTTTGATGTTGAGCTTCCTTAGTTGCCTAGCCCGCAAAATCAACTCTTTCAACACTAGAAAAGATTCAATAATTATTAGTTACTACATAGCACAAACACACAAAGAACATTGATATTCACAACTGCCTATTTCCTAAATACGAGCAAATTTGAAAACAAGCATCAACATAGAAAATGAAAGAACACGCCCACATGAATAGATGGACACAAATCGATCTTGCAAGAAAATCAATTTTGTCATTAATAGGATCAACTAGTGTTGGTACTTACGCTTAACAAACACATTATTCCTAAATTAAAGCTAAGTGTCAACACTAGATGAACACAAATAGATCTTGCAAGAAAATCAATTTTGTCATCAATAATATTCAAGTTTAGTTAAATATAAACTTCAAATCCAAGAATATTAGTTTTATATATATATATTCAAGTTTTAGTAAGTTCAAGTTTCAATTCAAGTTCATATCTAATTTCTAAACTTAATTAGTTATATATTCAAGCTAATTAGTTCCAAATTCAAACTAGCTAGCTAGTTTCCGAAATTCAAACTATTAATTAGCCTAAAATATCAAATATAATTCAAACCATTAGTTCTAAATTCCAAATTCAAACTAGTCTTAAAATCACAAATTGAAAGTACTCCTAGAATTCAAAAACCAAACTATAATGCTAAAATCCCAAATTCAAACTATTAGTAGTCCTAAAATTTCAATAATAATTCAAACTAGTCCTAAATTCAAAATTCAAACTAGTCTTAAAATCACAAATTCAAACTAGTCCTAAAATCCCAAAATCTAACTAGTGCTAAAATCCTAAATTCAAACTAGCTAGCTATTCCTAATCCCAAATTCAAACTATTAGTCCTAAAATCTCAATAATAATTCAAACTAACTCAAATAATACCCAAATTCAAACAACTCCCAAAATATATTTCTAACTAAATCTAACATTAAAATTTTCAATTCACAATCAACAAACACAAACTAACAATCAAATATTCCCTTATTCAAACTAACAATACAAAACCCTAAATCATTCACTTACTAATTAACTAACAATCAATAAAAAAACTAATTCAATACACTAATTAACAAATTCAACACTCAAATTGAATACCCAAATTCAAACAACTCCTTAAATACCCTAATTCAATCTAATTTTACAATTCCAAAATCAAACTAATTAACTCAAGAAATGTCAAATTTCAAACAAATCCTAAGATATCCTAATTCAAACTAACCCTAACATTAAAATTTTCAATTCACAATCAACAAACACAAACTAACAATCAAATAATCCCTAATTCAAACTAACAATCAAAAACCCTAAATCATTCACTTACTAATTAACTAACAATCAATAAAAAAACTAATTCAATACACTAATTAACAAATTCAACAATCAAATTGAAAGAAATTAAAAATAATATTATGAAACCCTAACCTTGAATTAAAGGAGAAGGGCAGTGGGTCGGGATGGAGGCGGCACCGGTCGAGATGGAGGCGCCGGCGTGACCTCCTGCTGCTGCGCCGGTCGGGATGGAGGCGGCGCCGATGCGAGATGCCTCTGCTGCTGCTGCCGCCTATGCGCTGCTGCTGATCGAGGCGGCGCACCGATCAGGATGGTGGCGCCACCTCCTGCTGCTGCGCTGGTCGGGGATATGCGGGGGTCAGGGCAGTCGAGGTCTCGGGGATGGGTCGGACGACGTGAGAGAGGAGTGAGAGTGAGAGAGAGAGAGCTTGGAGTGAAAAAAATTGACTTAAGAGAGGATTGAGAGTGAGATAGCTTGGAGTGAAAAAAATTGACTTAAGAGAGGATTGAGAGTGAGAGAGCTTGGAGTGAAAAAAATGACTTAAGGGTTTTGAGATTATAATTCTTTTTTAAAAAGAAGGGTTAATTTATCGATCACGGAATGTTGATATCTTTTAAAATAATTACTAATATTTAAAAATATTGAATAAATACCGACATCGTGAAGCCGATATTATTTAAATTAAATAATAATTTAAATATACTGACCTCTTAAGGTCAGCATTTAATAATTTGTTTTAATATAAACTCACCTCTTGAGGCCGATTTTATTAATTAAAATTATATATGTATATTATATATATTTAATTTAATTTAACTACACATCAACAAAAGTTTAATTTAATAAATTTAATTTTATTGATCAATTTAATTTTTATAAATCTAAATTATATACCTTCTAATTATATAAATTTAATTTTATTGATAATTTATCAATATCAAATTTAATATAGAAATCTCCTTGAATTGATCATCGATATTTCTTTAATTGATAATGTATTTCATATCTGAACCACTAATATATAAGACTACATTTGTTAAACTGCTCGAGGAGTATATAATTAATTAAAATATTTCATACTGCAATGAATTATCCTTTACATGTCATTGCCTACGATATGATCACTACACTTGACATCCATTCAAGATCGAACGTAATAATCTTGATAGAATTACTTGCTTTGTACAGTAATTTACTACGTTCTATTGTCTATTTCATAAAATGAAATAAGACATTGAAGGTTATACGTACAAATAATTAAACAATTAATTATATAAATATAAAGTTTATAATTAATTGTTATCATGACATTTTACGAATATTATCTCACATTTCATACTCAAATGGATTATATGTTAGCACTTCACCTCTACATCATTACATGAGATTTTACCAACTTTCGAAAGTCGGTATTATAATATATTTTTTTGTTTTTTATTTTACGCAAAACCGTCCTCCGAAAGATGATAAAATTAAATCAATATATTTAATTGAGAAAAAAATAAAATATAGTTATTTATTTATTTTATTTAATACCGACATCAAGAGGTCGGTTTTATTGTATTGAAAATACCACCTCCGCAGGTCGGTATTTTGATTTCGTATGACCTCGGAGGTCGGTATTTTTATTTTTGTATTTTTGAAATTAATCGTCATTCGGATGACGATTTATTTATTAATTTATTAATTTTTTGGAAGTACTATATAAATATTTTAATGAAAATTAATATAATTACATACTATTTAATTTTACCGACTGGAAGTCCATATTATAATTTTTATTTTTTTATTTTACACAAAATCATCCTCCGAAGACGATTTAAATAAAATTAATTCAAAATATTTCTCAATTTTGTTTTTAATATTTAATTGAGAAAAATAAAATATTTTTATTTATTTATTTATTTATTTAATACCGAATTACACCGAATTTTGCCTTCAACCAAGCCTTTTCGTTCAAATCGAGAAAGATCACTTTGAAAAGTAAGTTCATGGGCAAGATGGGGTGGGTCGGGGTGAGAGAGGATGAGAGGAGTGAGAGATGCCTTAGGGTTTTGATACTATATCATTCTTTTTTTAAGAGAAGTGTTTAATTTACCGACCACGGGATGTTGATATTATTTAAATAAAATAATAATTTAAATATACCGACCTTAAGAGGTCGGTATTTATTAATTTATTTTAATATTAACTCATCTCTTGAGGTTGATTTTATTAATCAAAATTACATTTATAAATTAAAATTATATATATATATATATATATATATATATATATATATATATATATATATATATATATATATATATATATATATATATATATAAATTTAATTTAACTACACATCAACAGAAGTTTAATTTAATAAATTTAATTTTATTGATCAAGTTAATTCTATAAATTTAAATTATATACCTCCTAATTATATAAATTTAATTTTATCGATCAACAAATTAAAGTTTATCAATATCAAATTTAATATATAAATCTCCTTGAATTGATCATCGGTATTTCTTTAATTGATAATGTATTTCATATCCAGCCACTAATATACATATATATATATATATATATATATATATATATATATATATATATATATAAGATTTGATTTGTTAAACTACTCAGTGAGTATATATAATTAATCAACGTATTTCATACTCCGATGAATTATCCTTTAATTTACATATGTCATCATTGCCTACGATATTATCACAACACTTGACATCCATTCAAGATCGAACGTATATAATAATATTATCTTGCATTTCATACTCAAATAGATTATATTATATGTTAATTAGCTATTCACCTGTACATCATGACATGATATATTAAGTTCATCATTTGACAACAGACTGATAGAATTTGTACATTACTCTACAAATATAAGTATAACTATCTCTTAATTCATATCAACGTAGTTTCATACTCTAAATATGGATTATAGATATTTTTTTATTTATTCCACGAATTTTAACTTTTTATTTATAAAAGTATACAAAATTGTTACACTCTTTTAAACAATTAATTGTATGTGTAGAATGAAAATTTAGTATTATGCTAGCAAAATTATGATTTATTGGAACAGTTTTAACAAACCGACCTCCGAATGTCGCTTTTATTAAAAGTAATTAGATGAAATAAAAATACCAACCTCATGAGGTCGGTATTTTATATTAATTTATTTTTTAACTTATATAAAACTGTCATCCGAAAGACGATTTATTTAATGAAAATTAATTTAGTTACATACTATTTAATTTTACCAACTTTTGGAACTCGGTATTATAATATATTTTTTTTATTTTATTTTACGCAAAACCATCCTCCGAAAGACGATAAAATTAAATCAATATATTTAATTGAGAAAAAAATAAAGTATAGTTATTTATTTATTTTATTTAATAATGACATCAAGAGGTCGGTTTTTATTGTATTGAAAAATACCGACCTCCAGAGGTCGGTATTTTGATTTCTGTATTTTTAAAATTCTGACCTCGGGAGGTCGGTAATTTTATTTTTGTATTTTTTAAATTCCGACCTCCGGAGGTCGGTATTTTTATTTTTGTATTTTTGAAATTCCGACCTCCGGAGGTCGGTAATTTTATTTTTGTATTTTTTAAATTCCGACCTCCAGAGGTCGGTATTTTTATTTTTGTATTATTTAGATTCCGACCTCCGGAGGTCGGTATTTTTATTTTTGTATTTTTTAAATTCCGACTCCGAGGTCGGTAATTTTATTTTTGTATTTTTAAATTCCGACTGAGGTCAGTATTTTTATTTTTGTTCCATAAAATACCGATCTCGGAGGTCGGTATTTTTATTTTTGTATTTTTAGATTCCGACCTCCGAGGTCGGTATTTTTATTTTTGTATTTTTAAATTCCGACATCCGAGGTCGGTATTTTTATTTTTGTAATTTTGAAATTCCGACTCCGAGGTCGGTAATTTTATTTTTGTATTTGTTTAAATTCCGACCTCGAGGTCGGTATTTTTATTTTTGTATTATTTACATTCCGACCTCGAGGTCGGTATTTTTATTTTTGTAATTTTGAAATTTGACCTGAGGTCGGTAATTTTATTTTTGTATTTGTTTAAATTCGACTCTCGGATGTCGGTATTTTTATTTTTGTATTATTTAAATTCCGACCTCCGAGGTCGGTATTTTTATTTTTGTATTTTTAAATTCCGACTCCGAGGTCGGTAATTTTATTTTTGTATTTTTAAATTCCGACCTCCGAGGTCAGATTTTTATTTTTGTTCCATAAAAATACCGATCTCCGGAGGTCGGTATTTTTATTTTTGTATTTTTAAATTCCGACCTCCGGAGGTGGGTATTTTTATTTTTGTAGAATAAAAATTCAGACCTCCAGAGGTCGGTATGTTTATTTTTGTATTATTTAAATTCCGACCTCCAGGTCGGTATTTTTATTTTTGTAATTTTGAAATTCCGACCTCCGGAGGTCGGTAATTTTATTTTTGTATTTGTTTAAATTCCGACCTCCGGAGGTCGGTATTTTTATTTTTGTATTATTTAAATTCCGACCTCCGGAGGTCGGTATTTTTATTTTTGTATTTTTGAAATTCTGACCTCTTTTAAATTCCGACCTCCTGAGGTCGGAATTTTTTTTTTTTTGTATTTTTTAAATTTTGACCTCCGGAGGTCGGTAATTATATTTTTGTATTTTTTAAATTCCAACTGCCAGATGTCGGTATTTTATTTTCCTGCTTTATTTTGCATAAACTATTGTGTAATAAACTAACCGACCTCCTAATTCGCTAAGTATTTGGATGAAATAAAAATACCGACCGCATGAGGTCGGTATTTTATATTAATTTAATTTATATAAACTGTCATCCGAAAGACGATATATTTACGCATTAATTGAGAAAAAAAATAAAATATTGTTATTTATTTATTTTATTAATACCGACATCAAGAGGTCGGTTTTTATTGTAATTCATTTTTTCAGGGAAAAATCCCTCCAGGTCGGAATTTTATTTCCCGCTGTATTTTGCATAAAAACCGACTACGGGTAGTCGGTTTCCTAAAGTTTTTTTAATTTCTTATTCTTTTTAAGAATACCGACCTCCGGAGGTCGGAAATTACCGACCTCCATTTGAGGTCGGTAATTTTTAGGTCGGTATTCACTGTTTTTTTAGTAGTGATTGTCCCACCAGTTTCTAAGGGTTCCTGTAAAACCTGCAATGATCATGTTAGCGGCTAACTTATCACCAGCACCTTTCATTTTATATGCTGTGATGTTCATTCCCATTTCTTGGAGCTTAGAGTAAATTTGACCTTCGGCCATACCATCTATGTTCCATTCAGTCAAGCTTGAGCCATCTGCAGCAGATGCTGGATGGAGAACATCTTCCTCAAATTGAACATCAGGGAAAGAAGATCTAGGATAATAATTCCTTTTGTTAGGGTGCCTTTCTAACAAAGTTCTAAGCTTATTGCCTTGTGTAATATTAAGCTTAGACAATTGCTCATTTATCCTGTCAAGCAGTTCATTGGAATGACTAAACTCTTTGGAAAGTTTAGGGAAGTTTTCTTTAGAGAACTCGGATCTTGAAAATAGGTTTAGTATCAATCTGAGGGCTAACTTTGGAAGAGCTAGGTTTATCCGCTATTTGACTGATTCCTCTGAAATTATCCCCTTTATGTTCCTCAATTTGTTGGGATATCACATGGAGAACCTGGTTGGTATAATTGTTTTGTTCAAAAACCTTATTAAGGTCTCCAGCCACTACACCATTTTAGGCCTAAGAAAACACTAAATCTGGACAACACTTGTAAAGTGTTGCCTAAAACATTTTTGGCTACGCTTTTAAAGCATATCCTTAGTTTTTACCATTTGGCTACGATAATTTTGGCAACACTTATAAAACGTTCTCTTTAGTAGTATAGGCTACACTTTATAAGCGTTTCCACATCATGATATAATTAGCAAGGCATATTTATACATATGACTACACTTTTAAAGTGTGATATTTTTATAATTCTTAAAACAACACTTTATAAGTGTGGCCTTATAATTTTCCTAAAATTTTCACCAAAATAATGTATTCCCCCCAATATATTTAACTCTCCCTCAAATTTCTAATTTGCAAAAAATAACCTCAATATAAACATAACTCTGAAAACGTTTTGCCCCCAAATTAAAATGCTCTCCTAGTTTTGCCTATATCAAAAATTAAACCCTACTTTCTCTCCTTCTAATTTCCACCCAAAAATTCTCCATTGTAACCTTATCGATGTTTGGTTGTGATTTCCTTAATCATTCTTTACCTATATGGGAGAGACTAGAGAAATAATTCGAAGAATCCATATTTGGAGGAATCGGAGAATCTACATGCTGTGGCGATTTGGAGGAATCGGAGAACCCCAGATTTAGTCACTCGGCTCATATATGTCAGTCTTCTTCTCGATATCATTCTCGCCTCATCGTATATCAGTTTTTTGTAGAATCTTGCATGAACGTCAGTAATTGTGAACTATGTTCTTTGTTCTTTTGCTTTATTGGGGTGTCCTAGTGTTGATTAATGCTTTTGACATCTTCATTCTACTTCTGAAGTTCTTAAATTTGTACTTTCTTTTCATTCTACTTGTGAATTTCTTGAATTTTTAAATGAGCATATCAATATTTTGGAGTATAAATCAGAGACAACTGTGACACCAACTGAATTTAATTAGACTTTGAATAGAGTTGGGTGTCAGGCTATGCAGTTGTTGAAGTATATTATATTGTTCACTATCATATTTTGATCATTTCTTAGTTGGTTTAATGAACAATGTATTTGTTGATCAACGTTGATCTAAAGTTACGCTGTCTATCTTCCTCTTAAAAGTATAGTTGTTAGCAATAGAACATGGCATCAAGTGAGATCATTGTATAGAGGTCGATTCTTTGAAACTTAGTCATTCTTTAGTTATGTAGGTTAAATACATAGAAGAATTTTATCCAAATTTATACAAGCCTTTGTTGATTCACTCAATTTTTGAGAAAATGAGAAACTTGATTATGTTTATTCATGACTTTTGAGAGCTACCAAATGAAGTAAGAGGTAAAATAAAGATATCTTAATTTTTGAGTTAAGAATAAAAGATGCCTGAAATTAGATTTGAAGATGTGGTGTGATTATTCTTTAATCCTCTGTTTCTACTTTCTGGAAATTGAAAGGAGGGAAACTCCATTTATAATCCTTTAGCATACTTTATGCATATATATTTTGAGAAAGCTATGGTTTAATCACGAGTTAATTTTTATAAAAGATTGGACATGTATAATCTTGAAACTCTTGAATAGGTAGGCATTGAATACCTCTTGTACATGTGTTTTGTTATTTGTTATTAACATATGATGTAGGGTCATTCCTAACGCCCCATCTTGAAGGTGGTTTAAAGGAAAAGAAACCCTTTCACTATACATTTTAAGGATTTAAATCAACAAATACCTTTAATATAATTTGGAATTGTGAAGAGTTGTATAGGTCAATACCATCCTTTTGGTCCTATCCAAGCAAAGGATATGTTGTGACTATCTTGGAGTGTCTTTGGAAACATAATGCTACATTTGATGTGGTCATTTTATTACAGAAGTTAATAAAGGCTGAGGTTACTCCAACCATCGAGTGAGACAGAGGGAGTATAATTTTGGCATTTCAATAGTTTTATCATGAATGTGGCTCAAGGTTTCTCCATCAATTATTGATACTATTTTTATAGAGTCTGATATACAATTGTTCAAATTTTGAATGTACAACTAGAGTAGCTACTATTTTTTCCTGCAGATTGGTCGATCGGTTATCTATGGCCTGGCTACTAATGGAGAATCTGGGGTAAAACAAGGTATTGAAATGCTCAAGAATGAACTAGAACAAACTATTGCTCACTGTGGCAGAAATTATTAGAAATTATGTCAAGATGGAGAAAGAAAGGTTCCTAGGTAGGATGTAGTTTAATCATCTGTTCCTTTCCAAATGAATGGTCTTGTCAAAAAATTATATCCCGTATATTAAAAAAGTATACTTAAATACATATGTCAAAACTTACATTTTATCTTAGTATCATCTCTTTCATATTTTGATGTAAGAATTACTTGTAGGTTATTGTTGGCTTATGGGTTCTTTGGATACTTGGAAAATTTTGGAACATCCTCACCTTGTTTTACATTTGTAAGCAATCTACTCTAATGTTTCTTACTTGAGTGACGGATTTGTAGGGATTATTTAGAATTCTGATAGTGTGTGATTTCTTCTTTGAAAATAGGCTTTTTATTTCTCCATGTCATTCATGTGCTTTATGATAATCTAAGGTTGTTGTTTATTTTAATTTGATTAAAATATGTAATTTTAATGTATATGTGTGTTGTAAATTTAAATTACTTGGTATTTCTTTTCAATTTTCTATAACTAGAGAGTGATTGAAGTAAATAAAGTACTGTACAGGTTTTTTATTCTTTAATCCTGTTTATAACCTGAATCTGATTCTTGTTAAAATTGCTTAATCTAGATTAGTTTATTTTGTATTTATTAATTGCTAAGGATATATTTTATCAGCAAATCATTTTTTTGCGTTCCTTTTAAATTAGTAAAGATATGAGTTTGTCAAGTTCTGACTAGTCAAAAATTAAGTTGTACTTAACAATCTGGTAGTTTAGTGCTTCTACGTGGCTTGGATATCATACTTTGTACGTGGCTTGTACTCTCAAAATTCAGTGACGTGGTTGCTTCCCCTTCTTTGGAGTTTAGTGTTGAATTTTTGGGGTCTTTTTTGCCTTCTTGCTGTTTGATTTTGTCCTGGGTATTGAGAATTGGTGGACCTACAGAATCATGTGAAACTTTGTTTTGGCTTTGGTCATTTATTTGTGTATTAAATGTATTTTGATTGTGTGAGTAATTGCTTTTCACGTGTGCAGGTTGTTGGTAGTTTGATTTTTAACTTTTTTGGCACATTACTGTTGTCCAACCTTTGTCCTCATCTGATTTTTTTGGACTCTCTATTGGCATTGAATAATATGGTAGTTTAGTGCTTCTAGAAGTGGATTGGATATTGTTTGGTCTGTTGGGACATGAGTGTACTAAGTGTCCAAGTTTGCCACATTTTTTTCGGGCATCCTGGCGGTTTAAATTATATTAAGCATGCACTTGTTCTAGATGTTACTTATGCAAGTTATTATGTAGCTAATTGATAATTAGTGTGTATCCTTTATGTTATATTGGTATCTGACTGCTTGAGTTGCTTATTATATCATCACATGTACATTATATGTTTACTAGTCTTATGGGTGTCGTATTGTGGCTATTTCAACGTTCAGGTCACTGCAGTGGGTTATGCTATCATGACAACACGATCCCTTGACCTTAACTATATATTAGGGCATTGCGAGTTTTACGAATGTTTCTGTTGCCTGGCTTATCCTTCATTACAAATTCAGCGTTTGGAAGTTTTACAAGGATGTGTAAGTAATTAATGGTTGTTAGCCAACCAAAGTTTTCATACTACTCATTTCGTAATCGTATTGTCTTACATACTCATTTACCCCTTTTCCTTATTGTCTCTGCTTTTGGATACTGAATGTGATTTAGGACATTGATTTTTATGGCAAAATAGTAATTGCCTGAGAGATGACCAGGTTATTTATAGGTGCTTTAACTTGGTTAAATAAATGTGGAATACATGATTGAGTCAATGTCGTTCAAGTAATAAATTAACCGTGATTATGTGTACAACTACTAGTAAAACCATGCTAATGTCAATGTGTTTCCTAGTTTATAGCAGCAGAAACACTTGACAGGTTGTTGACCAAAATTGTGAGTTGGTTTTCTTTCTCTCTAATCTGATCTCAAGCAGTTTGATAGACATTTTGAGTAAATGGATTTGTTATTTATATGGTATGTGATTGTCATGCAATGTAAAAATATTTGAAGAGGTACATGAACAATAGTTCAAGGAGAACCTTTTCTGTTAAAGTTGCACACTTTTCTATTATATGAGATAAGGCATCTCATTATGGATTTAATTTGGTAATTAATTGATTAGTTAAATTTTTTGTACATGCCATGAAGACAAAAGGAAATGAATATATAGTTATAAATGTCTATTCTTTTGCTGATATCTTTTTGGTTTTAGTTTGCCTCAGAATAAAGTAGAAGTGATTAATATTGTAACTTCATCGTAAGAAAATTGAACACACAACTTATTAATCAACTAGGTGTGGTCTCTCGGCTAAGAGACCGTGTACAACATATAGTGTTGAGATGTTTTTGTATCGCTATAGACATTTTGGTCTTGTTGCAAACATTGAAGATGTACTATTGACTTGGAAAGCAATCTGGAATCTCTTCTCTATTTTATGGTGCCATCATGTATTAGTATATCTAAATTGTAATCTGCAATCTGGAACTCAATAAATTTGCAACCGAATCAGTAATCGTAACTGGAATTGATTTCGAATCGAATCAGAATCGCAATCAGAATTTGGTTTTAATTTGCCTCAGAATCTGCAAAGTGAACTAAAAAAATCTGCAATCTGAAACTGCTGCAATTTGGAATTAATCTGGAACTTCTTGCCTCTTCTATAAATGTTGCAATCTGATTTTGTTGTACATTTTAAATGTGTAAGGAAATGGAGGTGATCAAATTTGAAGGGTTGTCACAAGTCAAATTTCTGTGAAGGCTTCTACTGCTAGGCTGTTTTTTAGTTGTTCACTAACATGGATGGTAGAGTTCTATTCTTGATTATTTTATTTAAAAAACTTCTTGGTGATGGTTATTTGTGTAGATTAATTCATCACAAATGTAATCTAGTATCCACATATTTTTGGAGACCCTATGCTGGAAAATTTAAAAAGCTGAACAACGGATGACAGAACCAGATTATCTGGTGATGATCATTATTGGAAGCATGAGTCTGGTGATCAGAGGTCCTCTGATTCTGAGATGCTGAAGACCTACTCTACTGGATTGATGACTGGGAAGATATTTTATTTTGCTTTCTATTGGAAACATGTTGTTCTCATGCTTGCTACTGTTAACGTCCAAATGTTTTTTTCCTCCATCTTGTTTAGTTGTTGGTTCACCTGGTAAGTCTTCTTCTCATTGTTTTTCCCTTTTCCTTTCTTCTTTTCCACATGTTTCCAAATTTCCTTCAATTTCACTAGTTAAGGCCTCTAGATCTTTTGGCATCTCTTTTGATGAAGAAAACTCGATTATTAGAAAAACTTTAAGCGATCATACTCGGATTTTTCGTGGTCCCTTTGATTTTATGCTTGTCATTGTTGTTCTCGTTTGGGATTCAACTTCTTTAATATTTGCTCTTGATATTTTGTTTTCAAGTCTGTATACAAGATGTAACAATGATGAATACTATCATGGTTAATAGCTCCAAAGATGTCATTTTAAAAATAAAAGCTAAGTCATCCGAGATGTTGTTGAGGTTTGTCACTAACAACAACATGTTTTCCTTTGTATTGGTGTCTTGTGTCCTGCAGAGAGTGTCTTGGTGTTGTTGGAGTTGAGTTTCATCTCTTTCCATGCTTTGTTTTGTGCATCGCTATCCTCGATTTACAGGACCTCTTTGGATATTTCTCCTTCTCGCCCTCGTTTCGCCCGATCTGATTTACAGGACCCCTATTTTTGGGATTCCTTCTACTATCAATTACTCTTATATGGAATCACATGAATACTATCTACGATTTCATTTTTTCGCATCCCGTGGCTTAAATTATATTAAGCTTGCACTTGTTGCAGATGTTACTTATGCAGGTTATTATGTAGCTAATTGATAATCAGTGTGTATCATTTATGTTTTATGGGTATCTGACTGCTTGAGTTGCTTATTATATCATCACATGTACATTATATGTTTACTAGTCTTATGGGTGTCATATTGCGGCTATTTCAACGTTCATGTTATTGCAATGGGTTATGTTATCATGACAACACAATCCCTTGACCTGAACTAGAAAATGAGGGCATTGCGAGTTTCACCAATGTTTCTATTTCATGCCTTATCATTCATTACATATTCAACGATTGGAAGTTTTACAAGAATGTGTAAGTAATTAATGGTTATTAGCTAACCAAAGTTCTCATACTACTCATTTCATAATCGTATTGTCTTACATACTCATTTACCCTTTTTCCTTACTGTCTCTACTTTTTGATGTTAATGTGATTTAGGACTTTGATTTTTATGGCAAAATGGTAATTGCATGAGAGATTGAGCTGCTTGTCATCTCAATTACTGTTTCTAGTTCAGTGTGCCACGTGATAGAAATCTGTGACGTGGGGAAAGAATGCTTACTTAAACATGTTATAATCTGTTTGCTGCAGGTATTGATCGAGAAAAGTTCTTAGCGGATACAATCTATTGGCAAGATCAAGTTCTCCATTACTGGAGACTGATGGATGTAAACGAGAAAGAAACACGTAATGTAATGGACATGAGTGCTGGAAATGGATTGTATCCTTCGACCTCAGGTAACATATTTCTTTCAAAATTTGATGCTTGTGAGGCTACAGAATGTCACTCAATTCATAATATTTTGCTGCTCGTTGTCATGGTCCTCGCAGTAGATTCTCTCTTTGATCTGTAAAAATCCAAAAGATCTACTAAGTTAGTTACATCAGAGAGATTACTCCAAGCTAAATGGTTTAGTAAACATCTAGACTTAAAATGTGTATGAGGAGTTAGAAGTTCCTTCAAAACATCTAGAGTTCTAGGCTTATTCGAGTTGATAATATTTGGATGAAACCAACTGGTTGTTCTTATCCACGATCAGTCAGACACTGGTAATCTGCAATCTAGAACTCAATAAAATCTGTAAACTAAAACTGTAATCTACAATTTGCAAACTGGAACTATAATCTGCAATCTAGAATTAATCTGGAACTGTAATCTGGAATTAATCTGAATCGAATCAAATCGCAACTGGAATTAATTTGGAATCGAATCGAATCGTAATCTACAATCTGCAATTTGGTTTTAATTTGCCTCGTAATCGCAAAGTGAACTCAAAAATCGCAACTGCAATATGGAACCGCAATCTGAATTAATCTGGAACTTCTTGCCTCTTCTATAATCGCAATCTGATTTTGTTGTACATTTTAAATGTGTAGGGAAATGGAGGTGATCAAATTTGAAGAGTCGCCACAAGTCAATTTGATCTCATTGAAGTGGATGATGAAGAGTTTTTGAACTATTGTAAAAGTTTAAGTACATTATGTTTGATTTTGTGAAATATATTCATTGCTAGAATATATTGAACTATTGTAAGAGTACTTTTTGAACTATAGTGTACACATATTATTGCTTTATAAGTATGTGTATGTACGCAAGACATACTATCTTTTGAAGTTTATTGCAAATCTATATGTTTGAATTACTTATTAGCCAATTTAATGCTTGAGATTATTTATTGCAAAACAAAATTGGTGTTTTTTAATTAGAAATTGTGGCATATAAATATTTTATAGCCAAAATAGTATTACCACACTTAAAAGTGTAGCCATAGGGCTGTAAATTGTGGTATGCATGTGGGCAAGGACTACACTTCAAAGTGTTGTCATACACTAGATAGAAAAGGCAACACTTTAAAATCGTTGTCATACATTAGATAGAAAAGGCAACACTTTAAAATCATGGGCAATAAGGAAGCAAAGGCAACGCTTGAAAGTGTAGTTGTATGAGATAGAAATGTTGCTATATGAGGTACATCAAAGCGTTGCCATTTTGTGCCTTTTAGGCTACGCTTTTAAGCGTAGCTGATAAGGCAACACTTGAAAAGTGTTGCCTAAACTCTAAGGTTACGCCTCTTTTGGCCACCCTTGGAAAAGCGTTGCTTAAAGTCCAAAAGTGTAGCCTTTTGTCAAAGGCCACACTTTTTGCTAGTTTAGGGAACACTTTATTGGAGTGGCCGTAGGCCTAAAATGGTGTAGTGAGCTGTTATCAAGGCAGATTCTTTTTCTATGGGTTTTTTGAAAGGTGCCGCCTTAAGGATTTCTTTCCTGTAAGGGATGCTAAGTCCTTCTAGAGGAGGAGTAATACTTTCAACCACCTGTTCTTTGGTGTACCATTTGTTGATAAGGACTCGAGGGATGACTGTTTATCATCAATTTGCCCAGAAGCTTCGAACCATTTAAAAAACTCTATTTCGGTTTTGAATCTTTTCATATCTTTGAACCACTTATCCCTGAAAGAGGTTCGTTGTTCCACCGTGTAGGTAGCTTTATACCAATTTACCTTTTGCTTATGTTCAGGGGCTTTCCACCAAGAATGCAATTTCTTTTTACTAGGGACAAAGTCTTCCTCATCAGAAGTAAGTACTCCGACGGAATCTTTTCTTTGATGAACAGGTTTCATATCACTAGCAGTAGGACTTCCCAGAGTTTCATCTTCATAGTAAACCTTAGGAACGGTCTGGGAGAAATCTACTCCATGAAATTTTCTATGGTCAGGCTGGCTAATACCACTATCTTCATCCTCCTCCCGGGGTTGAAAAGAAGAGGGTCTTGCCGAAGACATTCTTCTACTTGAAGACGCTTGGCTAAAAGAACTGGATCTTAAAAACTTAAGGTTAATAGATCCGTCAGGGAATTGGATAACCCTATCTAACTGCGAAGTCTCAGGTTGAAGGGGTAAAGGATTCGTAATAGAATCAAATTTCCATTCTTCATCAGCTAAAATATCAGTCCACTTAAGAAGTCTAGGGACAAAAGTAGTACTATGCTCTTGGTTAGCTTCCATAAGCATAGTGACTCCTTTAACACTAGAAGCAATAGCCTTTGGGGCTATTGTGGTTTTCATAAGCTTGTAATATACCCGATATATTACAAAGAATTTCTCTGGTATCTATTTTACTATTCATGTTCTTAGTTTTGACATTAAGTGTCAAAGTATCAATAATATTAGGATCATGAATATCAACAGTAAAATTAGGATAACAGTTAAAGTAAACTGGTCCATAAGCTAGATTACTTTCTAATACTCCTAACAGAGAATCATCAAAATTAAGTAGTCTATCATCTCTAAGAAGCAGACAAATAGGAATATTCAAGCCTTTACGGAAAAGAGGTTTAACAGCAACTTGCACAAGTCCAATATGAAGAAATTTAAATTCCTTCCTATATCTATCAATATCAGCAGATAACAACAATTTAATAGTTTCAAGCGAATTATTGATAGCAATAGTTGACTCACAAGTTTTAATATTATATTTTTTAAACATGGAAAAATTACCTAACTGGTAAATCTTTTCAAATGGCTCTTTAGGGATAGACCAATTTTGTAAATCATTTTCTGTTTTAGAAATAGATATATTAATAGAATTAATAAGATGTCATGTCTATTATCCATAGAGATAGAATGCCATTAGACTATACTAATGATACGATAAAAAGAAACTAAGCATTCTAGTAAAGATATCAACTAGTCATACAACATGAGATTTCAAATTCTTCTATAGTAACTATGGAGTCATACTTGGATTTTACATTAAGGACTATGGATTTTACAAGAGATTTTCAAGTAAAGTACCTTGCAGTCTACACTTTGTCCCATTGGCTTAACGACCGCCTATCGGCATCGCAACTACTTGAAACATTCTCAACACCTTTCCTTAATCACCATACATGAACTCCATTTTTACAGTTAAAGAATTGCAAATTCATATTGTATAACAAGGTGATAACTTTGCTAAATTGCTAAGTAACTAATTAACATTTCATAAGTACAGTCTTGGCATAAAGATTTAGCCGTCCATGGCTATAATTAACATTACTATTAACATGCTAAATATGCCTAACATGGCTCTGATACTAAATCCTAAACCTACAACCCTACACCTTAAACCCTAACCTTAAATCGTAAACCCAAAACCCTAAATTCTAAACCCTAATCCCTAAACCCTAAACCCTAAACACTAACCCTTAACTCGGAACTCAAAACCCTAAACCAGAAACTCTAAAATCTTAATTCTAAACACTAAATTTTAAATCCTAAATTCTAAAGAATAAACCCTAAATCCTAAACCCTAAACCCTTGATCCCTAACACTAAACCGTAAACCTTAAATCCTAAACCATAAACCCTAAACCCTAAATCCTAACCCCTAAACCCTAACCCCTAACCCTAAAACCAAATCCCTAAACCCTAAACCCAAAACCCAAACCCCAAAACCCTAAACCCTAAACCTTGAGCCCTAAAACCCTAAACCCAAAACCCTAAACCATAAACCATAAACCATAAACACTAAACTTAAACCCCAAATCCAAAATCCTAAATCATAAACCCTAAACACTAAGCCATAAAGCCTAAATCCTAAACCACTTAATACTAAACTCTAAACCCAAAACCCTAACCTAAAACCATAAACCCTAAACCCTAAACTATAATCCCTAACCCTAAACCCTAAGCCCTACACTCTAAACCCTAATTCCTAAACTCTATACCCTAAACCTAAACCCTTAACCCTTAACCCAAAACCTTAAACTCTAAACCTTTAACCCAAAACCTTAAACTCTAAACCTTTAACACAAAACCCTAAAACCCTAATTCAAAACCCTAAACCCCTAACCATTAACACTATACCCTAAACCCTAAACCCTAAAACTCTAAAACCAAAACCCTAAACCCTAAATCCAAAACCATAAACCCTAAACCCTAAACCATGATCCATAAACGATAAACCCTAAAACGTAAATGCTACACCCTAAACCCTTATCACTAAACCTTAATCCCTAAACCTTAAACCCTAGCCCTAAACACATAATAGAAAACCCTAAACCCTAAATCCAAACTCTAAACCATAAACCCTAAACCCTAAACCCTAAACCCAAAACCCCAGAACCTAAACACCAAACCCTAAATCATAAACCCTAGCCCTAAACCTTAAAACCTAATTCCTTAACTTTGAACCCTAAACATTAACTTTAAACCCTAAACATTAACTTTAAACCCTAAACACTAAACCCTAAGCCCGAAACCTACACCTTAAACCCTAAATCACAAATCCTAAACCATATATCCTAAACCCTAAACCCAAAACTCAAAACCCTAGACCCTAAACCCTAAACCCTAAACCTAACACCCAAAACCCAAAACCCAAAACGCTAAGCCTAAACCCCAAATCAATAACCCTATATCCTAATTCCTAAACCTTAAACCCAAAACTCAAGACCCTAAACCCTAAACCTAAAACCCAAAACCCAAAACCCAAAACGCTAACCCTAAACCCCAAATCAATAACCCTATATCCTAAACCCTAAACCTTAAACCCAAAATGCTAAACAATAAACCATAAAGACTAAACCCTAAACCTCTTAATCCTAAACTCTAAACCCAAAACCCAAAACCCGTAACACTGAACTATAAACCCTAAAACCTAAAACGTAAATCCTACACCCTAAACCCTAAACCCCAAACCCTAAATCCTAAATTCAACAACCTAAACCCTAAATCGTAAATCCCTAACTCTAAACCCTAAACCCTAAACCATTAACCTTAAACCCTATAACCTAACCCTAAAACCCTAAAACCAAAACCCTAAACCATAAATCGAAAATCCTAAATCCTAAACCCTAAACCACAAACCCAAAAACCTAAACCTAAGCCCTAAAATTAAATGCTAAACCCTAATAACTAACCCTAAACCTTAACGCTAATTCCTAAACTCTAATCTCTAAACTCTAACCCTAACCCTAAACCCTAAACCCTAAACCTAATAACGTAAACCCTAAACCCTAAATCATAAACCTTAAACCCTAAACCCTAAACTCTAAACCATAAAGCCTAAACCCTAAGCCACTTATTTCTCAACTCTCATCCCAACACCCTACCCTAATACCTAACCCCCTTATTTCTAAATTCTAAACCCAAAACCCTAACCTAAACCCTAAACCCTAAATTCTGACACTGAACCATTAATCCTAAACCTATAACCCTACACCTTAAACCCTAACCTTAAATCGTAAACCCAAAACCCTAAATTCAAAACCCCAATCCCTAAACCCTAAACCCTAAACACTAACCCTTAACTCAAAACTCAAAACCCTAAACTAAACTCTAAACTCTTAATTCTAAACACTAAATTTTAAATCCTAAATTCTAAAGAATAAATCCTAAACCCTAAACCCTAAACCCTAGATCCCTAACACTAAACCGTAAACCTTAAATCCTAAACCATAAACCCTAAACCCTAAATCCTAACCCCTAAACCCTAACCCCAAACCTAAAACCAAATCCCTAAACCCTAAACCCAAAACCCAAACCCCAAAACCCTAAACCCTAAACCTTGAACCCTAAAACCCTAAACCATAAACCATAAACACTAAACTTAAACCCCAAATCCAAAATCCTAAATCATAAACCCTAAACACTAAGCCATAAAGCCTAAATCCTAAACCACTTAATACTAAACTCTAAACCCAAAACCCTAACCTAAAACCATAAACCCTAAACCCTAAACTATAAACCCTAACCCTAAACCCTAAACCCTACACTCTAAACCCTAATTCCTAAACTCTATACCCTAAACCTAAACCCTTAACCCTTAACCCAAAACCTTAAACTCTAAACCTTTAACCCAAAACCTTAAACTCTAAAACTTTAACCCAAAACCCTAAAACCCTAATTCAAAACCCTAAACCCCTAACCATTAACACTATACCCTAAACCCTAAACCCTAAAACTCTAAAACCAAAACCCTAAACCCTAAATCCAAAACCATAAACCCTAAACCCTAAACCATAATCCATAAACAATAAACCCTAAAACGTAAATGCTACACCCTAAACCCTTATCCCTAAACCTTAATCCCTAAACCTTAAACCCTAGCCCTAAACACATAATATAAAACCCTAAACCCTAAATCCAAACTCTAAACCATAAACCCTAAACCCTAAACCCTAAACCCAAAACCCCAGAACCTAAACACCAAACCCTAAATCGTAAACCCTAGCCCCAAACCTTAAAACCTAATTCCTTAACTTTGAACCCTAAACATTAACCTTAAACCCTAAACACTAAACCCTAAACCCTAACCCTACACCTTAAACCCTAAATCATAAATCCTAAACCATATATCCTAAACCCTAAACCCAAAACCTTAAACCCAAAACTCAAAACCCTAGACCCTAAACCCTAAACCTTAAACCTAAAACCCAAAACCCAAAACCCAAAACACTAAGACTAAACCCCAAATCAATAACCCTATATCCTAATTCCTAAACCTTAAACCCAAAACTCAAAACCCTAGACCCTAAACCCTAAACCCTAAACCTAAAACCCAAAACCCAAAACCCAAAACGCTAACCCTAAACCCCAAATCAATAACCCTCTTTCCTAAACCCTAAACCTTAAACCCAAAATGCTAAACTCTAAACCATAAAGACAAAACCCTAAACCTCTTAATCATAAACTCTAAACCCAAAACCCAAAACCCATAACACTAAACTATAAACCCTAAAACCTAAAACGTAAACCCTACACCCTAAACCCTAAACCCCAAACCCTAAATCCTAAATTCAACAACCTAAACCCTAAATCATAAATCCCTAACTCTAAATCATAAATCCTAAACCATTAACCCAAAAACCAAAACCCTAAACCCTAAATCCAAAACCCTAAACCCTAAACCCTAAACCATAATTCATAAACCATAAACCCTAAACCCTAAATGCTAAACCCTAAACCCTAAACCATAATCCATAAACCATAAACCCTAAACCCTAAACCATAATCCATAATCCATAAACCTTAAACCCTAGCCCTAAACACTTAATACTAAACCCTAAACCCTAAATCCAAACTCTAAACCATAAACCCTAAACCCTAAATCCAAACTCTAAACCATAAACCCTAAACCCTAAACCCTAAACACCACACCCTAAACCGTAAACCCTAGCCCTAAACCTTAAACCCTAATTCTTTAACTTTGAACCCTAAACATTAACCTTAAACCCTAAACACTAAACCTTAAACCCGAACCCTAAACCTTAAACCCTAAATCATAAATCCTAAACCATATATCCTAAACACTAAACCCAAAACCTTAAACCCAAAACTCAAAACCCTAGACCCTAAACCCTAAACCCTAAACCTAACACCCAAAACCCAAAACGCTAAGCCTAAACCCTAAATCAATAACCCTATATCCTAATTCCTAAACCTTAAACCCAAAACTCAAGACCCTAAACCCTAAACCTAAAACCCAAAACCCAAAACCCAAAACGCTAACCCTAAACCCCAAATCAATAACCCTATATCCTAAACCCTAAACCTTAAACCCAAAATGCTAAACTATAAACCATAAAGACTAAACCCTAAACCTCTTAATCCTAAACTCTAAACCCAAAACCCAAAACCCGTAACACTGAACTATAAACCCTAAAACCTAAAACGTAAACCCTACACCCTAAACCCTAAACCCTAAATACTAAATTCAACAACCTAAACCCTAAATCATAAATCCCTAACTCTAAACCCTAAACCCTAAACCATTAACCCTAAACCCTATAACTTAACCCTAAAACCCTAAAACCAAAACCCTAAACCCTAAATCAAAAATCCTAAACCCTAAACCCTAAACCACAAACCCAAAAACCTAAACCTAAACCCTAAAATTAAATGCTAAACCCTAACAACTAACCCTAAACCTTAACGCTAATTCCTAAACTCTAATCTCTAAACTCTAACCCTAACCCTAAACCCTAAATCCTAAACCTAATAACGTAAACCCTAAACCCTAAATCATAAACCTTAAACCCTAAACCCTAAACTCTAAACCATAAAGCCTAAACCCTAAGCCCCTTATTTCTAAACTCTAATCCCAAAACCCTAACCTAAACCCTAAACCCCTTATTTCTAAATTCTAAACCCAAAACCCTAACCTAAACCCTAAACCCTAAATTTTAACACTAAACCATTAATCCTAAACCTACAACCCTACACCTTAAACCCTAACCTTAAATCGTAAACCCAAAACCCTAAATTCTAAACCCTAATCCCTAAACCCTAAACCCTAAACACTAACCCTTAACTCGGAACTCAAAACCCTAAACCAAAAACTCTAAAATCTTAATTCTAAACACTAAATTTTAAATCCTAAATTCTAAAGAATAAACCCTAAATCCTAAACCCTAAACCCTTGATCCCTAACACTAAACCGTAAACCTTAAATCCTAAACCATAAACCCTAAACCCTAAATCCTAACCCCTAAACCCTAACCCCTAACCCTAAAACCAAATCCCTAAACCCTAAACCCAAAACCCAAACCCCAAATCCCTAAACCCTAAACCTTGAGCCCTAAAACCCTAAACCCAAAACCCTAAACCATAAACCATAAACCATAAACACTAAACTTAAACCCCAAATCCAAAATCCTAAATCATAAACCCTAAACACTAAGCCATAAAGCCTAAATCCTAAACCACTTAATACTAAACTCTAAACCCAAAACCCTAACCTAAAACCCTAAACCCTAAACCCTAAACTATAAACCCTAACCCTAAACCCTAAACCCTACACTCTAAACCCTAATTCCTAAACTCTATACCCTAAACCTAAACCCTTAACCCTTAACCCAAAACCTTAAACTCTAAACCTTTAACCCAAAACCTTAAACTCTAAACCTTTAACCCAAAACCCTAAAACCCTAATTCAAAACCCTAAACCCCTAACCATTAACACTATACCCTAAACCCTAAACCCTAAAACTCTAAAACCAAAACCCTAAACCCTAAATCCAAAACCATAAACCCTAAACCCTAAACCATAATTCATAAACGATAAACCCTAAAATGTAAATGCTACACCCTAAACCCTTATCCCTAAACCTTAATCCCTAAACCTTAAACCCTAGCCCTAAACACATAATATAAAACCCTAAACCCTAAATCCAAAATCTAAACCATAAACCATAAACCCTAAACCCTAAACCCTAAACCCAAAACCCCAGAACCTAAACACCAAACCCTAAATCGTAAACCCTAGCCCCAAACCTTAAAACCTAATTCCTTAACTTTGAACCCTAAACATTAACCTTAAACCCTAAACACTAAACCCTAAACCCTAACCCTACACCTTAAACCCTAAATCATAAATCCTAAACCATATATCCTAAACCTAAACCCAAAACCTTAAAACCCAAAACTCAAACCTAGACTAAACCCTAAACCTAAAACCTAAACCCAAAACCCAAAACCCAAAACACTAAGACTAAACCCAAATCAATAACCCCATATCCTATTCCTAAACCTTAAACCCAAAACTCAAAACCACAAACCCTAAACCCAACCTAAACCTAAAACCAAAACCCACCTTAACCCCTAAACCCCAAATCAATAACCCTCTTCTAAACTCTAAACCTTAAACTCAAAATGCTAAACTCTAAACCATAAAGACAAAACCCTAAACCTCTTAATCATAAACTCTAAGACCAAAACCCAAAACCCATAACACTAAACTATAAACCCTAAAACCAAAAACGTAAACCCAACCTCCTAAACCCTAAACCCCAAACCCCTAAATCCTAAATTCAACAACCTAAACCCTAAATCATAAATCTCAACCCAACCCTAAACCCTAAACCATTAACCCTAAAACAAAACCCCAAACCCTAAATCCAAAACCCCAAACCCTAAATCCAAAACCCTACACCCTAAACCCAAACCATAATTCATAAACCATAAACCCTAAACCTAAATGCTAAACCCTAAACCCTAAACCATAAATTATAAATAACCCTAAACTAAACCATAATCCATAATCCGAAACCTTAAACCCCAGCCCTAAACACTTAATACTAAACCCTAAACTCAAACTAAAACTTAACATAAACCCTAAACCCTAAATCCAAACTCTAAACCATAAACCCTAAACCCTAAACACCAAACCCTAAACCGTAAACCCACGGGAGTGCTCTAAATAACCCTGGCAACATAGGCCGGGGCATCCTCGTAAACTAATGGTGACTGATATTTGCATTCTCCGCCTTTCGAAGGAACTAATAATCAGCCGGCGAAGTGTTCGCTATATTTGGCCTATCTTGGTGTGCAAACTTAAAATACAATAATGTTATCCTTGAAGTGGACTCGCAATTACTGGTAGAATGGATGAAGGACCACAATACTGCACCTTGGAAAATTTCTTATCAGTTGCAGAAACTCCAGCAGCTAGCCAGCAAATTCGATCAGTTCAAATGCATACATACTCTCAGGGAAGCCAACTGGGTAGCAGACTTCTTGGCTAAATATAGTCATCAAATCATACAACCTATGGTATACTTCGACAGTCAACAACTCCCTCAACTGGCAGCAACTTACATCCAACAAGACATAGCAGGCTTGGCAAGTTTCAGACGAAGAAAGGTTAAGAGAATTAAAGAACCTCCGTGAATTAATCACTGATGGGCAGACTGAGGATGGAGCTAGAACTTCACCTCATCTATCTCGGATGATCACCCCATCATCCTCCACTTGATTTTCCCTTGGTTAGGATAGAATTCTTCTTTCCTATATTGTAAAGGGAGAGTCTCCCTTATTTCATTTCCTAGAATCTTTGTATCGAGAGGAGTCCTCTCATATAGGTGTTTAGACGATAGGATCTCGTTTTAATTTTGGTAAAGAATTGGAGAACTTACTATTTGGTTAGTAGGCTACCGATCCTTTACCACCTTAAGGGAGGTAAGGTCTAAGTCCCCCTCTATGTACTTTGTTTTTGCATCTATGATAAGGCACAGGGGTGTTAAGCCCTTCCCCTTAAAGTCAAAAAAAAAAAAAAAAAAAAAAAAAAAAAAAATCAGAACCCTAGTAACCCAAAACCTAATTCCTTAACTTCAACCCTAAACATTTACCTTAAACTAAACACTAAACCTTAAACCCAACCCTAAACCTTAAACCCTAAATCATAAATCCTAAACCATATATCCTAAACCTAAACCTTAAACCCAAACCAAAACTCAAAACCTAAACTCCCTAAACCCTAAACCTAAACCCAAAACCCAAAACCCAAAACGCTAACCCTAAACCCCAAATCAATAATCCTATATCCTAAATCCTAAACCGTAAACCCAAAATGCTAAACTCTAAACCATAAAGACTAAACCCAAAACCCACACCTGCCAGAGTAGGTTTAGTTTAGGTTTGTGGTTTAGGATTAATAGTTTGATTAGGTTTAGGTTTAGGTTTAAAATTTTGGGGTTGGGGATTGGTTTTAGGTTTAATGTTTAGGAATTAGGGTTAGGTTTAGTGGTTTGGTTTAGTGTTTTTAAGGTTTTGTGTTTAGGTTTGGGGTTTAGTTTAGGCTTAGGTTTGTTTAATGTTTAGGCGAGGGTTTATGTTTTTAGGTTTTGTATTTGGCGTTTAGGGTAGGTTTATGGTTTATGGTTTAGCATTTTGTATTTTAGGTTTAGGGTTTAGGTCTAGCATCGGTTTTGGGTTTAGGTTTAGGATATATGGTTGAGGATTTAGGATTTAGGTTTGTGTTAGGGTTTAGGTTTGGAGTTTAGGTTTAGGTTAGGGTTTAGGGTTTAGGATTTGAGTTAAGGAATTAGGGTTTTAGGTTTAGAGGTTTTAGTTTAGCATTTAAGTTTAGTGTTTAGGTTTAGTTTGGGGTTTAGGTTTAGGGTTTATAGTTTAGGTTTGGGTGGTTAGGGTTTTGGAATTAGGATTTAGGGTTTAGGTTTGTGTTTAAAGTAAGGATTTAGGGTTTAGGTTTTGAAATTAGATTTGTGGTTTAGGATTAATAGTTTAGTTGTAGGGTCTAGGTTTAGGATTAGGTTTATGGTTTAGGTTTTGGGTTTCAAATTTAGTGTTAGGGTTTAGGATTAGAGTTTAGGATTTAGGGTTTAATGTTTAGCACTAAGGGTTTAGGGTTTAAGGATTAGTGTTTAGGTTTAGCATTTATGGTTTGGGCGCTTAGGTGGCTTTTGCTCGATGGATTATGGTTTGGGTTCTGGTTTAGTTTTTACGATTTAGGGATTTTGTTATAGGGTTTAAGGGTTAAGGTATAGCGCTTAGGGTTTATGGTTAAGCAATTTAGGATTTAGGGTTTTCTGTGTAGGTATTAGAGTTTAGGGTTCAAAGTTTAGGGTTTAAGGTTCAGGGTTCCAAGTTTAGTGTTTAAGGTTTAGGGTTTCATGTTTAGGGTTTAGGGTTACGAGTTTACGGTTTAGGGTCTAGACTTTTTGGTTTAAGGTTTAGGGTTTAGGGTTTAGGGTTTAGAGTTTAGGGTTTAGGGTTTAGGTTTAAGGTTTAGGATTAATAGTTTAGAATTAGGGTTTAGGGTTTAGGGTTTAGAATTTTGGATTAAGGGATTGGGTTTAGGGTTTATTGTTTAGGAATTAGGGGTTAGGTTTAGAGTTTAGGGTTAAGGGTTTAGGGTTTTGTGTTTAGGGTTTAGTGTTTAGAGTTTAGGGCTTAGGCTTTTGGTTTAATGTTTAGCATTTAGGGTTTAAGGGTTACGTTTAGATTTTAGGGTTTTGTATTTGGGGTTTAGGGTTAGGGTTTAGGGTTTATGGTTTAGGGTTTTGTATTTTGGGTGTAGGGTTTAGGGTCTAGCATCTGGATTTTGGGTTTAGGGTTTAGGATATATGGTTGAGGATTTAGGGTTTAGGGTTTAGGGTTAGGGTTTAGGGTTTAGTGTTTAGGGTTTAGGGTTAGGGTTTAGGGTTTAGGGTTAAGGAATTAGGGTTTAGAGTTAAGGAATTAGGGTTTAGCATTTAAGCTTTAGTGTTTAGGTTTAGGGTTTGGGGTATAGGGTTTAGGGTTTAGGGTTTAGGTTTAGGGTTTAGGTTTAGGGTTTAGGTTTAGGGTTTAGGATTAATAGTTTAGAATTAGGGTTTAGGGTTTTGGGTTTAGAATTTTGGATTTAGGGATTGGGTTTAGGGTTTAATGTTTAGGAATTAGGGGTTAGGTTTAGAGTTTAGGGTTTAGGGTTTTGTGTTTAGGGTTTACGGTTTAGAGTTTAGGGCTTAGGCTTTTTGGGTTAATGTTTACCGTTTAGGGTTTAGGGGTTACGATTTAGGTTTTAGGGTTTTGTATTTAGGGTTTAGGGTTAGGGTTTAGGGTTTATGGTTTAGGGTTTCATATTTTTGGTGTAGGGTTTAGGGTCTAGCCTTTGGGTTTTTGGTTTAGGGTTTAGGATATATGGTTGAGGATTTAGAGTTTAGGGTTTAGGGTTAGGGTTTAGGGTTTATAGTTTAGGGTTTAGGGTTAGGGTTTAGGATTTAGAGTTATGGAATTAGGGTTTAGGTTTAGAGGTTTTAGTTTAGCATTTAAGCTTTAGTGTTTAGGTTTAGGGTTTGGGGTTTAGGGTTTAGGGTTTAGGGTTTAGGGTTTAGGGGTTAGGGTTTAGGGTTTAAGGTTTAGGGTTTAGTGTTTAGGGTTTAGGGTTAGGGTTTTGGGTTTAGAGTTTCAAATTAAGAGGTTTAGGGTTTAGGATATAGGGTTATTGATTTGGGGTTTAGGGTTAGTGTTTTGGGTTTAAGGTTTAGGGTTTAGGATATAGGGTTATTGATTTGGGGTTTAGGGTTAGCGTTTTGGGTTTTGGGTTTTGGGTTTTAGGTTTAGGGTTTAGGGTTTTGAGTTTTGGGTTTAAGGTTTAGGAATTAGGATATAGGGTTATTGATTTGGGGCTTAGGCTTAGCGTTTTGGGTTTTGGGTTTTAGGTTTAGGGTTTAGGGTTTAGGGTCTAGGGTTTTGAGTTTTGGGTTTAAGGTTTTGGGTTTAGGGTTTAGGATATATGGTTTATGATTTAGGGTTTAAGGTTTAGGGTTAGGGTTTAGGGTTTAGTGTTTAGGGTTTAAGGTTAATGTTTAGGGTTCAAAGTTAAGGAATTAGGGTTTAAGGTTTAGGGCTAGGGTTTACGATTTATGGGTTGGTGTTTAGGTTCTGTGGTTTTGGGTTTAGGGTTTAGGGTTTAGGGTTTATGGTTTAGAGTTTAGATTTAGGGTTTAGGATTTAGTATTAAGCATTTAGGGCTAGTGTTTAAGGTTTAGGGTTTAAGGTTTAGGGATAAGGGTTTACAGTTTAGCACTTAGGGTTTATGAATTATGGTTTAGGGTTTAGGGTTTAGGGTTTTGGATTTAGGGTTTAGGGTTTTGGTTTTAGGGTTTTAGGGTTAAGGTATAAGGTTTAGGGTTTAGGGTATAGGGTTAATGGTTAGGGGTTTTGGGTTTAGAATTAGGGATTTAGGGTTTGGGGTTTACGATTTTGAATTTAGGATATAGAGTTTAGGGTTGAGGGTTTAGGATTTAGGGTTTAGGGTTTCAAGTTTAGTGTGTAGGGTTTTGAGTTTAAGGTTTAGGGTTAAGGGTTTAAGATCTAGGGGTTTAGGGTTTAGGATTTAGGATATATATATGGTTTAGGATTTAGGGTTTAGGGTTTAGGGTATAGGGCTTAGGGTTAGGGTTTAGGGTTTAGGGCTTAGGGCTTAGGGTTTAGGGTAAGGGTTAAGGGTTTAGAGTTAAGAATTAGGGTTTAGGTTTAGGGTTAGAGGTTTGGGTTTAGCGTTCAAGTTTTAGGGTTTAAGTTTAGGACTTGGGGTTTAGGTTTTAGGGTTTAGGGCTAGGATTTAGGGTTTCGAGTTTAGGGTCTAGGATTTTGGGTTTAGAGTTTACGATTTAGGGTTTAGTTTTAGGGTTTGAATTTGAGGTTTAGGGTTTAGGGTTTAGTGTTTATGGTTTAGGATTAAGGTTTTAGGTTTAGGGTTTTGGGTTTAGGGTTTAGGGTTTAGTATTTAGGGTTTAGAGATTGGAGTTTAGGGTTTAGGGTTTATGGATTATGCTTTAGGGTTAGAAGTTTGGGTTTAGCGTTCAAGTTTTAGGGTTTAAGTTTAGGATTTGGGGTTTAGGTTTTAGGGTTTAGGGCTAGGATTTAGGGTTTCGAGTTTAGGGTCTAGGATTTTGATTTTAGAGTTTACGATTTAGGGTTTAGTTTTAGGGTTTGAATTTGGGGTTTAGGGTTTAGGGTTTAGTGTTTATGGTTTAGGATTAAGGTTTTTGGTTTAGGGTTTTGGGTTTAGGGTTTAGGGTTTAGTATTTAGGGTTTAGAGATTGGAGTTTAGGGTTTAGGGTTTATGGATTATGGTTTAGGGTTCAGGGTTGATGATTTAAGGATTTGGTTTTAAGGTTTAAATGTTAAGCTTTGGGTTTAGGGTTTAGGGTTTAGGGTTTATGGTTTAGGGTTTAGGATTTAGAGTTAGGGATTTAGAGTTTAGGGTTTAGAGTTATGGATTTAGGGTTTAGGGTTTAGAATTTAGGATTTCGGGTGTTTGATTAAGAGTTTAGGGTTAGTGTTTAGGGTTTATGGTTTAGGGTTTTGGGTTTAGGGTGTCGGGTTTTGGGTTTAGGGTTTACGGTATATGGTTTAGTTTTAGGGTTAAAATTTGGGGTTTAGGGTTTAGGGTTTATAGTTTGGATTTAGGGTTTATGGTTTAGGATTAAGGTTTTAGGGTTAGGGTTTAGGGATTAGTATTTATGGTTTAGGGATTTGGTTTTAAGGTTTAAGGGTTAAGGTTTGGGTTTAGGGCTTTGGGTTTAGTGTTAAGAGTTAGGGATTTAGGGTTTAGGGTTTAGAATTTAGTATTTTTGGTTTAGGATTAAGAGTTTTTAGGGTTAGAGTTTAGGGTTTAGGGTTTAGGATTTATGGTTTAAGGTTTTGAGTTTTGGGTTGAGGGCTTAGGGTTTAGAGTTTAGGGTTTAGGGAATAGGGTTTAGGGTTTAGGGTTTAGGATTTAGGGTTTTGGGTTTGAGGTTTAGGGTTTAGTTTAGGATTTAGGGTTTAGGGTTTAGGGAATAGTGTTTAGGGTTTTGGGTTTAGGATTTAGAGTTACATGTTTCGGGTTTACGGTTTTGGGTTTAAGGTTTAGAGTTTAAGGTTTTGGGTTAAGGGTTAAGGGTTTTGGATTAGGGTATAGAGTTTAGGAATTAGGGTTTAGAGTGTAGGGTTTAGGGTTTAGGATTTAGGTTTAGGGATTAGGGTTTAGGGTTTAGCATATAGGGTTTAGGTTTTAGAGTTTAGGGTTTAGGGTTTGAAGTTTAAGTTTTATGGTTGAGGGTATATCATTTAGGTTTGAAGGTTTTGGTTTTAGGGTTTAGAGTTTCGGGTTGTAGTTTAAGGATTTTGTGGTTAGGGTTTAAGGTTTAGAGTTTGGGATTTGGAGATTAGGGTTTAGGGTTTAATGTTTTGGTTTAGGGTTTAGGATTAGTGGTTTAGTGTTAGAGTTTGGGGTGAAGGGTTGTAGGTTTAGAATTAATGGTTTAGGGCTAAGTTTTAGGGTTTAAGGTTTAGGGTTTATGGTTTATGGTTAAGCGGTTTAGGGTGTGCGGATCAAAGTTTATGATTTAAGGTTCAGGGTTCCAAGTTTAGCGTTTAGAGTTAAGGGTTTAGGTTTTAGAGTTTAGGGTTTAGGGTTTAGGGTTTAGGTTCTAGGTTTTTTGGTTTAGGGCTTAGGATTTAGATTTTAGGGTTTTGTGTTTAGGGTTTAGGGTTTAGGATTAGGGTTTTAGGGTTTTGGGCTTAGGATTTTGAATTTAGGATTTAGGGTTTAGGGTTCCAAGTTAAGTGTGTAGGGTTTTGAGTTTAAGATTTAGGGTTAAGGGTTTATGATCTAGGGGTTTAGTGTTTAGGATTTAGGATATATATGTGATTTAGGATTTAGGGTTTAGGGTTTAGGGTATAGGGCTTAGGATTAGGTTTAGGGTTTAGGGCTTAGGCTTTATGGTTTAGGGTTAGGGTTTAGGGTTTAGTGTTTAGAGTTAAGAATTAGGCTTTAGGTTTAGGGTTAGAGTTTTGGGTTTATCGTTCAAGTTTTAGGGTTTAAGTTTAGGATTTGGTGTTTAGGTTTTAGGGTTTAGGGCTAAAGTTGTTTGTTTTTATTTGGTTTGTTTTTATTTTGGAGTCATTGTCAGACGGATACTGTTCATGAATAGTAGTACTATTCATAAATAGTAAAACGTCAATTATGTAAATAGTAAGGGTCAAGTTACTGTGTAAATAGTAAAAGTCGGTCACTGTTCATGAATAGTAGTCACTGTTCATGAATAGTAGAGTTACTGTTCATTACTGTTCATGAATAGTAGAGGTCATTCATGAATAGTAAAAGACGTGTAAATTTGCCTATAAATAACATTGAGGAGGAAGGGACGATAATCCATCCCTCATCCCTCATTCCCCACTTCTCTCTTAAATTCCGCAAGATCCTAATATTGGTATCAGAGCTAGATAAGAAAAAATATAAATGGAGAAATCTAATAACAACCAGGAAACTATGAAGGACTCAGTTCCAGAAAATCTACAAACTCAGGTATTTTCATATTTCAATATGAACAACTAAACTTATTTATTCCTGATAATCTCTTGATTATTATTTGATTATTATCATGTTATAGTATTGTTATACTAAATAGATTCAAAGTAGTTTGCTATGAACGAAGGTAGGCTGAGAATAGGTAAACCCAGACTATGCCATCCGAAAACGGAAACCCAGTTAGGCAAAAGAGAAGCCGTTTGAGGGGAAGTACGAACTTGTTGAAGGCGCTGTTAGGGTAACTGATTGAGGCCAAAAAGTCATAGTAGTGACCAAAAGAATTTATTTAGGATAACTTTAATATAATTTGATAATTGATAATAACAAACAAGAAGGTTAGAAGGAATAAAAATTGTTTAGAAAACATGAAAATGATGAATACATACTTACTAAATGGAGATTATAATTATAAAATACTTATTTTATATATCCTTAAAACACTTAATATTGACATAAAACGAAAAATTTATGATCTTTTACTCATTGAAGAACTAACAGAATTAGACCAACTAATGGAACTCATAGAACAAAATTGGCAGGAACTAACTATCCAAAGCATGTATGAATTATATGATTTATATTCAGATTAATGATAAACTACGAATATCTAACATATTGGCTACAAACTATGGAAAATTTAGAACTATTAAATAAACTTTTAATAAATAATATTAAAACATACCAAAGAACCCAAGATATGGAATACTTAGAATATATTTCAGAAAATATAAAAGAAATACAAAATCTCATAATAAAGAAACGAGAATATTATGAAAAAATGTTTATATAATGGATGAAACTTATAGAGGACAATTATTAGAAAAAATTAATGAAATAAAACAAGAATTAAGATTTAGACAAAATAGATTAGAAGAAAATATATGGGCAGGAGTATGCCAAAAATCTATAAAAGCACAAAGAAAAACGATATTCTTATTAGATCTACAATTACAACAATTAGAATATAAATACCAACATAACTTATAATGAATAAAGAAGAATATGCTGTAGAAGAAAAAATATATAAAAGTCAAGATGGATTAGAAATAAAAATAATACATTCAAACCTAGAAAGAAGATATAAAAAAATAGGAACCCAATTATATCTAATGCCGGATAAAGAATCAAAGAAATTAGAAGATAGTCTAACAACTATGGTACGATTAAAAAGAAAATGAAGAAATAGATAGGAAAAAGAAATCGAAAAATTAGAGAACAAGCTAAAAAGAAATTAAACAAGTAGAAGAAGTAAAAGATACTAGAATTCAAGAATTACAAAAGAATTAGAAAGACTTAAACAACTATACGAAGAAAAATTAAAAGCAAAAGAAGAGTACAAGAAAAGAAATGAAGAATTAAAGTTAAATCAAGAAATAGAAAAATGAAAACAATGTTAGAAGAAAGCAGTAAGAATTACGAATTAAAAATAGATGAAATAAATGAAATAAATGAAGAAGAAAATGATAATATTTCGAAAATAATTATGAAACATATTCGAAACATATACCGACCTTATAGAAAAAGATAAAAATATAGAAATAAATGTAGGAAATTTAGATGAAAACCTAGTACTTCAAATTCTAAAACACGAATGGATACAACTCCAACTTATTATACTTACGAAAAGAGAATAGAGATAAAGCTTTATGGGATAAAAGATTGAATAAAAATTGGATACCTAGACAAACTACGGATCAAAATAATTTCTTAGATTTAGACTGTATGTGAGATACAAATAAAACAATTCAATTATGGATAGGTTATATATCAAAACAATTAATAGATAACAAGATATCAATAATAGATGCCCGTGATATATAGAAAGAACACTTATAGGAACAGTAAAAATATGGTTACAAAACTTAACATCAATAAGCTTAGAAACACTAAGAAATAATACTAAACTTAATAATGAAATAGCAACATCAAGAATAGACATATTAAATAAATATGAAATATCAATTAGAAATGAATTTGGAAGTATGACAACGTAAATAGAAGAACAACAAAAAGATAAAATAATAAATGTAAATTTAATGAATAAATTAGCAATATGTAAAATGAGTTACATAGATGAATATACATGTGCATTTAGAGAATATTACTATAAAGGAATATATACAAATGATGAAAGTAAAGAAATAAGAAAATTATATTACACAAAATTACCAGAACCATTTAGTTCAAAAATAATAAAAGATTGGGAAGAATCAAATACAGTAGATACACTAGGAGCTAGAATAAAATTCTTACAACAATGGTTTATAAAACTATGTGAAAAACATAAAGAAGAATTAAAACTAGAAAAAATATTAGTAAAAAACCTAGTATATTGTACAAGTAAATTAGCACCCCAATTTGGATGTAAAAATCCATATAAAAAGAAAAGGATTAAAAAGTATAAACGCTTTAAAACAAAATTTAAGAATAAAATTCCAAGAAAAAGATATTATATAAAAGATTATAAACAAAAAAGACCACATAGAGTTAAGAAAAATATAACAGAATGTAAATGTTATAATTGTGGAAAACTAGGACATTTAGCTAGAAACTGTAAATTGCCAAAAGATTTAAAGAAAAAACAAATAACAGAAGTAATAATAGAAAAAGACAAATATAAACAGATAGAATATTTGGATTATGAATTAGAAAATGAAGATAGCATATACGAAATAACAGACATCGAATTAGAAGAAGAGATAGAGTCATTTTCTGATTATTATGACTGAAAGCGATATAAAAATAATAAGTAAGGAAGAATATCAAGATAATGAATATACAGAACAGAAAATAATATTTGACAATAATATGTTTGAACAAATAAAAGGAAAAGAATTAGACTTAAGCATAGATAAAATACTAGAAGTACCTAGATTAAAAACTTATTCAAATTACAACACGATGAATATTATGTAGTAAGCCAAAAGAACATGTAATAGATTGTAAATATATTAAAGGTAAAGCTAAAATACCTATCATAAATAAGAAAATAATTAATAAAGAAATCCAAGATTTAAAATCAAAAATCCAATAAAATATGTACATTTAGGAGCAAATAAATATTGATAAAAGCATGTTTTAGAGAAGGAATAGATACACCTATAGAATTATATTTAGCATGATAGAATAATTCAACCTATAGAAAAAGTATTATAAGTGCTTAGAGGAAACTTAATATACCAAAAATTTAAATTTATTATAAGTGCAAACTATTCAAGAGCAATAGAAGACAAAAACATAGATAAATCACTAGTATTATATTGGAAAATGTCGCATTGAATTAGCACTGTGAAGTAAAATATTTACAAAGAAGATGTAAAAATTTATATGTATTAACTACAAAACATAAAATAACAAAGAAAAATAAGATTCAAAATAATCAAAATAGAAAATCCATTTGATAAAATAATTACAGTAATAGATAATAATGATTACAGTTATAAAGAAATAGATATTGAAGAAGATTTAGAGATAGTAAAAGAAAGATTAAGTACCTCTAAAAGATTAAGCTACGATACACCTTCATCATCAAGAACTAGTACATCTAGAAGATTAGATTACGACTTATTAGAACAAAACAAAATGAAATACAACCATATCAATATTATATCACAGAATATTAGACCAAAGAAAATATTTAATAACCATAAATACAGACAAATAGAAAACCAAATTATAAGAGAACTAGTCAAAGAACATGAAATAATTACAGGAGAAAATATAAATACAGAATTACCTAGAGCTTTGGTAAATATAGAAGAAACTATCGAACAAGAACTAATTATTGGAGGAATACCAATAAAAATTAAATTTAAAATACATCAAGGAAATAATAATATTACTTTAGGATAAAATGGCTAGAAACAGCTTAAAACCATATAATATAGACGATAAACAACTAACAATAACTTATGAAAACAAGAAAGTAATTATTAAAAGAACGATTATATGATAAACTAAAATGACAAAAATATATATTTTAGCAAAAATAATTATAGAAGGATACTATAATAGATATTATACACCTATGATAGACACAGGAGCAGAAGCAAATATGTATAAACATAATTGTCTACCAGATAGTAAATGGGAAAAATTAAAAACACCATTAGTAGTAACAGGATTTAATAATGAAGGAAGCATGATAACACATAAAGCTAAAAATGTAAAAACACAAATATGGGATAAAATATTATTAATAGATGAAATTTATAGCTATGAATTTACAAATAAAGATATATTATTAGGGATGCCTTTTTTAGAAAAACTATATCCACACACTATAACAAAAACACATTGGTGGTTCACTACCATATGTAATCACAAAATAGGAGCAAAAAGAGTTAATAATAAAATCAGAAAAAATACACCATGGATAAAAGGAAGTGAAAAAATTACCCAAAAGTTAGAAAATATAACAACAAATGATCATAAAATAGAAATTATAATATTCACAGTAGATAAAGTACAAGCAATAAATGATAAATTAAACTCATTATATAACGAAAACCCATTACAAGGATGGGATAAACATAAAACAAAAGTAAAGATTGAACTAATAGATGAAAATAGTATAATAACACAAAAACCATTAAGATATAATTCTGAAAACCAATCAGAATTTAAAATGCATATAAATAAATTATTAGAAAATAAGTATATACAAAAAAGCAATAGATATTATTCCGGGTCTGTATACAAATAAAATGGGAAATAAATAGAAAAGAATTATTTGCCTTATATAAATGTTTATTAGCTTTTGAACCATATATTGTATATAACAAATTTATTGTTAGAACAGATAATACACAGGTAAAATGGTGGATAACCAAAAAAGTACAAGACTCGATTTACAAAAGAAATAAGAAGACTGGTAGTAAATATATTAAATTTTTCATTTACAATTGAAATTATAAAAACTGACAAGAATGTGATTGCAGATCACCTCTCAAGACAAAGATACTGAAAAAATAAATACAATAGATCAAATACTCAACCTCCTAACTACACTTTGTAAAAAAGTGGATAGTATGGATGGTGAGATACAAAGACTAAAAAGCAAGCTAGCAACAAGATGACGTTAAAAATGCGAGCTACGCCGATCGGAAGACGTTAAAATTCCAGATCTAGAAGGAGACGCTGGGAAACTCAATAAAACCCATAATGTTTGTTTAAATTAAACTGCAGGTACATCAGGAGTTACAAAGAAAGAAAAAGCTACAGAAGAAAAAAGTTATACAAATACAAATATGAACAAACTTTTTGATAAACCATATACAGCACCAAAAATACAAAAATCTGTACCTACTCCACAAACCACTACGTACAAAAACAGCCTAAATCAACAGAAAAATACATATAACCACATCACCCGTACCTATATAGAAAATATTTACAAAATCCAAACTTACTTAAATAAAAACCCCAGAGCTATAAACACAAAAGAACCAAATACTGATTATATTACCCAACACCTACAAGGATACAACAAACTAATAGCATTACCAGGCACAAATATAAATTTAGTTACTACTTGTTATAACTATGGATTACTCGATCAGTATATACAAACATCGAGATGAAATTTCAAAGATACCAGAACTATACAAAGCTTTCTTAACCTACAAAAGAATTACCAAAGGGACGCTATTTTTTATTAAATTTTATACAGCTACTGCAGAGATACTATATGACGAAATAAAACCGGTTATACAAGTCATAAAGATAGGATTGACTAGAGATATGCTAATACCTGAAAAGATAGTAAAACAAAATGAGATATCCTGTAGATATTCCGCATTTTTATGCAAACAAAAGAGTTATTGGAATAGCTACAATACTGACGGAACTAGCAAACAATTATTTAAACAACAATACAATATGGAGCTATTATAGTAGAGACAATACTATGATATACTCTAATTGTAGAGAAACAAGAGAAGGAGATATGGAAGAAATACGACAATGGATACTAAGCCTTCTTAAACCAGAAAATATACCAACAACAAGAGCTATCAGAAAGAACTTCATTTCGCCAAAGACTATTAACCGATCATCGTATAACTATCAGCAGTAAATATTCAGAGCACATATGTTCAAAATGTCAAGGAGAAGATAACCAAGTTCCAACCGTACAGCTGGAATAAAACTATCACAAAGAAGATACAAAATAGCCGGCAGATTGATAAAGACAGCCGACAACAAAGAAGATATGAAGAAGACACCTATGTATATTAGTCAAAAGTAGGAATCTTCTTTTTATTTTTTGTAACGTAAAAGTAAAGTTGTTTGTTTTTATTTGGTTTGTTTTTATTTTGGAGTCATTGTCAGACGGATACTGTTCATGAATAGTAGTACTATTCATAAATAGTAAAACGTCAATTATGTAAATAGTAAGGGTCAAGTTACTGTGTAAATAGTAAAAGTCGGTCACTGTTCATGAATAGTAGTCACTGTTCATGAATAGTAGAGTTACTGTTCATTACTGTTCATGAATAGTAGAGGTCATTCATGAATAGTAAAAGACGTGTAAATTTGCCTATAAATAACATTGAGGAGGAAGGGACGATAATCCATCCCTCATCCCTCATTCCCCACTTCTCTCTTAAATTCCGCAAGATCCTAATATTGTCTAATGGATGAAACTTATAGAGAACAATTATTAGAAAAAATTAATGAAATAAAACAAGAATTAAGATTTAGACAAAATAGATTAGAAGAAAATATATGGGCAGGAGTATGCCAAAAATCTATAAAAGCACAAAGAAAAACGATATTCTTATTAGATCTACAATTACAACAATTAGAATATAAATACCAACATAACTTATAATGAATAAAGAAGAATATGCTGTAGAAGAAAAAATATATAGAAGTCAAGATGGACTAGAAATAAAAATAATACATTCAAACCTAGAAAGAAGATATAAAAAAATAGGAACCCAATTATATCTAATGCCAGATAAAGAATCAGCAAAATTAGAAGATAGTCTAACAACAATGGTACGATTAAGTTGTTTGTTTTTATTTGGTTTGTTTTTATTTTGGAGTCATTGTCAGACGGATACTGTTCATGAATAGTAGTACTATTCATAAATAGTAAAACGTCAATTATGTAAATAGTAGGTCGAGTGCATTGTGTAAAAAGTCGGTCCTTTTCATGAATAGTCATCGCTCATGAATAGTAGAGTTATCGCTCATTACTATTCATGAATGACCTCTACTATTCATGAACAAGAATGAACAAGAATCTCTACTATTCATGAACAAAGTGACTACTATTCATGAACAAAGGACCGACTTTTACTATTTACACAAAGAATTTGACCCTTACTATTTACATAATTGACGTTTTACTATTTATGAATAGTACTACTATTCATGAACAGTATCCGTCTGACAATGACTCCAAAATAAAAACAAACCAAATAAAAACAAACAACTTTACTTACTTTTGACTAATAATATACATATTTGTCTTCTTCATATCTTTTTATCGGCTGTCTTCATCAGGCTGCCGGATGTTTTGTTTTTAGCTTATTCCAGCTGTACGGTTGGAACTTGGTTATCTTCTCCTTGACATTTTGAACATATGTGCTCTGAATATTTACTGCTGATAGTTGTACAGTATCTGGTTAATAGTGCTGGCGAAATAAAATTTTTCCTTATAGCTCTTGTAGTTGGTATATTTTCTGGCTTTAGGAGGCTTAGTATCCATTGTCGTATTTCTTCCATATCTCCTTCTCTTGTTTCTCTACAATTAGAGTATATCATAGTATTGTCTCTACTATAATAGCTCCATATTGTATTGTTGTTTAAATAATTGTTTGCTAGTTCCGTCAGTATTGTAGCTATTCCAATAACTCTTTGTTTGCATAAAAACTGGAATATCTACAATGTATATCTCATTTTGTTTTTCTATCTTTTCCGGTATTAGCATATCTCTAGTCAATCCTATCTTTATGACTTGTATAACCAGTTTTATTTCATCATATAGTATCTCTCAGAGTCAGATAAAACTTAATAAAAACAAAGGTTCCTTTGGTAATTCTTTTGTAGGTTAAGAAAGCTTTGTATAGTTCGTATCTTTGAAATTTCATCTCCAAAGAGTCGTATACTGCAGATCGAGTAATCCATAGTTATAACAAGTAGTAACTAAATTTATATTTGTGCCTGGTAATGCTATTAGTTTGTTGTATCCTTGTAGGTGTTGGGTAATATAATCAGTATTTGGTTCTTTTGTGTTTATAGCTCTGGGGTTTTTATTCAAGTAAGTTTGGATTTTGTAAATATTTTCTGTATAGGTACGGGTAATATGATTATATGTATTCTTCTGTTGGGCTAGGCTGTTTTTATATGTAGTGGTTTGTGGAGTAGGTACAGATTTTTGCATCTTTGGTGTCAGATATGGTTTATCAAAAAGTTTGTTCATATTTGTATTTGTATAACTTTTTTCTTCTGTAGCTTTTTCTTTCTTTGTAACTCCTGATGTACCTGCAGCTGTATTTAAACAAACATTATGGGTTTTATGGAGTTTCCCAACGTCTCCTTCTAGATCTGGAATTTTAACGTCTTCCGATCGACGTAGCTCAGCATTTTTAACGTCATGTCACGATCGCTAGCTTGCTTTTTAGTCAGTATCTCACCATCCATACTATCCACTTTTTTACAAAGTGTAGTTAGGAGGTTGAGTATTTGATCCATTGTATTTGTTTTTTCAGTATCTTTGTCTTGAGAGGCGATCTGCAATCACATTCTTGTCAGTTTTTATAATTTCAATTGTAAATGAAAAATTTAATATATTTACTACCAGTCTTCTTATTTCTTTTGTCGTAACTGAGTCTTGTACTTTTTTGGTTATCCACCATTTTACCTGTGTATTATCTGTTCTAACAATAAATTTGTTATATACAATATATGGTTCAAAAGCTAATAAACATTTATATAAGGCAAATAATTCTTTTCTATTTATTTCCCATTTTATTTGTATACAGACCCGGAATAATATCTATTGCTTTTTTGTATATACTTATTTTCTAATAATTTATTTATATGCATTTTAAATTCTGATTGGTTTTCAGAATTATATCTTAATGGTTTTTGTGTTATTATACTATTTTCATCTATTAGTTCAATCTTTACTTTTGTTTTATGTTTATCCCATCCTTGTAATGGGTTTTCGTTATATAATGAGTTTAATTTATCACTTATTGCTTGTACTTTATCTACTGTGAATATTATAATTTCTATTTTATGATCATTTGTTGTTATATTTTCTAACTTTTGGGTAATTTTTTCACTTCCTTTTATCCATGGTGTATTTTTTCTAATTTTATTATTTACTCTTTTTGCTCCTATTTTGTGATTACATATGGTAGTGAACCACCAATGTGTTTTTGTTATAGTGTGTGGATATAGTTTTTCTAAAAAAGGCATCCCTAATAATATATCTTTATTTGTAAATTCATAGCTATAAATTTCATCTATTAATAATATTTTATCCCATATTTGTGTTTTTACATTTTTAGCTTTATGTGTTATCATGCTTCCTTCATTATTAAATCTCGTACTACTAATGGTGTTTTTAATTTTTCCCATTTACTATCTGGTAGACAATTATGTTTACACATATTTGCTTCTGCTCCTGTGTCTATCATAGGTGTATAATATCTATTATAGTATCCTTCTATAATTATTTTTGCTAAAATATATATTTTTGTCATTTTAGTTTATCATATAATCGTTCTTTTAATAATTACTTTCTTGTTTTCATAAGTTATTGTTAGTTGTTTATCGTCTATATTATATGGTTTAACTGTTTCTAGCCATTTTATCCCTAAAGTAATATTATTATTTCCTTGATGTATTTTAAATTTAATTTTTATTGGTATTCCTCCAATAATTAGTTCTTGTTAAGTAGTTTCTTATATATTTACCAAAGCTCTAGGTAATTCTATATTTATATTTTCTCCTGTAATTATTTCATGTTCTTTGACTAGTTCTCTTATAATTTGGTTTTCTATTTGTCCTGTATTTATAGTTAATAAATATTTTCTTTGGTCTAATATTCCTGTGATATAATATTGATATGGTTGTATTTCATTTTTGTTTTGTTCTAATAAGTCGTAATCTAATCTTCTAGATGTACTAGTTCTTGATGATGAAGGTGTATCGTAGCTTAATCTTTTAGATGTACTTAATCTTTCTTTTACTATCTCTAAATCTTCTTCAATATCTATTTCTTTATAATCAGAATCATTATTATCTATTACTGTAATTATTTTATCAAATGGATTTTCTATTTTGATTTTTTGAATCTTATTTTTTGCTGTTATTTTATGTTTTGTAGTTAATACATATAAATTTTTACATCTTGCTGTAAATATTTTACTTCCTGGTGCTAATTCAATGCCTGACATTTTCCAATATAATACTAGTGATTTATCTATGTTTTTGTCTTCTATTGCTACTGAATAGTTTGCACTTATAATAAATTTAAATTTTTGGTATATTAAGTTTCCTCTAATCGCACTTATAATACTTTTTCTATAGGTTGAATTATTCTATCATCCGCTAAATATAATTCTATAGGTGTATCTATTCCTTCTCTAAAACATGCTTTTATCAATATTTCATTGTTCTAAATGTACATATTTTATTGGATTTTTGATTTTAAATCTTGGATTTCTTTATTAATTATTTTCTTATTTATGATAGGTATTTTAGCTTTACCTTTAATATATTTACAATCTATTACATGTTCTTTTGGCTTACTACATAATATTCATCGTGTTGTAATTTGAATAAGTTTTTAATCTAGGTACTTCTAGTATTTTATCTATGCTTAAGTCTAATTCTTTTCCTTTTATTTGTTCAAACATATTATTGTCAAATATTATTTTCTGCTCAGATATTCATTATCTTGATATTCTTCCTTACTTATTATTTTTATATCGCTTTCACCATAATAATCAGAAAATGACTCTATCTCTTCTTCTAATTCGATGTCTGTTATTTCGTATATGCTATCTTCATTTTCTAATTCATAATCCAAATATTCTATCTGTTTATATTTGTCTTTTTCTATTATTACTTCTGTTATTTGTTTTTTCTTTAAATCTTTTGGCAATTTACAGTTTCTAGCTAAATGTCCTAGTTTTCCACAATTATAACATTTACATTCTCATTATATTTTTCTTAACTCTATGTGGTCTTTTTTGTTTATAATCTTTTATATAATATCTTTTTCTTGGAATTTTATTCTTAAATTTTGTTTTAAAGCGTTTATACTTTTTAATCCTTTTCTTTTTATATGGATTTTTACATCCAAATTGGGGTGCTAATTTACTTGTACAATATACTAGGTTTTTTACTAATATTTTTTCTAGTTTTAATTCTTCTTTATGTTTTTCACATAGTTTCATAAACCATTGTTGTAAGAATTTTATTCTAGCTCCTAGTGTATCTACTGATTTGATTCTTCCCAATCTTTTATTATTTTTGAACTAAATGGTTCTGGTAATTTTGTGTAATATAATTTTCTTATTTCTTTACTTTCATCATTTGTATATATTCCTTTATAGTAATATTCTCTAAATGCACATGTATATTCATCTATGTAACTCATTTTACATATTGCTAATTTATTCATTAAATTTCTGTTTATTATTTTATCTTTTTGTTGTTCTTCTATTTCTGTTGTCATACTTCCAAATTCATTTCTAATTGATATTTCATATTTATTTAATATGTCTATTGCTGATGTTGCTATTTCATTATTAAGTTTCGTATTATTTCTTAGTGTTTCTAAGCTTATTGATGTTAAGTTTTGTAACCATATTTTTACTGTTCCTATAAGTGTTCTTTCTATATATCCTGGGGCATCTATTATTGATATCTTGTTATCTATTAATTGTTTTGATATATAACCTATCCATAATTGAATTGTTTTATTTGTATCTGCTACATACCTAAATCTAAGAAATTATTTTGATCCGTAGTTTGTCTAGGTATCCAATTTTTATTCAATCTTTTATCCCATAAAGCTTTATCTCTATTCTCTTTTTCGTAAGTATAATAAGTTGGAGTTGTATCCATTCGTGTTTTAGAATTTGAAGTACTAGGTTTTTCATCTAAATTTCCTACATTTATTTCTATATTTTTATCTTTTTCTATAAGGTCAGTATATGTTTCTGAATATGTTTCATAATTATTTTCTGAAATATTATCATTTTCTTCTTCATTTATTTCATTTATTTCATCTATTTTTAATTCGTAATTTTCCTGCTTTCTTCTAACATTGTTTTCATTTTTTCTATTTCTTGATTTAACTTTAATTCTTCATTTCTTTTCTTGTACTCTTCTTTTGCTTTTAATTTTTCTTCATATAGTTGTTTAAGTCTTTCTAATTCTTTTTGTAATTCTTGAATTCTAGTATCTTTTACTTCTTCTACTTGTTTAATTTCTTTTTTAGCTTGTTCTCTAATTTTTTCGATTTCTTTTTTCCTATCTATTTCGTCATTTTCTTTTTTTAATCGTACCATTGTTGTTAGACTATCTTCTAATTTTGCTGATTCTTTATCTGGCATTAGATATAATTGGGTTCCTATTTTTTTATATCTTCTTTCTAGGTTTGAATGTATTATTTTTATTTCTAGTCCATCTTGACTTCTATATATTTTTTCTTCTACAGCATATTCTTCTTTATTCATTATAAGTTATGTTGGTATTTATATTCTAATTGTTGTAATTGTAGATCTAATAAGAATATCGTTTTTCTTTGTGCTTTTATAGATTTTTGGCATACTCCTGCCCATATATTTTCTTCTAATCTATTTTGTCTAAATCTTAATTCTTGTTTTATTTCATTAATTTTTTCTAATAATTGTTCTCTATAAGTTTCATCCATTATATAAACATTTTTTCATAATATTCTCGTTTCTTTATTATGAGATTTTGTATTTCTTTTATATTTTCTGAAATATATTCTAAGTATTCCATATCTTGGGTTCTTTGGTATGTTTTAATATTATTTATTAAAAGTTTATTTAATAGTTCTAAATTTTCCATAGTTTGTAGCCAATATGTTAGATATTCGTAGTTTATCATTAATCTAAATATAAATCATATAATTCATACATGCTTTGGATAGTTAGTTCCTGCCAATTTTGTTCTATGAGTTCCATTAGTTGGTCTAATTCTGTTAGTTCTTCAATGAGTAAAAGATCATAAATTTTTCGTTTTATGTCAATATTAAGTGTTTTAAGGATATATAAAATAAGTATTTTATAATTATAATCTCCATTTAATAAGTATGTATTCATCATTTTCATGTTTTCTAAACAATTTTTATTCCTTCTAACCTTCTTGTTTGTTATTATCAATTATCAAATTATATTAAAGTTATCCTAAATAAATTCTTTTGGTCACTACTATGACTTTTTGGCCTCAATCGCTACTCCTAATAAATACTTTCAACAAGTTCAGATTTCCTCAAACGGCTTCTCTTTTGCCTAACTGGGTTTCCGTTTTCGGATGGCATAGTCTAGGCTTACCTATTCTCAGCCTACCTTCGTTCATAGCAAACTACTTCGAATCTATTTAGTATAACAATACTATAACATGATAATAATCAAATAATAATCAAGAGATTATCAGGAATAATAAAGTTTAGTTGTTCATATGGAAATATGATAATACCTGAGTTTGTAGATTTTCTGGAACTGAGTCCTTCATAGTTTCCTGAGTTTGTAGATTTTCTGGAACTGAGTCCTTCATAGTTTCCTTGGTATTAATAGATTTTTATATTTTTTCTTATCTAGCTCTGATACCAATATTAGGATCTTGCGGAATTTAAGAGAGAAGTGGGGAATGAGGGATGAGGGATGGATTATCGTCCCTTCCTTCTCAATGTTATTTATAGGCAAATTTACACGTCTTTTACTATTCATGAATGACCTCTACTATTCATGAACAGTAATGAATAAAGAATCTACTATTCATGAACAGTGACTACTATTCATGAACAGTGACCGACTTTTACTATTTACACAGTAACTTGACCCTTACTATTTACATAATTGACGTTTTACTATTTATGAATAGTACTACTATTCATGAACAGTATCCGTCTGACAATGACTCCAAAATAAAAACAAACCAAATAAAAACAAACAACCAAAACCCTAAACACTAAACCCTAAATCCCTAACACTAAACCCTAAACCCTAAGCCTTTAACCCTAAATCCTAAACCATAAACCCTATACCTTAACCCTAAAACCTTAAAACCAAAACCCTAAACCCTAAATCCAAAACCCTAAACCCTAAACCCTAAACCATAATCCATAAACCATAAACCATAAACTCAAAACCCTAAACCCTAATCCCTAATCCGTAATCCTTAAACATTAAACCCTAAACCCTAACGCTAAATAATTAATCCTAAACCCTAAACCCTAAATCCAAACCCTAAACCATAAACCCTAAACCCAAAACCCCAGAACCTAATCACTAAATCATAAACCCTAAACACTAGCCCTAAACCCAAAACCCTAATTTCATAACTTTGAACCCTAAACCTTAACCTTAAATAGTAAACACTAAATCCTAAACCCTAACCCTAATCCTTAAACCCTAAATCCTAAATCCTAAACCATATAACCTAAACCCTTAACACTAAACCTTAAACCTAAAACTCAAAACCCTAAACCCTAAACCCTAAACCCTAAACCTAAAATCCAAAACCCAAAACCCTAAACGCAAACCCAAAACCCCAAATCAAAAACCCTAAATCCTAAACCCTAAACCCTAAACCCTCAATGCTAAACTCTAAACCATAAATACTAAACCCTAAACCTCTTAATCGTAAACTCTAAACCTAAAACCCTAACCCTAAACCATAAGCCCATAACACTAAACTATAAACCCTAAAACCTAAACCCTACACCCTAAACCCTAAACCCTGACCCCTAATTCCAAAACATTAAACTCTAAACCTTAACCCTAAACCCCAAACCCTAAACCCTAAATCCTAAACCCTAAATCGTAGCCCTAAACAATTCATCCTAAACCCTAAACCCTAAATCATTAACCCTAAGACCTAACCCCTAAACTCTATAACCAAATCCCTAAAATCTAAACCCTAAATCCTAAAAGCAAAACCCAAAACCCAAAACCCTGAACCCTGATCCCTAAACCCTTAACTCTAAACCCTAACCCTAAACCCTAAACTTAAACCCCAAATCCAAAATCCTAAAACTGAAATCCTAAACACTAAACTCTAAATGATAAAGCCTAAATCCTAAACCTTTTAATCCGAAATTCTAAACCCGAAATGCTAATCCGAAATCCTAAACCCTAAACCCTAAACTATAAACCCTAACCCTAAACACTAAAACCCAAACCATAAACCTGAACCCCTAAACCTTAAACCCTAAAACTTAAACCTACAACTTGAAACCCTAAACACTTAAACCTAAAACCTAAACCCTAAAACTTAAACGCTAAACCCAAACCTCTAACCCTAAACCTAAACGCTAATTCCTTAAATCTAAACCTTAAATCGAAACCCTAAACCATATATTCTAAACCCTAAACCCTAAACCCGAATTCCTAAACATTAAACCCTAAACCCCAAAAGCTAAACCCTAAGCCCTAAACCCTAAATCCTAACCCTAAACTATTAATCCTAAGCCCTAAGTCAAAAACCTAAACCCTAAACTTCAAACCCTAAATCTTAAACTCTAGACCCTAAACCTAAACCTTAACCCTTAATCCTAAAGAAATATCCTAAACCCTAAACCCTAATTCCTAAACATTAAACCATAAACCCTATCCCAAAACCCTAAACCATAAACCCTAAGCTCTAAACCCTAAACCCTAAACCCAAAACCCTAAACCCTAACCCTAAATTATTAACCCTAAACCCTAAGTCTAAACCCTAAATCTTAAACTCTAAACCCTAAACCCTAATTCCTAAACCCTTAATCCTAAACCATATATCCCAAATATAAACCCTAAACCCTTAATCCTAAACCATATATCCTCAACCCGAAACTATTAATCCTAAATGCTAAACCCTAAACCCTTAATCATAAACAAAAACCCTAAACCCTAATTCCTAAACATTAAACCCTAAATGCTAACCTTAAACCCCAAACACTAAACCCTCAGCCCTAAACCCTAAACCCTAAACCCTAGCCCTAAACTATTAATACTAAACCCTATGTCTAAACCCAAAACCCTAAACTCTAAACCGTAAATCTTAAACTCTGAACTATAAACCGTAAACCCTGAACCTTAACCCTAAACCCTAAACTATAAACCCTAACAAGCTCCTAGTCGCTACCATGAACATTTTAGCAATGTAAATTCATATCCAAAGATGGCAACTGACAAAGCTATTTGGACCCTTACTAATGATGGAAAATTTACTTGTTCTTCAACTTGAATGTCATCGTAAAGAAAAGGGAGAAATCTAAATTCAATACTCTAATGTGGCATAGGAGTATTCCTTTTAAATCATCCTTTCTTTTATGGAGAGTATCATGAGGTAAGTTACCAACTAATGACAAACTAACTAGTTTTGGCAAAGAGCCGCTCGTTGTTTTTGTTGTAACAGTTCGGCATGGACAACATAGAGCACATCTTCAACAGCGATTTGTCGCTTATGTTTGGAGGAGTTTTGTCGCGCAGCAATGGATTACTACGCACCATACCTCACCGCCTCAACTAATCACCAACGGTGGTCAAGAAAATTCAACAATGATGCTCACAAACCGTTATTGCAGTTATACTAATCTTCATTTGGCTGGAACCTATGGAAGAATAGGTGTATAGCAAATACGGGGTAAAATCTCAAATGTAAGCAGTGGTCAAATATGCTATCTATAAGGATCATATAAGCTCCTAAACATGATTTCTACGTCAAATGGCCATCGAATTGGACAGAGTTGATCTTAATGGGGAAAGATGCGGCATGATGCGAAGTGATCCTCGCTGTGTGGAAAGCCTCAGACTGTGGGTAAAGATCAACACAGATGGCAAGGCACCGAGAACCTGTGAAAGATAGGAGCAGAGGTATTTTGAGAGACCACACAGGGGAATGGTGCTAGCATTTGCCACTCCTTTGGGAGATGGAACCAGATTCGCAGTAAGTAGAGGCTCGGTTGACTGGCCCTGCCGGAAATGGGCTACAAAAATATTATCTTAGAGTCCGACTCATAATTATTAGTTGCGTGGATAATGAACAGAGCACAACATCCTTGGAGCATCGATAATCAACTAAGGAAGCTTCAGACTAATTGGACAGATTAAAGCTTCAAATGTAATCACATATACCGAGAAGCCAATCAGGTCACTGATTCATTATCGAAACATAGCCATAAAATTACTAGCCCTCAAGTATATTTCAACAAATGACAACTACCTAAGGAGACAAAGGCATATCACCAATTAGATATGCAAGAGGTGACCAACTTCAGAGAAGGAAGACAAAGAGAATCAAGGAACCTCCATGAATCTCGCTAGACTTCACCTTAACTATAGCCTGAGCTATAGTTCTTTTGAATAGTTTCCTTTAGTGCCTCTTCCTTGTAAGGGAGAGTCTCCTTATTTAAGTTTTCCTAGTATAATTGTATCGAGAGGAGTCCTCTCCTTAGGTACTTAGTATTAGGTTTACATCTTTTAGTACGGAGGAGTCGACTTTCCTTACAAAGTTAGTTGACTCCTAACCATCTTAGACCTGAGGATAGGTTTATGTCCCCCTCCTTGTACTTATTCTTGTTTCTATTTATGCTAAGGCCTGGGGGTGTTGCTAAGCCCCTGACCCGCTCAAGGGTCGTTCAAATTAAAAAAAAAAAAAAAAAAAAAAAAAAAAAAAGAACAAAAAAATTGGAACCATGAAGTTTAAACACTAAACTTGGAACCATGAACCTTAAACCCTAAACTTTGAACCCCACATTCTAAACCCTACACCCAAAATCCTAAACTCTAAACCCTAAATCCTAAACCGCTTAACCAAAAATAATAAACCGTAAACCCTTAACTTTGAACCCTAAACCATCAACCCTAAACCCTAAACCTTAACCCTAAACCATCAATCCTAATACTAAATCCTAAACCCTAAACCCTAAACCTAAGCACTAAACCCTAAACCCTAGCCCTAAACCCTAAACCCTAATTCCTAAACAGTAAAACATAAACCCTATCCCTAAACCCTAAATCCTAAACCCTAAGCCCTAAACCCTAAACCCTAAACCCTAAACCCTAAAACCTAAACTATTAATCCTAAACCCTAACTCTAAACCCTAAATCTTAAATGCTAAACCCTAAACCCTAAACCCTAAACCCTTAATCCTAAACCATATATCCTAAACATAAACCCTAAACCATATATCCTAAACCATATATCCAAAACCCGAAACTATTAATACTAAACGCTAAACCCTAAATCCTTAATCCTAAACCATGTATCCTAAACCTAAACCCTAAACCCTAATTCCTAAACATTAAACCCTAAATGCTAACCTTAAACCCCAAACCCTAAACCCTAAGCCCTAAACCCTAAACCTTAAACCCTAGCCCTAAACTATTAATACTAAACCCTATGTCTATACCCTAAACCCAAAACCTTAAACCAAAATCCCAAAACCCTAGACCTTAAACCCTAAACCCTTAACCCAAAACCCTAAACCATTAACCCTAAAACCCTAACCCTAAACCCCAAATCCAAAACCCAAAACCTTAGACCAAAATCCCAAAACCCTAGACCTTAAACCCTAAACCCTTAACCCAAAACCCTAAACCATAAACCCTAAAACCCTAACCCTAAACCCCAAATCCAAAACCCAAAACCTTAAACCCTAAACCCTACACACTAAACTTTAAACCATAAAGCCTAAACCCTAAATCCAAAACCCTAACCCTAAATACTAAAGCCTAACCCTGAACCCTAAACCCTAAACACCAAACCCTAAACCCTAAACCCTAAACACTAAATACTAAACCGTAATTGCTAAACATTAAACCCTAAACCCTAACCGTAAACCCCAAACCATAAATCCAAAACCCTAAATCCTAAACCATATTCTACAAACCCTAACCATAAACACCAAATCCAAAAGCCTAAATCCTAAATCGTAAACCCTAAACTATAAACCATAAAGCGTAAACCCTAAACACTAAATCCTAAACCTAGAACCTAAAACCCTAAGCACTAAAACTAAAACCCTAAACCCTAAACCCTAAATAATAAACAATAACCCTAAATCCTAAGCCCTAAACTCTAAACCATAAACCATAAACTTGGAATCCTGGACCTTAAATCCTAAACTATAAGCCCTAGACCCTAAACCCTAAACTCTAAACATTAAACCCTAAACCGCTTAAACATAAACTATAAACCATAAACGCTAAACCCTATAACTCGAACCCGAAACCATTAATCCCAAACTTTATACCTAAACAATAACACTAAACCCCAAATCCCAAACTCTAAACCAAAAACCCTAAACCATAAACCCTAAATCCTAAACCCTAATTCTTAACTCTAAACCCTAAATCCTAAACCAAAACCCTAAATCATAAACCCTAAACCCTAAACCCTAAGCCCTAAACCCTAAGCCCTAAACCCTAAACCGAAACTCTAAGCCCTAAACCTTAAACCTTAAATCCTAAACCATATATCCAAAACCCAAAACCCTAAACCCCTAGCCCTTAAACCCTAAACCCTAAACCTTAAACTCGAAACCCTAAACACTAAACTTGGAACCCTAAACCCTAAACCCTCAATCCTAAATTCAAAACCCTAAACCCTAAACCCTAAATCCCTAATTTTAAGCCCTAAACCCTAAACCATTAACCCTAAACACTAGCCCTAAACCCTAAACCCTAATTCCTTAACTCTGAACCCTAAACCTTAACCTTAAATCCTAAATACTAAACCCTAAACCCGAACCCTAAACTTTAAACCCTAAATCATAAATCCTAAACCATATGTCCTAAACCCTTAACACTAAAACCTAAACCCAAAACACAAAACCCAAGACCCTAAAACCTAAACCCTAAACCCTAAACCTAAAACCCAAAACGCTAATCCTAAACCACAAATCAAAAATCCAAAATCCTAAATCCTACACCCTAAATGCTAAACTCTAAACCATAAAGACTAAACCCCAAACCTCTTAATCCAAAACTTTAAACCCTAAACCCAAACCCTAAACCCTAAACCCGTAACACTAAATTATAAACCCTAAACCCTACACCCTAAACCCTACACCCTAAACCCTAAACCCTAAATCCTTAATTCAAAAATCTAAGCCCTAAACCCTAAATCCCTAACTCTAAACCTTAAACCCTAAACCATTAACCCTAAATCCTATACCTTAACCCTAAATCCCAAAAACCAAAACCCTAAACCCTAAACCATAATCCATAAACCATAAACCCTAAAATCTAAACCCAAAACCCTAAATGCTAAATCCTAAACCCTATTCCCTAAACCCTAATCCCTAAACCTTAAACTATAAACCCTAACCCTAAACAATTAATCCTAAACCCTAAACACTAAATCCGAACTCTAAACCATAAACCCTATATCCAAAACCCCAGAACCTAAACACTAAACCATAAACCCTAAACCATAGCCCTAAACACTAAACCCTAATTCCTTAACTTTGAACCCTAAACCTTAACCTTAAACCCTAAACACTAAACCCTAAACCCTAACCCTAAACCTTAAACACTAAATCATAAATCCTAAACCATATATCCTAAACCCTAAACCCAAAACCTTAAACCCAAAACTCAAAACCCTAGACCCTAAACCCTAAACCCTAAGCCTAAAACCCAAAACCGAAAACCCAAAATGCTAACCCTAAACCCCAAATCAATAACCCTATATCCTAAACCCTAAACCTTAAACCCAAAATGCTAAACTCTAAACCATAAAGACAAAACCCAAAACCTCTTAATCCTAAACTCTAAACCCAAAACCCTAAACCCGTCACACTAAAATATAAACCCTAAATCCTAAAACGTAAACCCTACAACCTAAACCCTAAACCCTAAATCCTTAATTCAAAAACCCTAAACCCTAATTCCTTAACTTTCAACCCTAAACCTTAACCTTAAACCCTAAACACTAAACCCTAAACCTTGACCCTAAACTTTAAACCCTAAACCCTAAATCCTAAACCATATATCCTAAACCCTTAACCCCAAAACTCAAAACCCTAGACCCTAAACCTAAAACCCAAAATGTATAGCCCTAAATGCTAACCCTAAACCCCATATCAAAAACCCTAAATCCTAAACACTAAACCCTATATGCTAAACTCTAAACCAAAAAGACTAAACCCTAAACCTCTTAATCCTAAACTCAAAACCTATAACCCTAACCCTAAACCCTAAACCCGTAACACTAAAATATAAACCCTAAAATCTAAAACCTAAACCCTACACCCCAAACCCTAAACCCTAAACCCTAATTCCTAAACATTAACCTTTAAACCTTAACCCTAAACCCCAAACCCTATACCCTATTTCCTACACCCTAAATCCAAACCCTAAACAATTAATCCTAAACCCTAAATCCTAAACTCTAATCCCTAAATCCTAAATCCTAAACCCTAACACCTAAACTCTAAAACAAAATCCCTAAACCCTAAACTCTAAACCCAAAACCCTAAAACCTAAAACCAAAATCCAAAACCCAAAACCCCAAATCCTGAACCCTGAACCCTAAACCCTACACCCTAAACCATAAACCCTAAACTTAAACCCCAAATCCAAAATCCTAAAACAAAAACCCTAAACCCTAAACCCTAAATCCCTAACTCTAAACCCTAAACCCTAATCCCTAAACCATAAACCCTATACCTTAACCCTAAAACCTTAAAACCAAAACCCTAAACCCAAAATCCAAAACCCCAAACCATAATCCATAAACCATAAACAATAAACTCCAAACCCTAAACCCTAAATGATAAACCCTAAACCCTAATCCCTAATCCCTAATCCCTAAACCTTAAACCCTAAACCCTAACCCTAAATAATTAATCCTAAACCCTAAACCCTAAATCCAAACCCTAAACCCTAAACCCTAAACCCGAAACCCCAGAACCTAAACACTCAATCCTAAACCCTAAACACTAGCCCTAAACCCAAAACCCTAATTCCATAACTTTGAAACCTAAACCTTAACCTTAAATCCTAAACTCTAAACCCTAACCCTAAACAATTAATCCTAAACCCTAAACCCTAAATCCAAACTCTAAACCATAAACCCTTAACCCAAAACCCTAGAACCTAAACACTAAACCCTAAACCCTAAACACTAGCCCTAAACCCTAGACCCTAATTCCTTAACTTTGAACCCTAAACCTTAACCTTAAACCCTAAACACTAAACCCTAAACCCTAACCCTAAACCATAAACTTGAAACCCTAAATCCTAAACCATATATCCTAAACCCTTAAACCCTAAACCTAAAACACAAAATGCAAAGCCCTAAACGCTAATCGTAAACCCCAAATCAAAAACCCTAAATCCTAAACCCTAAACCCTAAACCCTATATGCTAAACTCTAAACCATAAAGACTAAACCCTAAACCTCTTAATCCTAAACTCAAAACCATAACCGTAACCCTAAACCCTAAGCCCATAACACTAAACTATAAACCCTAAAACCTAAAACCTAAACCCTACACCCTAAACCCTAAACCCTAACCCCTAATTCCTAAACATTAAACTCTAAACCTTAACCCTAAACCCCAAACCCTAAACCCTATATCCTAAACCCTAAATGCAAACCCTAAACAATTAATCCTAAACCCTAAAGCCTAAACTCTAATCCCTAAATCCTAAATCCTAAACCCTAACCCCTAAACTCTAAAACAAAACCCCTAAACCCTAAACCCTAAACCCAAAACCCTAAAACCTAAAACCAAAACCCAAACCCCAAAACCCCAAATCCTGAACACTGAACCCTAAACCCTTAACCCTAAACCCTAAACCCTAAACCATATACCCTAAACTTAAACCCCAAATCCAAAATCCTAAAACCAAAATCCTAAACACTAAACCCTAAATCCCTAACACTAAACCCTAAACCCTAAGCCTTTAACCCTAAATCCTAAACCATAAACCCTATACCTTAACCCTAAAACCTTAAAACCAAAACCCTAAATACTAAATCCAAAACCCTAAACCCTAAACCCTAAACCATAATCCATAAACCATAAACCATAAACTCAAAACCCTAAACCCTAATCCCTAATCCGTAATCCCTAAACATTAAACCCTAAACCCTAACGCTAAATAATTAATCCTAAACCCTAAACCCTAAATCCAAACCCTAAACCATAAACCCTAAACCCAAAACCCCAGAACCTAAACACTAAACCATAAACCCTAAACCCAAAACCCTAATTTCATAACTTTGAACCCTAAACCTTAACCTTAAATAGTAAACACTAAATCCTAAACCCTAACCCTAATCCTTAAACCCTAAATCCTAAATCCTAAACCATATAACCTAAACCCTTAACACTAAACCTTAAACCCAAAACTCAAAACCCTAAACCCTAAACCCTAAACCCTAAACCTAAAATCCAAAACCCAAACCCTAAACGCAAACCCTAAACCCCAAATCAAAAACCCTAAATCCTAAACCCTAAACCCTAAACCCTCAATGCTAAACTCTAAACCATAAATACTAAACCCTAAACCTCTTAATCGTAAACTCTAAACCTAAAACCCTAACCCTAAACCATAAGCCCATAACACTAAACTATAAACCCTAAAACCTAAACCCTACACCCTAAACCCTAAACCCTGACCACTAATTCCAAAACATTAAACTCTAAACCTTAACCCTAAACCCCAAACCCTAAACCCTAAATCCTAAACCCTAAATCCTAGCCCTAAATAATTCATCCTAAACCCTAAACCCTAAATCATTAACCCTAAGCCCTAACCCCTAAACTCTAAAACCAATTCCCTAAAATCTAAACCCTAAATCCTAAAAGCAAAACCCAAAACCCAAAACCCTGAACCCTGATCCCTAAACCCTTAACTCTAAACCCTAAACCCTAAACCCTAAACTTAAACCCCAAATCCAAAATCCTAAAACTGAAATCCTAAACACTAAACTCTAAACGATAAAGCCCAAATCCTAAACCCTTTAATCCGAAATTCTAAACCCGAAATGCTAATCCGAAATCCTAAACCCTAAACCCTAAACTATAAACCCTAACCCTAAACACTAAAACCCAAACCATAAACCTGAACCACTAAACCCTAAACCCTAAAACTTAAACCTACAACTTGAAACCCTAAACACTAAAACCTAAAACCTAAACCCTAAAACTTAAACGCTAAACCCAAACCTCTAAACCTAAACGCTAATTCCTTAAATCTAAACCTTAAATTGAAACCCTAAACCATATATTCTAAACCCTAAACCCTAAACCCGAATTCCTAAACATTAAACCCTAAACCCCAAAAGCTAAACCCTAAACCCTAAACCCTAAATCCTAACCCTAAACTATTAATCCTAAGCCCTAAGTCAAAAACCTAAACCCTAAACTTCAAACCCTAAATCTTAAACTCTAGACCCTAAACCTAAACCTTAAACCCTTAATCCTAAAGAAATATTCTAAACCCTAAACCCTAATTCCTAAACATTAAACCATAAACCCTATCCCAAAACCCTAAACCCTAAACCCTAAGCTCTAAACCCTAAACCTTAAACCCAAAACCCTAAACCCTAACCCTAAACTATTAACCCTAAACCCTAAGTCTAAACCCTAAATCTTAAACTCTAAACCCTAAACACTAATTCCTAAACCCTTAATCCTAAACCATATATCCCAAATATAAACCCTAAACCCTTAATCCTAAACCATATATCCTCAACCCGAAACTATTAATCCTAAATGCTAAACCCTAAACCCTTAATCATAAACAAAAACCCTAAACCCTAATTCCTAAACATTAAACCCTAAATGCTAACCTTAAACCCCAAACACTAAACCCTCAGCCCTAAACCCTAAACCCTAAACCCTAGCCCTAAACTATTAATACTAAACCCTATGTCTAAACCCAAAACCCTAAACTCTAAATCGTAAATCTTAAACTCTGAACTGTAAACCGTAAACCCTGAACCTTAACCCTAAACCCTAAACTATAAACCCTAAACTCTAAACTTGGAACTCTGAACTTTAAACACTAAACTTGGAACCTTGAACCTTAAACCCTAAACTTTGAACCCTACATTCTAAACCCTACACCCAAAATCCTAAACTCTAAACCCTAAATCCTAAACCTCTTAACCAAAAATAATAAACCGTAAGCCCTTAACTTTGAACCCTAAACCATCAACCCTAAACCCTAAACCTTAACCCTAAACCATCAATCCTAATACTAAATCCTAAACCCTAAACCCTAAACCTAAGCACTAAACCCTAAACCCTAGCCCTAAACCCTAAACCCTAATTCCTTAACTCTGAACCCTAAACCTTAACCTTAAACCCTAAACCCTAACCCTAAACTTTAAACCCTAAATCATAAATCCTAAACCATATATCCTAAACCCTTAACACTAAATCCTAAACCCTAAACCTTAAAACCAAAACTTAAAACCCTAGAGCCTAAACCCTAAACCCTAAACCCTAAACCCTAAACCTAAAACCCAAAACCCAAAACCCAAAACGCTAATCCTAAACCCCAAATAAAAAACCCTAAACCATAACCCTAAACTTTAAACCCTAGATCATAAATCCTAAACCATATATCCTAAACCCTTAACACTAAACCCTAAACCCTAAACATTAAAACCAAAACTTAAAAGCGTAGATCTTAAACCCTAAATCCTAAACCCTAAACCTAAAACCCAAAACCCAAAACCCAAAACGCTAATCCTAAGCCCAAAATAAAAAACCCTAAATCCTAAACCCTAAACCCTAAATGCTAAACTCTAAACCATAAAGACTAAACCCCAAACCTCTTAATCCTAAACTCTAAACCCAAAACCCTCACCCTAAACCCTAAACCCGTAACACTAAACTATAAACCCTAAAAACTAAAACCTAAACCCTACACCCTAAACCCTAAACCCTAAACCCTAAATCCTTAATTCAAAACCCAAAACCCTAAACCCTAAATCCCTAGCTCTAAACCCTAAACCCTAAACAATTAACCCTAAACCCTATACCTTAACCCTAAATCCCTAAAACCAAAACCCTAAACCCTAAACCATAATCAATAAACCATAAACGCTAAACTCTAAACCCAAAACCCTAAATGCTAAATCCTAAACCCTAATCCCTAAACCTTAAAGTATAAACCCTAACCCTAAAAAATTAATCCTAAACCCTAAACCCTAAATCAAAACTCTAAACCATAAACCCTAAATCATAAACCGTTAACCCAAAACTCCATAACCTAAACACTAAACCCTAAACCCTAGCTCTAAACCCTAAACCCTAATTCCTTAACTTTGAACCCTAAACCTTAACCTTAAACCCTAAACACAAAACCCTAAAACCTAACCCTAAACCCTAAATCCTAAACCATATATCTGAAATCCTTAAACCTAAAATTCAAAACCCTAGACCCTAAACCCTAAACCCAAAACCTAAAATCCAAAACGCAAAGCCCTAAACGCTAACCCTAAACCCCAAATCAAAAACCCTATATCCTAAACCCTATATGCTAAACTCTAAACCATAAAAACTAAACCCTAAACCTCTTAATCCTAAACTCTAAACCTATAACCCTAACCCTAAACCCTAAACCCGTAACACTAAACTATAAACCCTAAAACCTAAAACCTAAACCTTACACCCAAAACCCTAAACCCTAACCCCTAATTCCTAAACATTAAACTCTAAACCTTAACCCTAAGCCCCAAACCTTAAACCCTATATCCTATACCCTAAATAATTAATCCTAAACCCTAAACCCTAAACTCTAAAACAAAATCCCTAAACCCCATGACCATTCATTTTCTCACATTTTTTCTCTCTCTAAAAATCTCTCTAAAAATTTGCTCTCAAAAATCGAAATAAATGGCCGCCGAATGGCCATAGAGTTGCCGGATCGAGCTCCTACCGCCGGACCAAGTGCACTGACGCTGAACTCCAGCAAAGAATAAACCCCATATGGACGCTTCACCAATCCTCAACCAATTCTTCGAAATCGCGCGACCGAGGCGATCCACGCCGCGATCTCGAGGCGAAATTGACTGGCTCGCAAGATCATGTCCCCGAACAACTGACAAATTCGGAGCGAGTTCATCCGGGAATCTTGAATCTACACCTAAAGATCTATCTCCAATCCAAAAATCACAAGATTCCAACGTACAAATTGAGAGATCCGCTGGCGGCGATGGAGGAGATCGCCGCAAAATCGCCAACTATAAGAACACATTTTCGATCACTTCGCGAGGGAATGAATGATGTTTCACCATCGGGAATCTTCCTGTGTCACGAAGTATATCCTCAAGCAATCCCGATCAATTTGAACACAACATCTCCTAAGAGCGTGAATTCCTGACCTTCCCGAGCTCCGGCCATCAATGGCATTGATTTGCGATGTTGTACAACTTCTCGTGAAGAGAATGACCTCCCTGTGTACCGCACTACTCAACTCTACAACCGAATAATGTTTGTTTCCGCCCAATTGCAGATCGAGTTCACCAAGAGTGGAACTCATAGCAATGGAGAAGTGTTGGAACAAGGTAAGACGACAAACGAAATGAATCAAACAAACAATAATCACAAGGAGCGTAATCCAAAGGTGAAAGTGGAAATTAGTTCAATGGGAACAACAAGAACAAGATACCAAAATGATCCCACAAGAGACCAAAGGAACAAGGTCGCAGCAGAGAGTTCTGTGAGGATGATGTTACAACCTCACAAAGAAAGATCACCCAACACGGAATGTGGATCCTAAGGAACTAATGGGAACATCAAAAGGAACAACTTACCAAAGAGAAAGCTACAACCCGAGAGTGAAGGATACGAACAAAGCAAGAGAGACATAATCCAAGGGAATAGGAGGAGGAGAAGGGCCAAATCAAATGTAAGTTCACTAACACTTTACGTAATAACTTCCTAATAGTCAAAATGAACGTGAGAAGGGTATTGCTATTGTGCAGTTGAGACTAATGAGGCTGGCGGCCAAGCCGAGAAACCAACACACGCCGTGAATGTAGAGAGCCGATTCTCCTATCAAAATATCCTCTAATTTTGATGTGTATAGACTTGACAGCAAAATAGACCCAGATCACCTAAATGTAACCAAACTAAAGCCCTCGCTATCACCCTCACTGTAAATATCACCAAAGAAATCCTCGATCCCTCCTCCCATCGTGACTCAATCCCTTGCGACTAGACTCAGAGCCAACCAAATTAAAAATGACATTTCCTTGATATCATCTCCCATCATCACCACTAGACAAGGATATCCTCCGCTACCTTTCACGAAGAGGATTTCATGCAAAAGATGCCTAGTAGATGCAAGTTCACCTTTGTAGGCAAATTTACTAATGCCATTCCAAAATGGAGGTTATTAGAAAGAGCTTTATTGCTCAAACGCAGCCTTACTTGTGGTGTTAAAATTGCTCACTTTAATTCAAGGCACATTTATATCGACTTAGACAACGAGGCAGATCACATCTCTCGTGGACCAAACAGAATGTATATTGTCCGCCAATCCATGAAGCTTCAAGTTTGACTCCTACCTTCAAACTCACGAGGAGACTCCTATTGTACCTATATGGATCACACTACCCGAGCCCCGGCATTGTTATTACATGGATATTCTTACTCCTTGGTCCCCCATCGTAAAGCTCTCTATCCGGATTCGCTACTATGCGTAAAACTAGAGGAAGTGTAGCTAAAGTGAGGGTCCGCATTGACATCACTAAGGAAAGACCACAAGATGTGTGGTTGGGCTTCTCGAGAAGGATCCCACACTTGGCAAATGGCGATTATAGAATTTCAAGAGGTTCCTTCCTATTGTTTATATTGCAAGCATCAAGGACACATTATAGGAGAATGCCCATGAAAGGAAGTGGATGAAGTAATCAAAAGGAAGAAGGAGTTGGAGGCAAACAGAAAGGATGTGAGAAGTCACACATCGACACCTAAAGAATCTACTCAAGAAAGAATAAGGCAAGGAGAAAACACACTCGATAGGCAAACAAAAGGGAATGGACCAAATAAGAGGATACCATACCAAATGAAGAACATTGGCAAACTCAAACTAGGAAGAAAACAAAAATCATCAAGAATAATCGTGAGAATGTGGTAAGACACATGTTTCCAAGGTGCAGTACAGATAAACAGCGGAGCAGTAAACAAAGCTAAGGATTCACAACCGTGCAACTCTCGTGCATTGATGCCGCAACTCTTGTGAATATGTCGATGAATCGTGCTCGATTCCTGCACTTCTTCCCCGCATACCGATGCTATCGAGCAAATTTCAAGAAATTTGTATTCCCTTCCCCGCTGGCCCTCCGTTGTTTTTTCACGTCAGAAATGCTGGAGGAGGATGGAAGTAAGGTGAGAAAACCACTAACCTCGCAGGAAGGGAACCTGGGGAGGGATTTACCTCCATTGCAGAGATCTCTTTGTTGACTATAGGATCGACCTTCAAGCCTCTCGCAACTACTAAAAAGATGGTCATCATCAACAAGAACAGTTCACCAAATCAGAGAGGAAACCAATCAACATAATAACTCAAACAGTGAAGGACATAAACACGCATAAGGCTCTATGGCAAAAGATATGGGAAACAAAGCAAGTTCCAAAGAAACAAGTGGATACTCCCAAAAGTAAAAACAAACCAAGCAAGAAAAAAAGGGAAGCAATCAAGAAGAAACAGCAGTAACAAATCAGTAAGAACAAGAGCAGATCGACAAATTCCGGGCAGGAACTCCTTGTAAAGACTTCATCATGGTCGATCAAGCATGGATGTAGTGCCCTTAAAGCTCAAGATAATACCCCTATCCTCGAAAACCCCGATCGCATAAAGTTACCTTGAGAGATGAGTATGCAGTGGAGATTTCAAGATGAAATAGAAGAAGACAAGGCTTCCGAATTGACCAGAGGATGATGATGAGACTTGTCAACTTCTCATCAATGCATTCACTTCAACAAAGATCGTGAGTCGGACAAGGAACTACTTCAGTTACCAACAATCAAGGACTCTCCCTGCAGGTATACACCTTGATAAACTCCTCTCAAAAAGTCAAGACTAACCATTCCGCCATCGCAGAAGACCAAATACAAGGATCTTTTCCTCTAAATCCTCTCAATGATTGGTACGATCATATGGAATGCTAGAGGTATCAATACCCAAGGTGTTATTGAAAGACTCAAAAATCTCGTAACTATTCACTATATATCTATGATTGCAACTCGAACCCTTCTCGCATAATAGCCATATTAATACGCTTAAAAGTACGCTACTATGGATCATGCAGTTGGAAACTCCAATGGAAAAATTTGGCTCTTCCGAACAATGATATTATTTGTAAGGTGCTTGAATCACGAGCAGCAGATCACCGTGAAATCAAGCATACGTAAGCTCCCAAACCTATATCAAGACCTTTGTGTATGCCAAATGCAAGGACTATCTCGTGAGACCTCTTTGGGACAGATTACTCCACTTTGTCGATACTAGAAATGCCACTCCTTGGTGCACAATGGGACTTTAATGTCACATCGATACAGAGGAAAACTAGGTGGCAACCCCTACAACATGAGGAAAAGCATGGACTTCATTGCTACTATCGAGGCTTGTGGACTCACCGATCCGATTCAATGGACCAAGATTCACCGGTCAAATCAAAGAGGAATCAACTTGTAATTTGGAAAAGGCCGACAGTATGGTTAATGATCGCTGGTCGCAAAACATGCCACATCACCATTACTCACCTCCTTCCGTGGGTTCTGATCATTGTCCACTTCTTATGGAGATGAATACTAGAGTAGACACTCATATTAAATATTTCAGATTTCAATCACTGGATCGACTCAACCTTCCTTTGAAGAAATCAGAATCGAAAGTGCCGAACAGCAGATCAAGGTAATCCCATGGATCTTCCACCAAAATGAGAAGGCTTGCACTACCCTCAGTGTTTGGTCCAAAGAAAAGTTTGGTGACATATTTGCTAAGGTCGTGATTTTGAAAATGTAATCAAAGTAGGTAAGACAATCTTATTTACAAGAACTCAGAGGAGCATAGAGCAACACTTCATGGCATTAATGTCAATACATCGATTTATGAAACTTGAAGATTCTATCCTTAGACAAAAGACTCAACTACAATGGTTTAAAGAAGGGATGCCAATTCCAAATACTTTCATGCTCCGATTAAAGCGTAAGGAGATTGTTTATTCACAAAATCCTCACCGATGATGAGGAGTGGGTACAGGGGATGAACACATTCAGACAGCCGCTCGTGACCACTTTCAACATATATTCACAGGAAGAGAAACCTATAGATGAAGGCCCTTTGAGCCGCATTCCTGTAATGGTCAATCAGAATACAATGACAGATCAAGGATCCGCCTACTATGGAGGAATTGAAAGAGGTGGTCTACTCCATGAATCCCAATTCACCGGCAGGGCCGATGGAATGAATGGCCATTTCTTCCAAAAATGCCGCACATTATCAACAAAGATCCGCTAGCGCTATTCATGCCTTTTTTGTGGGCAAATGCTTCCTAAATTCTTTTCTCATGCTTGTCCTGGTTCTCGATTCCCAAAGTGAAGCATCCTAACAACTTTCTCGAGTTCGCACCTATAAGTTTGAGTAATTTCACCAACAAGATCATTTCCAAGTCATTGCACTCGATTAGCACCTATTCCGCCTAGTCTTATCTCCCTAATCACCAGTTTTGTTAAGGGTAGAAGCATATCCGAGAATATTATGCTTGCTCAAGAAATCATCCACCGATTAGGAAACCTAACATCGAAGTAATGTTGTGATCAAGTTTGATATGGCCAAAGCTTATGCGGTGGTATCCCCGGTCCTATATTTGTATTATCCTCGTAAAGACGGGATTTGAGGGTTGTCATTGATATGTTCCGAGGATCATGGCCAACAACCGGTACTCTATTATTATTAATAGCAGGAGACATGGCTTCTTTCACTCCACTAGAGGCCTCAAACAAGGAGACTTTATCCTCAAATTTCTATTTACTTTAGGTGCCGAGATGTTGTCAAGATCATCGAACAACTTGCATCGTAACCCTCTACCATGGCTTCTATATGGAAAAGAAGGACCTCAAATCAACCACCTTAGCTTTGCTGATGATATTATAATCTTCACCTCCGGGAGGAAGCACTCTCTTAAGCTAATTATGGATACTTTGACTACTTATATGAAAGTGTTTCGTCACCGATCAACAAGGCCAAGAGTCACTTTATGCTCCACTCTAATGCCTTCGTAACCACCTGTGATAGAATTAAGAAGAATACAGGTTTTCACAAGAAAGAAGCTCCCATCACATACCTCGATGCCCTATTACTGGAAGGTATAGGAACATATATTTTTCTAACTCATGAATAAGATTGTCAATGTAATCACCGTTGGAACTCTAAAATGTTGAGTTATGGGGTAAGGCAACCCCGATCAAACATGTCCTTCAATCTCTCCCTATTCATATCTTATCAAGAATCTCCTCCTTCTACCATTCTTAAGCAAATCCAAAGCATTTTGGCTGATTTTTTTCCGGGACGGAGAACCGATAAGAAAAATATCATTGGTCCTCATGGAAAATCTCGCTTTCCCATATGATGAAGGAGGAATTGGTGTTAGACTTATGACCGATGTATGTCAAGCTTTCCACCAAACAAAGGTGGACTTTCAGATCAAAACAAACTTTATGGGATTTTCTAAGGCAAAGTATTGCCAAAGATCTAACCCCATAAGCAAAAATGGGATACAGTGAATCTCAAGCTTGGAGGATCATGATGAAGAATGTAACTAAGGTGGAGAGACATATACAGTGGAGAATTAGGAGTGGCTCTTGCTCCTTTTGGTGGATAATCGCTCTGCAGCCCTCCGCCCAATACACCTCGATAGTAACAGTTCAACAACGCTAAGGTCTCTAATTTTATCAAGCCGATAAAGGGAACATGGACAAGGTCATCCAAGCAACCCCATAACCAAGTACACAATATTCTCTCATTCCAACTCCAACTTCAGCAGAATCCACTGATCAGCCGTGTGGAGTCTCAACACCAAAGGGCATGTTCTCTATTACCTCACTGAACAACATTAGAGAAAAAGAGAAAAACCAAAATTAATTCCTACACTTGGCGTAAACAGTTCCTTCAAATGTTCCTTCATCGTGGAGAGCAATCGTGGCAAGCTTTCTACTAATGAACAATCGCTGAGATTTGGAATTGGACTCATTGTCATATCGCTGCCATTCTCCAGAATGGATATCTGAACATATTTTCAACTCGAAACTTTGCTAAACAGTCCGAAATACTTTGCCACTTCCTTAGGAATTCGATCGATTATCCGCTTCTTAGAAACACGACATGAGATGGTGGTGCTACCTCACAACAATGAAGCACATCACTGATCCTTCAAGTGATACCCATTTTTATTTGTCGAACTTATGGAAGAACAAAGCCGTAAAGTATGGGGAAAAAATACTAATATGGCAAGAGTTAAACACTTAGTGATCCTTGACACTTCAAGTTGCTACAGATTAAGTTCCCATACATTCATTGGCCTTCGGATGGAAGAAGATATGTATACTCTTAGAAAGTCAGACTCATGATATCCAGTGACTACAATTCTGGCAAGGTAAACCTCTAGACACCGGGTCAAAATCAACACAGATGGAGTGCATTAAACAATCCCTAAGAATAGGAGCAGGAGGAATTCTCAGAACCAAAATGGAGAGTCATTCTGCATTCTCGCCTTTCTGGGGCTGTGGAACCAACAACTGTCAAATAGAGGCACTAACTTTGGCCTAGCCTCGTGTATGCAACTAAATTATAGAAAAGTAATCCTGAAGTCGACTCTCAACTACTTGCAGATCGTTTAATAAAGAAAGCAAAGAACTCGACCATCTCAACTCAACTGCAGGCTTTCAACAACAGTGCCATGCACTTCACTCACTTTAAATGTATACACACTTTCAGAGAAGCCAACTTTGTAGCAAACTCACTTTCCAAGCAAAGCCACCAAATTTCACATCCTCAGTGTATTTCAACATCCACCACTTCCCAAACTAATAAAGAAATTTACTTCCACCAGACCTTGCAGTGCATGGCAAGCTTCTGTAAGAAGAAAATTGAAAAGAATAAAGGAACCACCCTAAAGGAGTCAGAACAAAGAGGACCTATGAAGGTGCTTCAACTCCTTCAGGCCCTCTTTTCTGATGACTATCTTGTCATTTGGCTTCCTAGAAGACTCCCCTGTTTAGGATAGATTTTCTTTCCTTTTGTAAAGGGAGAGTCTCCTTCGTTTATGCTTTCCTAGGATTCTTTGTATCGAGAGGAGTCCTCTCACATAGATGCTTAGATGATAGGACCTTTATTTCTTTTGGAGTAGAGTTGGAGAACCAACTAGCTTTGACTAGGAGGCTACCAACCCTAACTCCACCTTTGGGAGGTAAGGTTTATGCCCCCCTCCTTGTACTTCTTTTCTTTATATATGCTAAGGCCTGGGGGTGTTGCTAAGCCCCTGACCCCCCCCCAAGGGTCGTTCAAATAAAAAAAAAATCCCTAAACCCTAAACCCAAAATCCTAAAACCTAAAACCAAAACCCAAAACTTAAAACCCCAAATCCTGAACCCTGAACCCTAAACCCTTGACCCTAAACCCTAAACCCTAAACTATAACCCTAAACTTAAACCCCAAAGCCAAAATTCTAAAATCGAACCCTAAATTCTAAACCGTAAACCCTAAACTTAAACCACAAATCCAAAATCCTAAAATCGAAAACCTAAATCCCTAACTCTAACCCCTAAACCCTAAATCTTTAACCCTAAACCCTAAACCATAAACCCTATACCTTAACCCTAAAACCTTAAAACCAAAACCCTAAACCCAAAATCCAAAACCATAAACCATAATCCATAAACCATAAACCCTAAACTCCAAACCCTAAACCCTACATGCTAAACCCTAAACCCTAATCCCTAATCCCTAATCCCTAATCCCTAAACCTTAAACCCAAAATCCTAACCCTAAATAATTAATCCTAAACCCTAAACCGTAAATCCAAACTCTAAACCATAAACCCTAAACCCAAAACCCCAGAACCTCAACACTAAATCCTAAACCCTAAACACTAGCCCTAAACCAAAAACCCTATTCCATAACTTTGATCCCTAAACCTTAACCTTAAACCCTAAACTCTTAACCCTAACCCTAAATAATTAATCCTAAACCCTAAACCGTAAATCCAAACTCTAAACCATAAACCCTAATCCCAAAACCACAAAACTTAAACCCTAAATCCTAAACCTAAACCCTATTCATAAACCTTAAACTGTAAACCCTAAATCCTAAACCATATATCCTAAACCCTTAAACCCAAAACTCAAAACCCTAGACCTTAAACCCTAAACCCTAAACCTAAAACCCAAAACGCAAAGCCCTAAACGCTAACCATAAACCCCAAATCAAAAACCATAAACCCTAAACCCTAACCCCTAATTCCTATACATTAAAATTTAAACCTTAACCCCAAACCCCATATCCTACACCCTAAATCCAAACCCTAAACAATTAATCCTAAACCCTAACCCCTAAACTCTAAAACAAAATCCCTAAACCCTAAACCCTAAACCCAAAACACTAAAACCTAAAACCAAAACCCAAAACCCAAAACCCCAAATTCTGAACCCTTAACGCTAAACCCTTAACCCTAAACCCTAAACCCTAAACCCTAAAACATAAATCCTAAACTTAAACCCCAAATACAAAATCCTAAAACCGAAACCCCAAACCCTAAATCCCTAACTCTAAACACTAATCCCTAAACCTTTAACCCTAAACCATAAACCATAAACCCTATACCTTAACCCTAAAACCTTAAAACAAAAACCCTAAACCCTAAATCCAAAACCCTAAACCCTAAATCCTAAACCATAATCCATAAACCCTAAACCCTAAACTAAAAACCCTAAACCCTAAATGCTAAACGCTAAACCCTAATCCCTAATCCCTAATCCCTAATCCCTAATCCATAATCCCTAATCCCTAAACCTTAAACCCTAAACCCTAACCCTAAACAATTAATCCTAAACCATAAACCCTAAACCACAAACCCCATAACCTAAACACTAAATGCTAAACCCTAAACACTAGCCCTAAACCCAAAACCCTAATTCCATAACTTTGATCCCTAAACCTTAAACTTAAACCCTAAACACTAAAACCTAACCCTAACCCTAAACCTTAAACCCTAAACCCTAACCCTAAACCTTAAACCCTAAACCCTAAATCCTAAACCATATATCCTAAACCCTTAACACTAAACCCTAAACCCTAAACCTTAAACCCAAAACTCTAAACCCTAAACCCTAAACCTAAAACCCAAAACCCAAAACCCTAAACGCAAACCGTAAACTCCAAATCAAAAACCCTAAATCCTAAACCCTAAACCCTCAATGCTAAACTCTAAACCTAAAACCCTAACCCTAAACCATAAGCCCGTACCACTAAACTATAAACCCTAAAACCTAAACCCTACACCCTAAAACCTAAACCCCGACCCCTAATTCCTAAACATTAAACTCTAAACCTTAACCCTAAACCCCAAACCCTAAACCCTAAACCCTACACCCTAAAACCAAAACCCCGACCCCTAATTCCTAACCGTTAAACTCTAAACCTTAACCATAAACCCCAAACCCTAAACCCTAAACCCTACACCCTAAAACCTAATCCCCAACCCCTAATTCATAAACATTAAACTCTAAACCTTAACCCTAAACCCCAAACCCTAAACCCTAAATCCTAAACCCTAAACCCTAACCCCTAAACTCTAAAACCAAATCCCTAAAATCTAAACCCTAAACCCAAAACCCTAAACCCAAAAACCAAAACCCAAAACCCAAAACCGCAAACCCTAAATCCTTAACCCTTAACCCTTAACCCTAAACCTTAAACCCTAAACCCTAAACTTAAACCCCAAATCCAAAATCCTAAAACCAAAATCCTAAACCCTAAACTCTAAACGATAAAGCCTAAATCCTAAACCCCTCAATCCAAAACTCTAAACTAGAAATGCTAATCCGAAATCCTAAACCCTAAACCCTAAACTGTAAACTCTAACCCTAAACACTAAAACATAAACCATAAACCTGAACCCCTAAACCCTAAACCCTAAAACTTAAACCTACAACCTGAAACCCTAAACCCTAAAACCTAAAACCTAAACCCTAAAACTTAAATGCTAAACCAAAACCTCTAACCCTAAACCTAAACGCTAATTCCTTAAATCTAAACCTTAAATCGAAACCCTAAACCATATATTTTAAACACTAAACCTTAAACCCTAAATTCTAAACATTAAATCCTAAACCCTAACCCTAAACCCCAAACCCTAAACCCTAAGCCCTAACCCTAAACCCTAACCCTAATGTATTAATCCTAAACCCATCTTAAACTCTAAACCCTAACCTAAACCTTAAACCCTTAATCCTAAACCATATATCCTAAATCCTAAACCCTAATTCCTAAACATTAAACCATAAACCCTATCCCTAAACCCTAAACCCTAAATCCTAAACCCTAAGCCCTAAACCCTACACCCTAAACCCAAAACCCTAAACCCTAAACCCTAACCCTACTATTAATCCTAGACCCTAACTCTAAACCCTAAATCTTAAACGCTAAACCCTAAACCATAAACCCTAAACCCTTAATCCTAAACCATATATCCTAAACATAAACCCTAAACCCTTAATCCTAAACCATATATCCTAAACCCAAAACTATTAATCCTAAACGCTAAACCCTAAACCCTTAATCCTAAACCATTTATCCTAAACCTAAACCCTAAACCCTAATTCCTAAACATTAAACCCTAAATGCTAACCTTAAACCCCAAACTCTAAATCCTAAACCCTAAACCCTAAACCTTAAACCCTAGCCCCAAACTATTAATACTAAACCCTATGTCTAAACCCTAAACCCTAAACTCTAAACCCTAAATCTTAAACACTGAACCATAAACACTAAACCCTAAACCCTAACCCTAAACCCTAAACTTGGAACCCTGAACTTTAAACACTAAACTTAGAACCATGAACCTTAAACCCTAAACTTTGAACCCTAAACTCTAAAACCCTACACCCAAGATCCTAAACTCTAAACCCTAAATCCTAAACCGCTTACCAAAAAAAATAAGCCTTAAACCCTAAACCATCAACCCTAAACCCTAAACCTTAACCCTAAACCATTAATCCTAATACTAAACCCTAAACCCTAAACCCTAAAGCTAAACCCTTAACCCTAACCCCTAAACCATAAACTCAAATCCCTATACCCTTACCCTTAAACCAAAAACCCTAAACCCTAAACCTTGAACCCTGAATGCTAAACCCTTAACCCTAAATCCTAAACCCTAAACCATAAAAAACTATCCCTAAACTCAAACCCTAAATCCAAAATTCAAAAACCTAAACCCTCAAACCTAAACTCTAAACCATAAAGCCTAATTTCGAAACCCCTTAATCCTAAACTCTAAACTCGAAACTCTAACTGAAAACCCTCAACCCTAAACCTTAAACTATAAACCCTAACCATAAACCCTAAAACATAAACCCTAAACCTGAACCCCTAAACCCTAAACCTTTAAACTTAAACCTACAACCTAATAACCTAAACACTAAAACTTAAACCCTAAACCCTAATACCTAAACCTTAAATTGTAAACCCTAAACACTAATTCCTAAATGCTATACCCTAAACCCTAATCCTAAATCTTAAATCCTAAACCATATATCCTTAACCCAAAACCTTAAACCAAAAACCCAAAACCCTAGACCTTAAACCCTAAACCCTTAACACAAAACCCTAAACCATAAACCCTAAACCCCAAATCCAAAACCCAAAACCTTAAACCCTAAACCCTAAACACTACACTTTAAACCATAAAGCCTAAACCCTAATCCTCTTAATCCAAAACCCTAACCCTAAATACTAAACCCTAACCCTGAACCCTAAACCCTTAACACTGAACCCTAAACCCTAAACCCTAAACACTAAACACTAAATCGTAATTGCTAAACATTAAACCCTAAATCCTAACCGTAAACCCCAAACCATAAATCCAAAACCCTAAATCCTAAACCATAATCTACAAACCCTAACCATAAACACCAAATCCAAAAGCCTAAATCCTAAATCGTAAACCCTAAACTATAAACGACAAAGCATAAACCCTAAACCCTAAACCCTAAATGCTAAATCCTAAACCTAGAACCTAAAACCTTAAGCACTAAAATTAAAACCCTAAACCCTAAACCCTAAATAATAAATAATAACCCTAAATCCTAAGCCCTAAACTCTAAACCATAAACCATAAACTTGGAATCCTGGACCTTAAATCCTAAACTATAAGCCCTAGACCCTAAACCCTAAACTCTAAACACAAAACCCTAAACCGCTTAAACATAAACTATAAACCAAAAACGCTAAACCCTATACCACGAACCCGAAACCATTAATCTCAAACTTTATACCTAAACACTAAACACTAAACCCCAAATCCCAAACTCTAAACATAAAACCCTAAACCATAAACCCTAAATCCTAAACCCTAATTCTTAACTCTAAACCCTAAACCCTAACCCAAAACCCTAGATCATAAACCCTAAACCCTAAACCCTAAGCCCTAAACCCTAAACCCAAACCCAAACTCTAAGCCCTAAACCTTAAACCCTAAATCCTAAACCATATATCCTAAACCCAAAACCCTAAACCCCTAGCCCTTAAACCCTAAACCCTAAACCTTTAACTCGAAACCCAAAACACTAAACTTGGAACCCTAAACCCTAAACCCTCAATCCTAAATTCAAAACCCTAAACCCTAAACCCTAAATCCCTAATTTTAAGCCCTAAACCCTAAACACTAGCCCTAAACCCTAAACCCTAATTCCTTAACTCTGAACCCTAAACCCGAACTCTAAACTTTAAACCCTAAATCATAAATCCTAAACCATATGTCCTAAACCCTTAACTCTAAACCCTAAACTCTAAACCCTAAAACCTAAACCCTAAACCTAAAACCCAAAAAGCTAATCCTAAACCCCAAATCAAAAACCCAAAATCCTAAATCCTATACCCTAAATGCTAAACTCTAAACCATACAGACTAAACCCCAAACCTCTTAATTCTAAACTCTAAACCCAAAACCCTAACTCTAAACCCTAAACCCGTAACAATAAACTATAAACCCTAAAATCTAAAACCTAAACCCTACACCCTAAACCCTAAACCCTAAATCCTTAATTCAAAAATCTAAACCCTAAACCCTAAATCCCTAACTCTAAACCTAAACCCTAAACCATTAACCCTAAACGCTATACCTTAACCCTAAATCCCTAAAACCAAAACCCTAAACCATAAATCCTAAACTCCAAAAAACCCTAAATGCTCAATCCTAAACCCTATTCCCTAAACCCTAATCCCTAAACCTTAAACTATAAACCCTAACCCTAAACAATGAATCCTAATCCCTAAACCCTAAATCCGAAATCTAAACAATAAACCCTAAACCATAAACCCTATACCCAAACCCCAGAACCTAAACAGTAAACCATAAACCCTAAACCCTAGCCCTAAACCCTAAACCCTAATTCCTTAACTTTGATCCCTAAACCTTAACCTTAAACCCTAAACACTAAACCCTAAACCTTAAACCCTAAATCATAAATCCTAAACCATCTATCCTAAACCCTAAAACGAAAACTCAAAACCCTAGAACCTAAACCCTAAACCCTAAACCTAAAACCCAAAACCAAAAACCCAAAACGCTAAGCCTAAACCCCAAATCTATAACCCTATATCCTAAACCCTAAACCTTAAACCCAAAATGCTAAACTCTAAACCATAAAGACTAAACACTAAACCTCTTAATCCTAAAGTCTAAACCCAAAACCCTAAACCCGTAACACCCTAAACCCTAAACCCTAAATCCTTAATTCAAAAACCCTAAACCCTAATTCCTTAACTTTGAACCCTAAACCTTAACCTTAAACCCTAAACACTAAACCCTAAACCCTAACCCCAAACCTTAAACCCTAAACCCAAAATATTAAACCATATATCCCAAACCCTTAACCCCAAAACTCAAAACCCTAGACCCTAAACCTAAAACCCAAAATGCAAAGCCCTAAAGCTAGCCCTAAACCCCAAATCAAAAACCCTAAATCCTAAACCCTAAACCCTATATGCTAAACTCTACCATAAAGACTAAACCCTAAACCTCTTAATCCTAAACTCTAAACCAATAACCCTAACCCTAAACCCTAAATTCATAACACTAAGATATAAACCCTAAAACCTAAAACCTAAGCCCTACACCCTAAACCCTAAACCCTAAACCCTAATTCCTAAACATTAAACTCTAAACCTTAACCCTAAACCCCAAACCCTATACCCTATATCCTACACCTTAAATCCAAACACTAAACAATTAATCCTAAAACCTAAACCCTAAACTCTAAACCCAAAATCCTAAATCTTAAACCCTAACCCCTAAACTCTAAAACAAAATCCCTAAACACTAAACCCAAAACCCTAAAACCTAAAGCCAAGATCAAAAACCCAAAACCCCAAATCCTGAACCCTAAAACCCTAAACACTAAACCCTAAACCATAAACCCTGAACTTAAACCCCAAATCCAAAATCCTGAAACCAAAACCCTAAACACTAAACCTTAAATCCCTAACCCTAAACCCTAAACCCTAAACCTTTAACCCTAAACCCTAAACCATAAACCCTATACCTTAACCCTAAAGCCTTAAAACCAAAATCCTAAACCCAAAATCCAAAACCCTAAACCATAATCCATAAACTATAAACCCTAAACCCTAAATGCTAAACCCTAAACCCTAATCCCTAATCCCAAATCCCTAAACCTTAAACACTAAACCCTACCCCTAAACAATTAATCCTAAACCCTTAACCCAAAATCCAAACCCTAAACCATAAACCCTAAACCCAAAACCCCAGAACCTAAACAATAAATCCTAAACCCTAAACACTAGCCGTAAACCCAAAACCCTAATTCCATAACTTTGAACCCTAAACCTTAACGTTAATCCCTAAACTCTAAACCCTAACCCTAAATAATTAATCCTAAACCCTAAACCCTAAATCCAAACTCTAAACTATAAACCCTAAACCCAAAACCCCAAAACCTAAACACTAAACCCTAAACCCTAAACCCTAGCCCTAAACCCTAAACCCTAATTCCTTAACTTTGAACCTTAAACCTTAATATTAAACCCTAAACACTAAACCCTAAACCCTAAACCTAAACCTTAAACCTTAAACCCTAAATCCTAAACCATATATCCTAAACCCTTAAACCCAAAACTCAAAACCCTAGACACTAAACCCTAAACCCTAAACCTAAAACTCAAAATGCAAAGCCCTAAACGCTAACCGTAAAACCCAAATCAAAAACCCTAAATCCTAAACCCCAAACCCTAAACCCTATATGCTAAACTCTTAACCATAAAGACTAAACCCTAAACCTCTTAATCCTAAACTCTAAACCATAACCGTAACCCTAAACCCTAAACGCATAACACTAAACTATAAACCCTAAAACCTAAAACCTAAACCCTACACCCTAAACCCGAAACCCTAACCTCTAATTCCTAAAAATTAAACTCTAAACCTTAACCCTAAACCCCAAACCCTAAACCCTATATCCTACACCCTAAATCCAAACCCTAAACAATTAATCCTAAACCCTAAACCCTAAACCCTAAATCCTAAATCATAAACCCTAACCCCTAAACTCTAAAACAAACCCCTAAACCCTAAACCCAAAACCCTAAAACCTAAAACCAAAATCCCAAATCCTAAACACTGAACCCTAAACCCTTAACCCTAAACCCTAAACCCTAAACCATAAACCCTAAACTTAAACCCCAAATCCAAAATCCTAAAACCGAAACCCTAAACACTAAACCCTAAATCCCTAACTCTAAACCCTAAACCCTAAACCTTTAACCCTAAATCCTAAATCATAAACCCTATACCTTAACCCTAAAACCTTAAAACCAAAACCCTAAACCCTAAATCCAAAACCCTAAACTCTAAACCCTAAACCCTAAACCCTAATCCCTAATCCCTAATCCGAAATCCCTAAACATTAAACCCTAAACCCTAACCCTAAACAATTAATCCTAAACCCTAAACCCTAAATCCAAACCTTAAACCATAAACCATAAACCCTAAACCCTAGAACCTAAACACTAAATCCTAAACCGTAAACACTAGCCCTAAACCCAAAACCCTAATTCCATAACTTTGAACTCTAAACCTTAACCTTAAATCGTAAACACTAAACCCTAAACCCTAACCCTAATCGTTAAACCCTAAATACTAAATCCTAAACCATATATCCTAAACCCTTAACACTAAGCCCTAAACCCTAAACCTTAAACCCAAAACTCAAAATCCTAGACCCTAAACCCTAAACCCTAAACCTAAAATCCAAAACCCAAAGCCCTAAACGCAAACCCTAAACCCCAAATCAAAAACCCTAAATCCTAAACCCTAAACCCTCAATGCTAAACTCTAAACCATAAATACTAAACCCTAAACCTCTTAATCGTAAACTCTAAACCTAAAACCCTAACCCTAAACCATAAGCCCATAACACTAAACTATAAACCCTAAAACCTAAACCCTAAACCCTGACCCCTAATTCCTAAACATTAAACTCTAAACCTTAACCCTAAACCACAAACCCTAAACCCTAAATTCTAAACCCTAAATCCTAGCCCTAAATAATTCATCCTAAACCCTAAACCCTAAATCCTTAAACCTAAGCCCTATGCCCTAAACTCTAAAACCAAATCCCTCAAATCTAAACCCTAAACCCTAAAACCAAAACCCAAAACCCAAAACCACAAACCCTAAACCCTGAACCCTGAACCCTAAACCCTTAATCCTAAACTCTAAACCCTAAACCCTAAACTTAAACCCCAAATCCAAAATCCTAAAACTGAAATCCTAAACACTAAACTCTAAACGATAAAGCCTAAGTCCTAAACCCCTTAATCCCAAACTCTAACCCCGAAATGCTAATCCAAAACCCTAAACCCTAAACCCTAAACTATAAACCCAAACCCTAAACACTAAAACCCAAACCATAAACCTGAACCCCTAAACCCTAAACCCTTAAACTTAAACCTACAACCTGAAACCCTAAATACTAAAACCTAAAACATAAACCCTAAAACTTAAACGCTAAACCCAAACCTCTAACCCTAAACCTAAACGCTAATTCCTTAAATCTAAACCTTAAATCGAAACCCTAAACCATATATTCTAAACCCTAAACCCTAAACCCGAATTCCTAAACATTAAACCATAAACCCTAACCCTAAACCCCAAACGTTAAACCCTAAACCCTAACCCTAAACTATTAATCCTAAACCCTAAGTCTAAAACCTAAACCCTAAACTCTAAACCCGAAATCTTAAACTCTAAACCCTAAACCTAAACCTTAAACCCTTAATCCTAAACCAAATATCCTAAACCCTAAACCCTAATTACTAAACATTAAACCATAAACCCTATCCCTAAACCCTAAACCATAAACCCTAAGCCCTAAACCCTAAACCCTAAACCCAAAAGCCTAAACCCTAACCCTAAACTATTAACCCTAAACCCAAAGTCTAAACCCTAAATCTTAAACTCTATACCCTAAACCCTAAACCCTTAATCCTAAACCATATATCCCAAATATAAGCCCTAAACCCTTAATCCTAAACCATATATCCTCAACCCGAAACTATTAATCCTAAATGCTCAACCTTAAACCCTTAATCCTAAGCCATATATCCTAAACCAAAGCCCTAAACCCTAATTTCTAAACATTAAACCCTAAATGCTAACCTTAAACCCCAAACCCTAAACCCTAAACCCTAAACCCTAAACCCTAAACCCTAAATCCAAACCCTAAACCCAAAACCCCAGAACCTAAACACTAAATCCGAAACACTGAACAATATCCGTAAACCCAAAACTTTAATTCCATAACTTTAAACCCTAAACCTTAACCTTAAACCCTAAACTCAAAACCCTAACCCTAAATAATTAATCCTAAACCCTAAACCCTAAATCCAAACTCTAAACCATAAACCCTAAACCCAAAACCCAGAACCTAAACACTAAAACCTAAACCCTAAACCCTAGCCCTAAACCCTAAACCCTAATTCCTTAACTTTGAACCTTAAACCTTAACCTTAAACCCTAAACAATAAACCCTAAACCCTAACCCTAAACCTTAAACCTTAAACCCTAAATCCAAAACCATATATCCTAAACCCTTAAACCCAAAACTCAAAACCCCAGACACTAAACCCTAAACCCAAAACCCTAAACCTAAAACTCAAAATGCAAAGCCCTAAACTCTAACCGTAAACCCCAAATCAAAAACACTAAATCCTAAACCCCAAACCCTAAACCCTATATGCTAAACTCTAATCCATAAAGACTAAACCCTAAACCTCTTAATCCTAAACTCCAAACCATAACCGTAACCCTAAACCCTAAACCCATAACACTAAACTATAAACCCTAAAACCTAAAACCTAAACCCTACACCCTAAACCCTAAACCCTAACCCCTAATTTCTAAACATTAAACTCTAAACCTTAACCCTAAACCCCAAACCCTAAACCCTATATCCTACACCCTAAATCCAAACCCTAAATAATTAATCCTAAACCCTAAACCCTAAACTCTAAACCTAAATCCTAAATCATAAACCCTAACCCCTAAACTCTAAAACAAACCACTAAACCCTAAACCCAAAACCCTAAAACCCAAAACCAAAACCCAATATCTAAAACCCCAAATCCTGAACACTGAACCCAAAACCCTTCACCCTAAACCCTAAACCCTAAACCATAAACCCTAAACTTAAACCCCAAATCCAAAATCCTAAAACCGAAACCCTAAACACTAAACCCTAAATCCCTAACTATAAACCCTAAACCCTAAACCTTTAACCCTAAATCCTAAACCATAAACCCTAAAACCTTAAAACCAAAACCCTAAACCCTAAATCCAAAACCCTAAACCCTAAACCCTAACCTAACCCTAAATCCCAAACCATATATCCTAAACCCTAAACCCCAAAACCAAAAGCAAAACCAAAACCCTAGACGCTAAACCCTAAACCCAAAACCCAAAATCCAAAACCCAAAACCCTAAACCCCCAATACAAAACTCTAAATCCTAAGCCCTAAAGCCTAAACACTAAACTCTAAACCCAAAACCGTAACGCTATCCCTAAACCCAAAACCCTAAACCCTAACCCAAAACCCTAAAACCTTAATCCTAAACCCTAAACCCAAAACCATAAACCCTAAACCCTAAACACTAAACCCTAACCCTCAATTCCTAAACATTAATCCCTAAAGCCTAAACCTAAACCCCAAACCCTAAATCCTAAATCCTAACCTTAAACTATTAATCCTAAAGCCTAAGTCTAAACCCGAAACCCTAAACTCTATTCCCTAAATATTCAACTCTAAACCCTAAACCCTGAACCCTGACTCTAAACCCTTAACCCTAAACAAAAAAACCTAAAACCTAAACCCTAAACCCTAAACTTGGAACCCTGAAATTTAAACACTAAACTTGGAACCCTTAACCTTTAACCCTAAACTTTGAACCCTAAACTCTACACCCTACACCCTAAATCCTAAATTCTAAACCCTAAATCCTAAACCGCTTAACCATAAACCATAAACCATAAAACCTAAACCCTAAACCCTAAACCATCAACCCTATACCCTAAATCCTAACCCTAAACCATTAATCCTAAAACCAAAACCTAAACACTAAACCCTAAACCCTATACTCCAAATCCCAAACTTTAAACCTTAAACCCTAAACCCTTACCCCTAAACCCTAAACCTTAATCTCTAATCCCTAAACCATTAATCTTAAACCCTAATCCTCAAACCTAAGCCTAAACACTAAACCTTAATCCCTAAGCCTCAAATCCCAAACTCTAAACCTTAAACCCTAAACCCTAAACCCAATACTATAAACCCTAATCCTAAACCCTAAACCTACAACCTAAAACGCTAAACACTAAAACCTAAACCTTAAACCCTAAACCCTGAACCTTAAACCGTAAACTTTCAACCCTAAACTTTAGACTTAAACCGTAAACCCTAAACTCCAAACCATAAACCTAAACCCTAAAACTTAAATGCTAAACCCAAACCTCTAACCCTAAACCTAAACCCTAATTCCTTATCTTTGAACTCAAAACCCTATCCCTAAACCATAAATCTTATACCCTAAACAGTAAACCCTACACCCTAAATCTTAAACCATATATCCTAAACCATGAATCCTAAACCCTAAACCTAAAACCAAAACCCTAGACCCTAAACCCTAAACCCAAAACCCAAAACCTTCAACCCAAAACCCTAAACCCTACAACCTAACCCTAAACACCGAATCCAAAATCCTAAAATGCCAAACCCTAAAACCTAAACCCTAAACACTAAACTCAAAACCATAAATCCTAAACGCTAAACCTAAACACTAAACCCTAAACCCTAAACCCTAAACCCTAAATCCCAAACTCTAAACCTTAAACTCTAAACCATAAACGCTAAACCCTAAATCCTAAACCATAAACCCTAACCCCAAAACCCTAACACTTAAATCCTAAACCTATAAACTGCAACCCTAAATAATAAAACCTAAACCCTAAATCCTAAACCCTGAAACTTAAACCCTAAACTTTAAACCCTAAACTCTAAACCCTAAACCCTAAACTACTTAACCATAAACCCTAAACCTAAAACCCTAAACCTTAAACCATAAACCCAACCATTGATCTTAAACCTACAACCCTACACCCTAAACCCTAACACTAAGCCATTAATCCTAAACATTAAACCCTAAATCCCAAACTCTAAAACATAAACCCTAAACCCTAAACCCTAAATTCTAACCATAAAACTAAACCCTAAACTGTAAACCCTAAACCCAAAACTCAGGATCCTAAACTTAAAACCCTAAATACTAGCCCTAAACCCTAAAACCTAAACCCTAAAACTTGAACGCTAAACCCAAAGCTCTAACCCTAAACCTAAACCCTAATTCTTAACTCTAAACCCTAAACCCTAACCCAAAACCCTAAATCATAAACCCTAAACCCTAAACCCAAAACCCTAAACCCCAAGCTCTTAAACCCTAAACACTAAACTTGGAACCCTAAACCCTAAACCCTAAATCCAAAATTCAAAACCCTAAACCCTAATCCGTAAACCCTAAATCCAAAATTCAAAACCCTAAATCCCTAATTTTAAACCCTAAACCCTAAACCATTAACCCTATACCCTAAAGCCTAAACCCTAAAACCCTAAAACCAAAACCCTAAGCCCTAAATCCAAAAAGCAAAACCCTAAACCCTAAACCATAATCCATAAACCATAAACCCTAAACTCCAAACCCTAAACCCTAAATGCTAATCCCTAAACCCTAATCCCTAAACCTTAAACCCAAACCCTAAACACTTAATCCTAAACCCTAAACCCAAAATCCAAACTCTAAACCATAAACCCTAAACCCTAAACCCAAAACCCCAGAACCTAAACACCAAACCCTAAACCCTAATCCCTAGCCCTAAACCCTAAACCCTAATTCCTTAACTCTGAACCCTAAACCTTAACCTTAAACCCTAAACACTAAACCCTACACCCTAACCCTAAACCTTAAACCCTAAATCATAAATCCTAAACCATATATCCTAAACCCTTAACACTAAACCCTAAACCCTAAACCTTAAACCTAAAACTCAAAATCCTAGACCCTAAACCCTAAACTTAAAACCCAAAACCCAAAACGCTAATCCTAAACCCCAAATCAAAAATCCTAAATCCTAAACCCTAAACCCTAAATGCTAAACTCTAAATAATAAAGACTAAACCCTAAACCTCTTAATCCTAAACTCTAAACCCAAAACCCTAACACTAAACCCTAAACCCATAACACTAAAATATAAACCCTAAAATCTAAAACCTAAACCCTAGACCCTAAACCCTAAATCCTAAATTCATAAACCTAAACCCTAAACCCTAAATCCCTAACTCTAAACCCTAAACCCTATACCTTAATCCTAAAACCCTAAAACCAAAACCCTAAACCCAAACCATAATCCATATACCAAAAACCCGAAACACCAAACCCAAAACCCTAAATGCTAAATCCTAAACCCTCATCCCTAAAATTAAACTATAAACCCTAACCCTAAACAATTAATCCTAAACCCTAACCCTAAATTCAAACTCTAAACCCTAAACCATAAACCATAAACCCTAAATCCAAAACCCCAGAACCTAAACACTAAGCCCTCAACCCTAAACCCTAAACCCTAATTTCTTAACTTTGAACCCTAAACCTTAACCTTAAACCCTAAACACTAAACCCTAAACCCTAACCCTTAACCTTAAACCTTAAACCCTAAATCCTAAACCATATATCCTAAACCCTTAAACCCAAAATTCAAAACCCTAGACCCTAAGCCCTAAACCCTAACCCTAAAACCAAAATGCAATGTCCTAAACGCTAACCCTAAACCCCAAATCAAAAACCCTAAATCCTAAACCCTAAACCATAAACCCTATATGCTAAACTCTAAACCATAAAGACTAAACCCTAAAGCTCTTAATCCTAAATTCTAAACCTATAACCCTAATCTTAAACCCTAAACCCGTAACACTAAAATGTAAACCCTAAAACCTAAAACCTAAACCCTACACCCTAAACCCTAAACCCTATACCCTAATTCCTAAACATTAAACTCTAAACCTTAACCCTAAACCCCAAACCCTATACCCTATATCTTACACCCTAAATCCAAACCCTAAACAATTAATCCTGCACCCTAAACCCTAAACCCTAAACTCTAAACCCTAAATCCTTAATCCTAAATCCTAACCCCTAAACTCTAAAACAAAATCCCTAAACCCTAAACCCTAAACCCAAAACCATAAAACCTAAAACCAAAACCCAAAACCCAAAACCCCAAATCCTGAACCCTGAATCCTAAATCCTTAACCCTAAACCCTAAACCCTAAACCATAAACCATAAACACTAAACTTAAACCCCAAATCCAAAATCCTAAAACCAAAACAATAAACCCTAAACTCTAAACCGTAAAGCCTAAATCCTAAACCCCTTAATCCTAAACTCTAAACTCGAGATGCTAATCTAAAACCCTAAACCCTAAACCCTAACCCTTAAACCCTAACCCTAAACCCTAAAACCTAAACCCTAAACCTAAAACCCAAAACCCTCAACCCTAATACTTAAACCTACAACCTGAAACCCTAAACACTAAAACCTAAACCCTGAGCCCTAAAACTTAAATGCTAAACCCAAACCTCTAACCCTAAACCTAAACGCTAATTCATTAAATCTAAACCCAAAACCCTTAATCCTAAACCATATATTCTAAACCCTAAACCCTAAACCCTAATTCCTAAACATTAAACACTAAACCCTAACCCTAATTCCCAAACCCTAAAAACTAAGCCCTAAACCCTAAACCCTAAACCCTAACCTTAAACTATTAAAACTAAACCCTAAGTCTAAAACCTAAACCCAAAACTCTAAACCCTAACCCTAAACCCTAAACCCTTAATCCTAAACCATATATCCTAAACCCTAAACCCTAAACCCCAAACCCTAAGCCCTAAGCCCTAAGCCCTAAACCCTAAACCCTAGCCCTAAACTATTAATCTAAACCATATATCTTAAAGTCTGAACCATAAACCCTAAATCATGAACCCTGAACCCTAATCCCTAAACTAAAAACACTAAACCCAAAACCCTAAACCCTAAACTTGGAACCCTGAACATTAAACACTAAACTTGGAACCCTGAACCTTAAACGCTAAATTTTGAACCCTAAACTCTAAACCCTACAACAAAAATCATAAACTCTAAACCCTAAATTCTAAACTGCCTAACCATAACTAATAAACCTTCAACCCTAAACTTTGAACCCAAAACCATTAACCCTAAACCTAGACCTTAACCCTAAACCACTAATCCAAATACTAAATCATAAACCCTAAACCCTAACCATAATCCATTATTCCTAAACCCTAAACCTAAACACTAAACACTAAACCCTATACTCTAAATCACAAACTTTAGACCTTAAAACCAAAACCCTAAACCATAAACTCTAAACCCTATACCCTTACCCCAAAACCTAAAACCCTAAACCCTAAATCCTGAACCTTGAACCCTAAATCCTAAACCCTAAACCTAAAACCCTAAATCATAAACCATAAACCCTAAACTTAAACCCCAAATCCAAAATCCTAAAACTAAAACCCTAAATCCTAATCTCTAAACTCAAAACCATAAAGCCTAAATCCTAAACCTCTTAATCCTAAACTCTAAACTCGAAACTCTAACCTAAAACCCTAAACATTAAACCCTAAACTATAAACCCTAACCCCAAACCCTAAAACCTAAACCCTAAACCTGAACCCTAAAACCCTAAACCCTAAAACTATAAACCCTAAACCCAAAACCCTAAATCATAAACTGTACACTTTAACCCTAAACCTAAACCCTAATTCCTAAATGCTATACCCTAAACCCTAAACCCTAAACCCTAACCCTAAACCCTAAACCCAAAACCCTAAACCATATAACCTAAATCCTAAACCCTAAACCCTAAACCAAAAACCCAAACCCAAAACCCTAGACCTTAAACCCTAAACCCTTAACGCAAATCCCTAAACCATAAACCCTAAAACCCTAATCCTAAACCCCAAATCCAAAACCAAAAATCCGAAACTCTAACCCTAAACCCAAAACACTAAACTTTAAACCATAAAGCCTAAACCCTAATCCTCTTAATCCTAAACTATAAATCCAAAACCCTAACCCTAAACCCTAAACCCTAACCCTAAACCCTAAACCCTAAACCCTAAACACTAAATCCTAAACCCTAAACCCTAAACACTAAAAACTAAATCGTAATTGCTAAACATTAAATCCTAAAGCCTAACAGTAAACCCCAAACTGTAAACCCAAAACCCTACATCCTAAACCATAAACTACAAACCCTAACCATTAACACCGAATCCAAAAGCCTATATCCAAAGCTGTAAACCATAAACTCTAATCCATAAAGCGTAAACCCTAAACCCTAAATCCTAAACCTAGAATCCAAAACCCTAAGCACTAAAACCAAAACCCTAAAGCCTAAACCCTAAATAATAAACAATAACCCTAAATCCTAAACCTAAACTATAAACCATAAACCCTAAACTTGGAATCCTGGACCTTAAATCCTAAACTTTGAACCCTAAAGAGTAAGCCCTAGACCCTAAACCCTTAACTCTAAACACTAAACCCTAAACCGCTTAAACATCAACAATAAACCATAAACCCTAAACCCTATACCTCGAACCCTAAACCATAAATCCTAAATAATTAATCCCCAACTCTAAACCTAAACACTAAACCCTAAACCCCAAATCCCAAACTCTAAAATTAAAACCCTAAACCCTAAACCCTAAACTATAAACCATCAATCCTAAACCCTAAACCCCTTAGTCCTAAACTCTAAACCCTAAACCCTAAACCCAAAACCCTAAACTATAAACCCTAAGCCCTAAACCCTTAATCCAAAACCATATATCCTAAACCTAAACCCTCAACCCTAAACTCTAAACCCTAAACCCTAAACACTATACCATAAATCATAAACCCTAACCCTAAACTATTAATCCTAAACCCTAAGTCTAAACCTAAACCCTAAACACTAAATCTTAAACTCTAAATCCTAAACCCTAAACCCTAAACCCTAAACCCTAAACTTGGAACCCTGAACTTTAAACACTAAACTTGGAACCTTGAACCTTAAACCCTAAACTTTGAACCCTAAACTCTAAACCATACAGCCAAAATCATAAACTCGAAACAGTAAATCCTAAACTGCTTAACCAAAAACAATAAACCCTAAACCCTAAATCCTAAATCGTACCCTAAAATTTAAACCCTAAACCATCAACCCTAAACCTTAAACTATTAATCCTAATAAAAAATCCAAAACCCTAAACCCTAACCGTAATCCATTAATCCTAAACCCTAAACCTAAACCCTAAACCCTAAACCCTACACTCTAAATCACAAAACTTTAAACCTTAAACACTAAACCCTAAACCATAAACTCTAAAACCTAAACCCTTACCTCTAAACCCTAAACCCTAAACCCTAATCCTAAACCCTAAACCTGAACACTAAACCCTAAACCCTAAACCCTAAATCCAAAACTCTAAACCTTCAACCCTAAATAATAAACCATAAACCCTAAATCCTAAACTATAAACCCTGTCCCTATACCCTAAACCCTAAACCCTAAACCCTAATTCCAAAACCCTAAACCCTTAATCCTAACCCCTAAACCCTAAACCTACAACCTAAAACCCTAAACCCTAAACCCTGAACCTTAAACCCTAAACCCTGAACCTTAAACCCTAAACTTTGAACCCTAAACTTTAGCCTTAAACACTAAACCCTAAACCCCAAACCATAAACCTAAGCCTTAAAACTTAACCGCTAAACCCAAACCTCTAATCCTAAACCTAAACTCTAACACCATAACTCTAAACTCTAAACCCTAACCCTAAACCCTAAATCTTAAACCCTAAACATGAAACCCTAAACCCTAAATCTTAAACCATATATCCTAAACTCTAAATCCTAAACCCTAAATCTTAAACCCTAAACCCAAAACCAAACTCCTAGACCCTAAACCCTTAACGCAAAACCCAAAACCCACAACCTTAAACCATAAATTCAAAACCCTAAACCTAAACACTAAACCCTAAACCCCGAATCCCAAACTCTAAACCTTAAACCCTAAACCATAAACCATAAACCATAAATCCTAAACTCTAAACCCTAAACCCTAAATCCTAAACTGCAAACCCTAACTCTAAACCCTAACAACTAAACCCTAAACCCTCAATCCTAAACCTACAACCTGAAATCCTACACAATAAAACCTAAGCCCTCAATCCTAAACCCTAAACCTTAAACCCTAAACTTTGAACCCTAAACCCTAAACTATTAACCATAAACCTTAAACCCATGACCCTAAACCCAAAACCCTAAACCCTAAACCCTAAACTCTAAACCCTAACGCTAAACCATTAATCTTAAACCTACAACCCTACACCCTAAACCCTAACCCTAAGCCATTAATTCTAAACACTAAACCCTAAACCTTAAACCCCAAATCCCAAACTCTAAACCTTAAACCCTAAACCCTAAACCCCAAACCCATAATTCTAACCCTAAAACTAAACCCAAAAATGCAAACCCTAAACCCAAAATGCCAGACACTAAACTCAAAACCCTAAATCCTAGCCCTAAACCCTAAAACCTAAACCCCAAATCCTAAACCTAAACCATAAAATTTGAACGCTACACCTAAATCTCTAACCCTAAACCTAAACCCTAATACTTAACTCAAAACATTAAACCTTAACCCAAAACCCTAATCCCTTAGCCCTAAGCCCTAAAACCTAAACCCTAAATGCTAAACCATATATCCTAAACCCTAAATCCTAAACCCTTAGATCTTAAACCCTAAACCCTAAATCCTAAATCCTAAATTCAAAACCCTAAACCCTAAACCCTAAATCCTAAATTCAAAACCCTAAACCCTAAACCCTAAACCCTAAACCATTAGCCCTATACCCTACACTCCAGACCCTATAACTTAACCCTAAATCCCTAAAACCAAAACCCTAAACCCTAAATCCAAAACCCTAAACCAGAATCCATAAACCAAAAACCCTAAACCCTAAATGCTAAACCCTAAACCTTAATCCATAAACCTTAAACCCTAACCCTAAACACTTAATCCTAAACCCTAAACCCTAAATCCAAACTCTAAAACATAAACCCTAAACCCTAAACCCAAAACCCCAGAACCTAAACCCTAAACCCCAGCCCTAAACCCTAATTCCTTAACTTTGAACCCTAAACCTTAACCTTAAACCCTAAACACTAAACCCTATATCCTAACCCTAAACCTTAAACCCTAAATCATAAATCCTAAACCATATAACCTAAACCCTTAACACTAAACCCTAAACCCTAAACCTTAAACCCAAAACTCAAAACCCTAGACCCTAAACCCTAAACCCTAAACCTAAAACCCAAAACCCAAAATGCTAATCTAAACCCCAAATCAAAAACCCTAAAACCTAAACCCTAAATCCTAAACCCTAAATGCTAAACTCTAACCATTAAGACTAAACCCTAAACCTCTTATTCCTAAACTCTAAACCTAAAACCCTAACCCTAAATCCTAAACCCGTAACACTAAACTATAAACCCTAAAACCTTAAACCTAAACCCTACACCCTGAACCCTAAATCCTAAATTCAAAAACCCAAACCCTAAAACTTAAATCCCTAACTCTAAACCCTAAACCCTAAACCATAAACCCTAAATCCTAAACCCTAAACCCTATACCTTAACCCTAAAACCCTAAAACCAAAACCCTAAACCCTAAATCAATCGCACCTTCATTTCTCAATTTTTTTCTCTCTCTAATCTCTCACTCTAAAATCTGCTCTCAAGGAATAGGCCATAATGGCTACATTTCCCAACTCTGCACGCACTGTCGGAATGGCGCGTGAGCCGCCGGCAGAGCTTCCCAGGCCACCGGATGAAGCTTAAATGGAGCGCCAGAGTGTCAGCAACACAACCCACCTGGCCACTCTCTCTAATTCATCCTACAGCTCCACGAATTCGCAGAACACTGATGCGATCAAAACTGTGATTTCGGTTCAAGAACTGGAAGGGACGCGTAAAATTATTTCCCTAGGATTCGGTGTGTCGATTCCTGGAAAACTGATTACAGATATGGATTCGCCTAATCCTGATGCACAACATAGTAAAAACCCAGTTGATTCTACCGTCCCAATTGATAGAAATCAAGAGGTGGCTGTCGCGAGAACTGCGACTGAATCGCCGGTACTGCGCCGCCAAATTCGAGCCGCTTTGAGCCAATTTTGAGAAGATTTAGTTACTGGGGTTTACTCCCCTGTTGTTGAGGTTCAACATATAGAAATCTCAGGCAAAACGGATGGTGGAATCGCCGGTGGGGAGAATTTTGGTGAAGCTCGAACTGGAAATGTCGGAGTTAATGCAAGAATTGGAAAGGTTAATTGTTCCAATCAACTGGATACTCGTATCTTAGTCTTCTTCGGTAGCTGGAATGGAGGAAACATAGACAAAATCGAGACAGTTTACCGGTGAGCTGGGATGAACTTGAACAATGCAACAAGTCGAGATGATACAAACATTGACATAGATGCATCGATCCAGTTCAAGCTGCGAGACATAGCGATCAAATGGATGTAGTTCATCCGATGGAACAACAACAATGCATGAGGAAGTTGATTTGAGGGAAAGAAGGAATTAGAATGATCAACATGCCAAAGATCAGCACACTAGGATTCGATCACCAGAAAACTTATCCGAAGAGACTCAGTCTTCAAATTTTTCCTTTGGAATTAAGGACAATTCTATGAACATAACTCCTACTCCTATTTCTTGTGTGATGCAGGATACAATCAAGGACAAGGATAAGGAGCATTCTGGACACGATCGTGAACAGATTGAGCAAACATGGCACAACCAAAGAAGATAAGGGTAAGGAAGTGCAAAAGTCGATCCTGAACAAATCCGTTATGCAAAATTCTGATGCTAACACTGAGGCTCATTTACATAATGTGGTAAATAAGCAAATTAGTAGAGTTATTGAATCCTCCAAACAGGTTAGTAATCATAGTCGCAAACACAAAGAAAGATTGAAGGAACAGATTAATGAGACAAATCAGCAGGGAGAAACAAGTAGATTTCAACAGGACAGTAATAGAGTTCACAATGATTATCAGAACAACTTTCCTAGGATCTCCAATAACTATACTAGGTATGATCCTAATCTGCTGCGTATTAAAAAAGGAAAAAACCATGTTAATAACAATTTAGCTCAGAACAATGGGAAACAATCGAACAGCCAACATCAGGGGCAGGATCAGAACAATTCTAAGCGAAGCGATCCACGAACTCGCTCCTTTCACCATAGTTCAATCCTTTGCTGCTCGTCTAAGATATAATCAGTCCAAGAATGAAATACCTATCACGTTGGATAGCCCTTTACACACCACAAGACAAGGACTGCCTGCTGTGCTCTTAGATGAGAATGATTATAACATTAAATTGGCTGAAAGCTGTAAGCACACCTTAGTAGGCAAATTCACCAACACCATGCCTAAAATGGAGATTATTAGGAAGAGTTTCACACTTCAAACCCAACTTACATGAGGGGTGAAAATAACTCATTTCAATGCTAGACATGTGTATATTGATCTTGATAATGAGTTTGATTATGTTACGATTTGGACTAAATAAAGGATGAGCATTGAAGGTCAATTAATGAGAATTCAAGCGTGGACTCCTGATTTTACACCTGAAGAAGAGACCCCTATAGTTCCTATATGTGTAGCCTTACCAGAACTCCCATGGCACTGCTACAATAAGGTCTTTTTGGACAGTATTACGAGCTTCATTGGCAAAGTTTTGTACCTTGATTCACCCTCCTCTCAAAAAACTAGAGGCAGTATGGCCAGGGTAAAAATTCAAATTGATCTTAAGACCTCCACATATTTGAATGGGATTCAAGAACTCTGACCCCAACAAAGGGAGGTGGCAAAGAATTCAATATGAAGGAATTCCTGATTATTGTATGTACTGTAAGCATCAGGGACATATGGATAATGTTTGTACTATGAAGAGAAGGGATGATGAATTCAAAAGAAGAAAGGAAAAGGAGGCTGAAAAAAAGAACAAGTCCGAGTAGGAGCCAAACTTACAGTACAAGACAATGGTAAATCACGGATAAACAACGACTCTCGGTTCACCTACGGATGTCCCCATGAGACAATACGGACATAATGAAATGCAAGGATAGGTTTAAGAAAACAACCAACTTCCGTGTCAACAACAAGACCCAATCTGCATCAACACAATCAGCGGGGACAAGAGATAAGTAGCCAAGAAGAACCTTTGGCATTCGGAAAAGAAGCAAAGCAAGAATCAGAACAATTCAACAAAGAAGATCAGTGGAGACTGTTGCACCTCAAAGACAAAAGCACAAAGGAAAACAACCAACAGAACCAAGAATACAGTATTTTAACTACAATTCATACTCATAATAACTATACTAATTTAGAATCTAGGAACCACAAGAAATGAGCAATGCCGGAAGGTAACATGCAGCAGTCGGAAAGCCTCCCAATACAAGGGTCAAACAAGGGCCCATCCATAATAAATACTCAAAATACTATAATTATGCAAAGTGAACAGGTTACAGTCACCAAAGATAACACAAACTCAGGTATTGACTCTATGCTCCCATTCCCTAAGCCCCTTGATATCATTGCTAGTACTGTTGATGAGGAAGCTATTGGAGGTATGGATGGGAGGGTACAGGAGGTACACACTAATCTGCAGGATGGGGCATCCAAAAGGGGGGAGGGAATTGACTCATGTTCTGCATGAGGTTGTGGATAGAGACCATAGGAGAGACTCTAGAGCCCCTGCTACCCCTACTTCAAATCAGGAGACAACTGGACAACAAGATCTTCAAGAAGGAAATGATGGGTATATAGCTACAGGAAAAGAGAAAGCCAGGCTCAATAATAAATCTGGAGGAAGGCTGAGCAAAAAGAAAAGGGATGCAATTAAAAAGAGGCAGCAGAAAGAGCAAGAACATGGGACAACAAGTAATGATCAACAACCAGGTGAACAGGTCACCAACAAAGTCAAGAAAGATAGGCCAATACAAGATGATTATGGAGCTTTGAATTTAGAAGATGAGTTTGATCCTGACAACCAATCCATGGATGAGTATGATGTGGAGGAAGAAGAAGTTAGTGATCATCTAATTCGAGCCTTTGGATCCATATTTCATGATGAATGTCCAGTAGAGGTTCAGGAAGTGACAGAACAGCAAGGTCTATCACCTAGGTGGAGGAAACAAAACAGACAAGTCAGACAGCAAGCTACCATCAGTACTTCTGCTACTTCTAGCGGACCTATCACAAGGTCCAAATCTAAAGGTTTTTAATGATTAAACCCCTTTGTTGGAATGCTAGGAGTATCAACACCCAAAGCTCCTTGGAAAGACTACAAACACTCAAGAAGATGCATCAATTATCCATGATTGCCATCCTTGAACCCTTTGCAGATAACTCTCAACTCAACACTGTGAGAATCCAACTTCAGATGGACCAGGCTGTCACTAATCCTAATGGGAAGATCTGGCTTCTTTGGTCTAATGAAATCATTGGCAATATACAAGAAAACAGTGAGCAGCATATCACTGGGAAATTCAAACATTCTGATCTTGCTGATAAGTTCACGGTGTCCTTCATCTATGCTAAATAAGGAACATATGAGAAGACCTTTATGGGATAGGTTATTGCATTTTGCTAGTAGAGATATCCCTTAGTGTACCATTGGAGACTTTAATGTGATCACTAATATGGAGGAGAAGACTGGGGGAATGCCTTACAACATTAACAAGAGCCTTGAATTTATAAGTGTGATTGAGGCCTGTGGGCTGATTGACCTTGGTTACACAGGTCTCCCTTACACTTGGTGTAATCAAAGGAATGCACAGGCTAGAGTTTGGAAGAGGTTAGATAAGTCCATGGTTAATGACAAATGGCTGGAAACTATGCCTCAAACCACTATTGAGCATCTTTCTTCTGTTGGATCTGATCACAGTCCTCTGCTACTGGAAATGGTAAGGAAAAATGAAGATCATATCAAATATTTCAAGTTCTTACATTACTAGGTCGACAATGAAAGCTTTATGGAGACTGTCCAAAATTGTTGGGAGAGGGAGGTCACAAGTAATCCTACGTGGAAACTACATCAGAAAATGAAAAGGTTAAATTCCACCCTTAGCAACTGGTCAAAGAGAGAGTATGGAGATATTTATGCTAAAGTGAAAGAATTTGAAGAGAATATCAGGAAAGCTGAGGAAGAGCTGCTTATTAATAACACAGTAGCTCTCAGACAGAAGTTACATCTCATGAATGCCAACTATATTAAGTACTTGAAGCTGGAGGAATCTATACTTAAACAGAAGACTCAACTTCAATGGTTTAAGGAGGGAGATGCCAACACCAAGTACTTTCATGCCTTAATGAGGGGAAGAAGAAGAAGACTTTTCCTACACAAAATCTGTACAAACAATGATGTGTGGATACAAGGGGATGACCAGATTGCTCAAGCAGCATGTGAGTACTTTCAAGAGATGTTTACTGGTCAGAACTATAGAATTGCTGAGAGGATTCTTCAACATTTACCTCATCTGGTTACTCCTGAACAAAATCTGAAGCTACAGGAACTACCTACACTGGAAGAACTAAAGGATGTAGTGTTTGCTATGAACCCTAATTCAGCACCAGGTTCAGATGGTATAGGGGGCAAATTCTACCAAGCTTGCTGGCACATCATTAAAGAAGATCTCCTAGCAGCTGTACAATATTTCTTTTTTGGAAACACTATGCCTAAGTTTATGTCACATGCATGCCTTTTTCTACTTCCTAAAAATGAGCAGCCTAGCAAATTCAGTGACCTCAGGCCTATCAGTCTCAGCAACTTCTCAAATAAGATTATCTCCAAACTTATAAGCATGAGAGTAGGAGATGTTATTCCTCTACTTATTTCAGATAACCAAGCAGGGTTTGTCAGAGGAAGGAGCATCACAGGAAGCATCATGTTGGCCCAAGAAATCATTCATGACATTAAGAGGCCCAATCTAGGAGACAATACAGTGATCAAGTTGGACATGACCAAGGCATATGACAGAGTGTCCTGGTCATTCACTTGTTTGGTGTTGAGAAGATTTGGATTTGGGGAAGCTTTCATTGACATGATATGGAGAATTATGAGCAACAATTGGTATTCAATTATTATCAACGCAGACATGGTTTCTTTCATTCAACTAGAGGTCTCAAACAAGGCGATCCTCTATCTCCGGCCCTATTTATTTTAGGTGCAGAGGTCCTTTCAAGAATGCTTAACCTTATTCATCAAAATCCTATGTATAGAGGTTTTAGAATGAAGCAAAAGGGTCCCCAGATCAATCATTTAAGTTTTGTTGATGATGTGATTACTTTTACTTCAACTGATAGACATTCTATGAAGATCATCATGAATACTTTGAAGGAATATGAACATACATCAGACCAACTCATCAACAAGGAGAAGAGCCACTTATGATTCCTAGTAACACTTTTCAAACATCATTGATAGCATTCAGGAGGTCACTGGTATCTCCAAAAAGGACAGTCCAATTACGTATCTAGGATGTCCTCTTTACATTGGTAGACAAAGGATTATCTATTATTCTCACTTAGTTGAGAAAGTATCAAAAAAGATTTGTAGCTGGCAGGGAAAAATTCTCAGTTTTGGAGGCAAAATCACCTTGATAAAACATGTTTTACAGTCTATGCCTATCCATACAATGTCTGCAATCTCACCTCCTAACACTACTATCAAATACATAGAGTCTATCATTGTTGATTTCTTCTGGGGAAGAGACCAGGACAAGAGAAAGTACCATTGGGCCTCTATGAAAACCATGAGCACCGCTTATGCAGAAGGAGGTTTGGGGATCAGAAGACTCACTGATATTTGTACTGCTCTTTAATATAAACAGTGATGGAATTTCAGGGCTAGAACATCACTGTGGGGCCAGTTCCTCAAAGCTAAATATTGCCAGAGAGCCAATCCTATTGCAAAGAAAATTGATACAGGTCAATCTTTAATGTGGAGGTATATGATGAAGAACAAGAGTATAGTGGAGGAAAATATCACCTGGAAGATTAATTCTGGAAATTGCTCCTTTCGGTGGGATGATTGGCTAGGAAAAGGTGCCCTTGCTTACTATACAACTAATATCTCTAGCTTGAACAATTCCACCATTGCACACTTTCTTATTAATGGGAAATGGAATGAGAGGAAGCTAAGACAGCAGGTTCCACCACTGCTCATTCCATACATACTGAGCACCAAATTCCAGTACCAACAGGGAGTGAAAGATACAGCTATCTGGAAGCTTACTGAGACTGGAAAATTCTCCTGTGCTTCAGCCTGGGAAATCTGCAGACACAGGAAAAATCTCGAAGGGATCAGCAGCCAGCTTTGGGCTAAGAACATACCTTTCAAGATGTCTTTTCTCTTATGGAGGGTCTTAAGAAATAAACTAGTACCAATGAAAACCTTGCAAATTTTGGAGTGGAGCCTGTGAAGTGTTTCTGCTGTATCAATCAAGGGTGGAATGATGTTGATCACATCTTCAATGGAGGACATTTTGCAGCACATATCTGGAATTACTTTACAGGTGCTATGGGAGTTAATTTCCAGCAGCCTTCCAACTGATTACTAAATTTGGGGAGATACAAGGAAAAAATGAAGCTCACAAGACTCTTATCCAAGCGATTCCCATAGTGTCTGTTGGAACTTATGGAAGAAACAGATGCTCGGCAAAATATGGGGATAAGAAATCCAACATCAGAGTCAAGTACATGGTCCTCAAGGACATCCTTTATCTTCTCAACTCGATTTTCCCTTACATCCGTGGCCTATAAAGTGGATGAAGTGATTGATATGATTGAAAAATGTAAACATGAGGTTAAAGTCACTTCAATAATTTGGAAAAATCCCCACTAATAGGTATAAGCTCAACATGATGGTAGTGCATTGCACAATCCGAGGAAGATTGGAGGAGGGCATCCTAAGAAATGAGGTGGGAGATATAATATTTGCCTTTACCTCTTGGAGAAGGACTAACAACCGGTGAAATCCAAGTGCGATTCACGGTTTAAACTGGTGTATACAACATGGTTACAAGAACATCATAATTGAAGTGGATTCAGAGCTTTTAATCAGGTGGTTATTGAAGACTTCTATTCCTCCTTGGAAGCTGCAGAATTTTGTACAGGAGATACATATGCTCGTGAATCAATATGAATTCTTCCAATGTACCCATACGTACAGAGAAGCCAACAACAAAGCAGATTTGCTTTCCAAACAGAGCCACAGACTTGATATCATCCAATAATACTATACTTACAACCAACTGCCAAATGCAATTCGGGGTAGATATATTCTAGAGAAAATGGGAGTCCAAAGTTTTAGAAGGAAGAGATTGAAAAGAATTAAAAAAACCTCCTTGAAATTCTCTTAGCTACCCTTGGCTATATCCTAGTCATTGATACCTTACCATAGATAGGTTTTGTAATTTTGACTAGGTTCCTTTATATAGTCTTTCCTTGTAAGGGGAGAGTCTCCCTTATTTATGTTTTCCTAGTATATTTGTATCGAGAAGAGTCCTCTCCTTAGGTGCTTAGCTCTAGGTTTCTTCTTTGTTTAGTATGGGAAAGAGTTGACTAGCCATTGTTGGTCAGTCGACCTCGGAACTACCTAGGCTTGGAGGTAAGGTTTATGTCCCCCTCCTTGTACTTTTTTCATTTCTATTTCTGCTAAGGCCTGGGGGTGTTGCTAAGCCCCTGACCCCCACAAGGGTCGTTCAAATAAAAAAAAATCCTAAATCAAAAACCCTAAACCCTAAACCCTAAACCATAATCCATAAAGCATAAACCCTAAACTCCAAACTAATAACCCTAAATGCTAATCCCTAAACTCTAATTCCTAAACCTTAAACCCTAAACCCTAACCGTAAAAAATTAATCCTAAACCCTAAACCCTAAATCCAAAATTTAAACCATAAACCCTAAACCCAAAACCCCATAACCTAAACACTAAACCCTAAACCCTAAACCCTAGTCCTAAACCCTAAGCCCTAATTTCTTAACTTTGAACCCTCAACCTTAACATTAAACCCTAAACACTAAACCCAAAAACCTAACCCAAAACCTTAAATCCTAAACCCTAAATCCTAAACAATATATCCTAAACCCTTAACACTAAACCCTAAACCCTAAACCCTAAACTTTAAACCCAAAACTCAAACTCCTAGACCCTAAACCCTAAACCCTAAACCTAAAACCCAAAACCCTAAACGCTAACCCTAAACCCCAAATCAAAAACCCTAAATCCTAAACACTAAACCCTAAACCCTAAATGCTAAACTCTAAATCATAAAAACTAAACCCTAAACCTCTTAATCCTAAACTCTAAACCTAAAACCCTAACCCTAAACCCTAAACCCGTAACACTAAACTATAAACCCTAAAACCTAAAACCTAAACCCTACACCATAAACCCTAAACCATAACCCCTAAATCCCAAACCCTAAACCCTAAATCCTACACCCTAAATCCTAACCCAAAATAATTAATTCTAAACCCTAAACCCTAAACTCTAAACCCTAAATCCTAAACCTAAATCCTAAACCCTAAACCCAAAACCATAAACCCTAAAACCAAAACCTAAAACCCAAAACCACAAATCCTAAACCCTGAACCCTAAACCCTTAACCTTAAACCCTAAGCCCTAGACCATAAACCCTAAACTTAGACCCCAAATCCAAAATCCAAAAACCCAAACCCTAAACCCTAAACTCTAAAAAATAAAGCCTAAATCCTAAACCCCTTAATCCTAAACTCTAAATCCGAAATGCTAATTCGAAACCCTAAACCCTAAACCCTTAACTACAAACCCTAACCCTAAACCCATAAACCCTAAACCCTAAAAGTTAAACCTACAACCTGAAACCTTAAACCCTAAACCCTAAACCTTAAAACTTAACCAAACCTCTAACCCTAAACCAAAATGCTAATTCCTTAAATCTAAACCCTAAACCCTTAAGCCTAAATCAAATATTCTAAACCCTAATTCCTAAACATTAAACCCTAAACCCTAAACCCTAAACCTTAATTCCTAAACATTAAACCCTTATTCCTAAACATTAAACACTAAAACCTATCCCTAAACCCGAAACACTAAACCCTAAGCCCTAAAGCCTAAACACTCAACCCTAACCCTAAACTATTAATCCTAAACCCTAAGTCTAAACCCTAAACCCTAAACTTTAAACCCTAAATCTTAAACTTTAAACTGTAAACCCTAACCTGAACCCTAAACCCTAAACCCTAAACCCTTAATCCTAAACCATATATCCTAAACCCTAAACCGTAAACCCTTAATCCTAAACCATATATCCTAAACCCAAATCTATTAATCCTAAACCCTAAACCCTAAACCCTTAATCATAAACCATATATCCTAAGCCCTAAACACTAAACCCTAATTACTAAAAATTACACCCTAAACCCTAACCCTAAACCCCAAACCCTAAACTCTAAGCCCTAAACCCTAAACCCTAGCCATATATTATTAATCTAAACACTAAATCTTAAACTCTGAATCATAAACCCTAAACCATGAGCCCTGAACCCTAAACCCTAAACCCTAAAGCCTAAACCCTAAACTTGGATCGCTTTTCATTTTCTCAATTTTTTTCTCTCTCTAAAAAAGCAGCGCTCTAAAATTTGCTCTCAAAGATAAAAAGAACAGCAATGCCGGAATGGCCACAGAGCCGCCGGATGTACTCAGTAGCCGGACGAGACGATCGGCCGCGGGACTCTAGCGCCTACAAACCCCAATTGGACGCTTCACCTGAATCATCAGCTAATCCCTCAAAAATGCGATGCACAAAAGCGATCAATGTCGCGATTTCGGAGAGGGAGTTAGACTGGGCTCGAAAAATCATTTCCCTAGAACAATTGGGAATGATTCGTGTATTATCTGATTGATCAGCATGAATCTATGTACAAAGATCTATCAGCAAGCCAAAAATCAAACGATTCCATCATTCAAATTGAGAGATCTAAGAAGTTGAATTCTTGCGAAATCGCCCAGGAATCTCCGTCCGTGCGCCCTCAAATTCGAGCATCTTTCGATGGGAGAAATGATGTTTCCGCTACTGGGGAATCATCCCCAGGCCAAGTAGATCCTCCTGCCAAAAATCTGAATGATTTTGACGGTGAAAACTCCGGCGACACAAGAACGCTCTGATCGCTGGAGCTCGGTCAACGATCACGGATGAAAGGCGCAGACAGACGACCCATGCGATGAAAATAAGCATTCTAAGGTACCGGGATCCAAAATACAACAACAATACATCGATGTTTGCTATTCCTCAATCTGCAGGATCAAGTCGCGATTCACGAATGATGAGCGGCACATGGGGGTGGCGGTAGAGTCCAGTTAATGGCACAAAGGCATTGAAGCTTGTGGTCAATCGAATATGGAATACACTCCAAATCGCAAAAGTGAATCAAAGATACAAGAAGCGGGACCGGTGAGCACCAAAGGAACAAATGAAGCAAATTCACAAAGAAAACATCAAGGGGATCGGGCACAACACACGACATACTCGGGTATTACAACACACAAATGATAAGTTTTATACGGGAGATTCGGAGAAACAACAAGACAAAATGGAGAAGGCAATCGGAAGGTGAAGGAAAAAATTAACATCAATGAAAGCATTATCAACTCTAACAAAGAGAATGGAGGAACCGACCTCACACTAACGACATGGAAAAGGCATTAAGTGCATTAATTTTGCCTCAGAGAATAATGCTCATAATCCTTTGATACTTAACAATCCAAATGAGCAAGAGAAAGGTCATATTAGCATGCAGGCTGCTGTGAAAGAGATTGGTGATCATTTGTGAAGGCTGGTTCTAAGGGGATTAATATAGATAATCATGCTCCCCCTCCTATCAAGATCTCGTCCAACTTTGATATTCACCGACCTAGCCAGCAAAGAACAAATCCACTTAGTCCCAAGCAGAACCAAAATATGCCTTCTGGGAACAATGCTTCTACTAAAAACATTACGCTTCAAATCCACGACCATTCCTCCCAGTAACTCAAACCTTAGCCAATAGACTTAAAGCTAACCAAATGAAAATACTACCCCTATGGACATTCTTCCCCCGATCATATCCACTAGGCAAGGATACCCTTCCATCACCTTTCATGAGGATGATTTTATGCAGAAGATGTCAGTCGATGCAAGTTCACTTTAGTTGGGAAATTCAACAATGCTATGCCCAAAATGGAAATCATAAGGAAGAGTTTCATCAGCAAACACGACTTTCTGGAGGAGTTAAAATTGCACACTTCAACTCAAGGCACATCTACATTGATTTGGATAATGAAGGTGATCACATTCTTTGTATGGACAAAACAAAAATGTACATTCTTTGGCCAGCCAATGAAGCTACAGTATGGACTCCTACATTTAAACCTGTTTGAGGAAACTCCTATTGTTCCCATCTAGGTTACATTACTGAAGCTTACACAGCCTTTGCTATTATTTGGACATCCTTACCCCCTTGTTATCCCCTATTGGTAAAGCTCTGTATCTCGACTCTGCTACTATGCAAAAAACTAGAGGTAGTGTGGCAAAAGTGAGAGTTCAAATTGATATTACTAAAAACAGACCTCAGCATGTCTAGTTGGGATTTTCAGAGAAGGATCCAACTATAGGTAAGTGGCAAATTATAGAATTTGAAGATGTCCCTCTTTACTGCCTTTACTGTAAACATAAAGGTCATTCTTTTGGAGAATGTCCTATGAAAGAAAGGGATGATGAAATAAAAAGAAGAAAGGAAATGGAGGCCAACAAGAAAGGACAAGGAAAACAGATGGATCAAAATTCCAAAGAGACTCAACAAAATGACAAAGGCACTGACAAATCACAGTCAAATAGGCAAGCTAAGTGCGAAACCAATGAAGAAAGTATATCACACAAGGAGGAGCAATGGCAAACTCAAACTAGAAGGAAAAACAAAACAACCAACAAAATCAAGAGCGAGGAAGAGCCAAAATTCCAGTGCAGTCTGCGAGTGCAGTGCAAGGAAAAAATATCTCGGAACCATAAGCACCCTCGGAAAGCGGTATGAACTCTGGAACTCATGTGATTGATGTTGAAGAATCAGTGATCGATTCTTACACCCCATCCTCACATGGCTGCGGATGATGATGCTCGTAGTATCACGTGAACCCTTCCCTGTTATCCCCCCATTACATTCTTTGAGGAAGGCATTTGGAGGAGGATGGAAAGGCAGGAGAAAACCACTAACTTGCGGGAAGGAGAACCGGGGAGGGACCATAGAAATGAATATCAAACTCCTTCTACTGGAAGAAAGATGCGTGACACCAAAAAAGGATCACGGATCTCTCAAGAGGAACTCATCGAGTCAATCTAATAGAGTGGAGAATGATCAACCTAAAGGCTCTATGGCAAAGGATATGGGAAACAAAGCAAGCTCCAGTAAACAGGTGATACACCAAAAAGTAAGAATAAACCGAGCAAAAAAAAGAGATGCTATGAAGAAAAAGCGGGCGAGAACACCAGAAGGACCGGACTCGGGTTGATGGTGGCGGATGGAAAAAACCTTTGCAAGCGATTCATAATGGTGGACCAAGTCATGGATGTTATTCCCAAAGGCTCGATATAACACCCCTACTCCTACTCCGGGAAGACCTCACGATCCGAGAAGCTGTTAGAGATGAGTATGAGGTGGAAGTTTGAGAAGATGAAATAGAGGAGGAACAACCCCCACGACCTATCCAAGATGAGGATGATGAAACCAATGATCTTTTGATCAAAGCATTGATCCAGCAATGAAAGCGAAATGGAGAAGGAACTTGTGATTACCAACAATCAAGGATTATCCCCAGAGGTTTGCATGCGGAAAAACTACCACTCGGAAAACTCCAACCCATATTCCTGTGATGCGGGAAGACCAAACACTAGACTCTTCACCTCCAAATCTTCTCAATGATTAGTACAATCATATGGAATGCTAGGGGTATCAATACCCGAGGGTTATTGAAAGACTCGTAAATCTCAAAATAATTCATCAAGTGTCTATGATTCTTTGTTCTTGAACCTTTCTCAGACTCTGCTCAACTTAACACCTTTAAAAGTATGCTTGCCATGGATAATGCAGTTAGTAATATTAATGGAAAGATTTGGTTGTTCTGGATTAATGATATTACTTGTACTGTTCTTGAAGCTGATGAACAATAGATTACTTGTGAAATCAAACATATTGAGGCTCCTATGACTTATTTAAAGACCTTTGTTTATGCCAAATGCAAAGAGTATCTCAGGAAACCTCTTTGGGATAGACTTCTGTACATTGCTGACACTAGAGACTCCATCCCCTGGTGTACTATTGGAGATTTTAATGTTATTACTAATACAGCTGAAAAGATGGGAGGTTGTCCTTACAACATGAAGAAAAGCCTTGATTTCATTGGTGTGATTGAAGCTTGTGGGCTCATTGATTTGGGATTTAATGGTCCTAAATTTACTTGGTCTAATCAAAGAGGCATCAACTTGAGAATTTGGAAAAATTTGGATAGAGCTATGGTTAATGATAAATGGTTACAAGACATGCCTCACACTAACATTACTCACCTTCCCTTTGTGGGATCGATCACCATCACTTTGCTTATGGAAGTCAATGCCGGATCTGAAGGCCATATCAAATATTTCAAATTCTTAAATTCTTTGGCGAGCAACCCTCCTTCCAGAGATTTGCGAGTCTTTGGGACGGACTGTAGAAGGAATCCTATGTGGATATTCCACGAACTGAAGAGGCTTTCCTCTGCCCTCGATGTCACAGTCGAAGCAGCGATTTGGGGATATTTATGCTAAGGTCAAGGAATTTGAAGAGAAGGCCGGGACTTTAGAAGAAAAACTTATTCATAACAACACGAGAGGAACATAGATTTGAACTTCATTGTGTCAATCTTTGAGTACATCAAATTTATGAAACTTGAAGATTCTATCCTTAAACAAAATTCCCAGCTACATTGGTTCAAGGAAGGAGATGCAAACTCGAAGTACTTTCATGCCTTGATCAGGGGCAGAAGGAGGAGGCTATTTATTCACAAAATCCTCAAGGATGATGATGAATGGATACAAGGTGATGAGCACATTCTTGCATGCTGTGAGTACTTTCAAGACATCTTCACGGGAGAGGAGGCGATTGATGATACCTACATGAAGTGCATCCCAAGAATGGTTAATAAAGATCGAATGACGATGAAGGCATTACCTTCTATGGATGAACTTAAGGAAGGCGATTTACTCCATGAACCCCAACTCTATTCTTTGGACTAGATGGAATGAATGGATATTTCTTCGAAGTGTTGGGATATTATCAAGAAAGACTTCTTTGGAAGTTATTCATGCTTTCTTTAACAGTCGGATGATCCCTAAGTATATCTCCCATGCTTGCCTTGTTCTTCTCCTAAAGTGCAACATCCCAACAAAGTCATGCGAGTTCGGACCAATCGGCTGAGCAATTTCACCAACAAGATCATTTCTAAAATTCTAAGCCTCAGTTGACTCTATTCTTCCAAACTTGATCTCTCCTAATCGATCGGGGTTTGTGAAGGGAAGAAGTATCACGAAAACATTATCTTTGGCTCAAGAAATTATACACGGATCAAGAGACACGCCATTGGAAGTAATGTTGTGATTAAGCTTGATATGGCAAAGGCATATGTGAGTTTCTTGGTCCTATACTTGTTTAATTCTCGGAAGATGGGGTTTGATGAACCAGCGATTGATATGATTTGGAGAATTATGGCAAACAATTGGTATTCTATTATCATTAATGGCAAAAGACATGGCTTTTTCACTCCACGGAGGCCTTAAGCGGGGATCCTCTGTCCCGGCCCTATTTATTTTAGGTCTTTGAGATGCTATCAAGATCCTTGAACCATTTGTATCGAACTCCCATTATCATGGATTCTATATGGAGGAAAGGGTCCTCAAATAAACCATCTCACTGCGGATGACATTATCATATTTACCTCTGGGAGAAAATCCCTTAAACTCATCATGCACACTTTGGCAACTTATGAAAGAACCTCTGGCCAGCTCATCAACAAAACCAAAAGTCACTTCTTCCTGCACTCTAATGCTTTCAGAACTACATGTGACATAATCAGGAAATACACTGGTTTCCAGCAGAAAGAAACTCCTATATCTTACCTTGGATGCCCCTTATTCTTTGGGAGATCTAAGAATATCTACTTCTCGGATATTATCAATAAGGTGGTGAACAAAATCACAGGTTGGCAGTCTAAAATGTTAAGCTATGGAGGGAAGGCTACTTTAGTCAAGTATGTGTTACAATCTCTTCCAATACACATTCTCTCAGCAACTACTCCTCCCTCTACTATTATTATGCAGATCCAACAGATTATGGCTGACTTCTTCTGGGGATGGAGGAATGACAAGAGGAAATATCACTGGTCATCCTGGAAAAACTTAAGCCTTCCATGTGAAGAAGGGGGTATTGGAGTTAAACTCATGAAAGATGTGTGCCAAGCCTTCCAATTCAAACAATGGTGGGTGTTTAGAACTAAACAAACCTTATGGGGTGAATTCCTAAAAGCAAAATATTGCCAAAGGTCTAACCCTATAAGTAAGAAATGGGATACTGGTGATTCTCAAGCACGGAGGTTGATGTTGAGGAACAAGCGATGGTGGAGAAACATATCTTGTGGAAAATCGAAGTGGCTCCATTTCGTTACGGTGGGATAAGCGGTTGGGAGTGGGTCCTCTGGCTCAATTTACCACTAATAGCAACAGATTTAACAAAGACAAGGTGTGCGATTTTATTGAAGGTGGACAATGGAACATCGGAAAAGTGAGCCAATTAGCTCCTCGAGGCGAGTTCATAAGATACTTTCCTTCGGATATAGCTGGCAAGGACAACAGGATCGAGCGGTGTGGATTCTCAACTCTAATGGCATGTTTTCTGTCTCCTCTGCTTGGAATATTATCAGAGAAACAAGGGAGAAAACTAAATTCAACACCTACACTTGGCATAAAAGTATTCCTTTTAAATGTTCTTTCCTTCTTTGGAGAACAATTAGAGGCAAGCTTCCCACTAATGAAAAGTTGGCCATCTTTGGGGTGGAACCAAGCGGTATTCTTCTTTGTTATGCTCCAGCTTTGACACTATTGAACATACCTTCAACTCGGCCCCTTTGCCAAGAATATATGGAGGTACTTTCTTTGTTTCACTGGGCATCCAAACTGACCCTTTGCCACTCAGAAATACTATCATGAGGTGGTGGAATACCAATCACAACAATGAGGCACACAAACTTATTCTTCAATCTACTCCTATCTTCATCTGCTGGAATCTTTGGAAGAATAGGTGTTCAAAAAAATATGGAGGTAAACAATCAAGCATTGCAAGAGTCAAACACCTAGTAATGTTAGATACCTTCAAACGGCTGCAAACAACATTCCACTACATCAACTGGCCTCTGGAATGGTGGAGACTATGCAAGCTCATTGAGAAGTGCACTCATGAGACCAAGGTTACTATGGTGCAATGGACCAAACCCCCTGATAAATGGGTTAAAGTAAACACTGATGGGAGTGCTTTATGCAATCCAGGCAGAATTGGAGCTGGTGGTATCATCAGAAACCCAAAAGGCGAACTGATCCTTGCATTTTCAACTCCTCTGGGAGAAGGAACCAATAACCAAGCTGAGGTTGAGGCTGCCATTTTGGGTTTATCTTGGTGTGCAAATCTGAGATACAAGAATGTGATACTAGAAGTTGATTCACAAGTCTTTGGTGGGTGGTTTAAGAACAACCAAGAGCCTGGAATCTGTCTGGCCAAATGCAGAAGTTGCAGCACACAGTCACTAAACTCAATCACGTCAAATGCATTCATACCCTTAGAGAGGCCAATTATGTAGCTGATTCACTGGCCAAGCACAGCCACCAAATCACCAACTCGCAGGTTTTCTCTAACACACAACAACTCCCCAAACTAGCAGCAGCATTATTCAAACAAGACCTGGCAGGTATGGCCAGCTTCAGAAGAAGAAAAACCAAGAGAATTAAAGAGCCACCTTGAATATTCATTGGTAAGAATACCTAGGAAGGAACAGAACTCCTTCAGGTATGATTTTGATGATCCTCCTGTCATCCTTTAGAGTATCTCCCTAGGTTAGGATAGATTTTCTTTCCTGATTTGTAAAGGGAGAGTCTCCCTCATTTATGCTTTCCTAGAATCTATGTATCGAGAGGAGTCCTCTCATATAGGTACTTAGACAATAGGTTCTTTTCCTTTTGGGAGAAAGTGTTGGAGAACCAACTAGCTTGACTAGTAGGCTACCAATTCTGACTCCACCAGTATTGGAGGTAAGGTTTATGTCCCCCTCCGTGTATTTGATTTTCTTTATATATGCTAAGGCCTGGGGGTGTTGTTGAGCCCCTGACCCCTCCAAGGGTCGTTAAAATAAAAAAAAAAAAAAAAAAAACCCTAAACTTGGAACCCTGAACTTTAAACACTAAACTTGGAACCCTGAACCTTAAACCCTAAACTCTAAACCCTGCACCCAAAATCCTAAATTCTAAACCCTAAATCCTAAACCGCTTAACCATAAACAAAAAACCTTAAACCTTAAACTTTGAACCCTAAACCCTAAGCCTTAACCCTAAACCATCAATCCTAATACTAAGTCCTAAACCCTAAACCCTAACCAAAATCCATTAATCCTAAACCCTAAACCTAAATAATAAACCCTAAACCCTATACTCCAAATCACAAACTTTAGACCTTAACCCCGAAACCCTAAACCATAAACCCTAAACCCTAAACCATAAACCCTAAACCCTAAACCAAAAACAATAAACCCTAAACTTAAACCCTAAATCCAAAATCCTAAAATCTAAACCCTAAACACTAAACTCTAAACCATAAAGCCTAAATCCTAAATTCTAAACTCGAAACTCTAACCTGAAACCCTAAACCCTAAACCCTAAAACTTAAACCCTAAACCTGAATATCTAAACCCTAAACCCTAAAGCTTAGACTTACAACTTTGATACCTAAACACTAAAACATAAACCCTAAACCTAAACCAAAACCCTAAACCTAAACCCTAAACCCAAAACCCTAAATCATAAACCGTACACTCTAACCCTAAACCTAAATGCTAATTCCTAAATGATATACCTTAAACTCCTAAACCCTAAACCCTATATCCTAAACCATATATCCTAAACCTAAACCTGAACCAAAACCAAAACCTAGACCTTAAACCTTAAACCTTAAACGCTCTCTAAACCATAACCCTAAAACCCTAACCTAAACCCCAAATCCCAAACCCAAAATCCTAAACCCAAAACACTAAACTATAAACCATAAAGCCTAAACCCTAATCCTAATCCTAAATCCTAAATCCAAAACCCTAACCTCAACCTAAACCCTAACCTAACCCTAAACCCTAAACACTAAACACTAAACCGTAATTGCTAAACATTAAACCCCTAAACCTAACAGTAACCCCAAACAATAAACCCAAAACCTAAATCCTAAACCATAATCTACAAAACCCTAACCATAAACACCAAATCCAAAGCCTAAAGCCCAATCCGTAAATCATAAACTCTAAAATCTAAAGCCTAAACCTAAACCTAAATCCTAAACCTAGAACACAAACCATGCACTAAAACCAAAACCCTAAACCCTAAACCTTTAACCCTAAATAATAAACAACCCTAAAGCGTAAACCCTAAACTATAAACCATAAACCCTAAACTTGGAATATTGGAACTTAAATCCTAAACTTTGAACCCTACACTCTAAGCCCTCGACACTAAGCCCTAGACTCTAAACACTAAACCCTAAATCGCTTAAACGTAAACCATAAACCATAAACCCTAAATTCTATACCTCAAACCCTAAACCATTAAACCTAAATAATTAATCCCAAACTCAAAACCTAAACACTAAACCCTAAATCCCAAATCCTAAAATCTAAACCTAAAATCCTAAAACCTAAACCCGAAACCCTAAACACTAAACCCTAAACCCTAACCCTAGCCCTAACCCTAAACCCTAAACCCTAAACCCTAACCCTAAACCCTAAACCCTAAATGCTAAACACTAAACCCTAAACCCTAAACCCTAACCCAAAACTCTAAACCCTTGATCCTAAACCATATATCCTAAACCCTAAACCCTAATCCCAAATTCCTAAACCTTAAAACCTAAACCCTAAACCCTAAACCGTAAAACGTAAACCCTAACCCTAAACTATTAATCCTAAACCCTAAGTCTAATCCCTAAACCCTAAACTCTAAACCCTAAATCTTAAAATCTAAATTCTAAACCCTAAACCCTGAACCCTAAACTTAAACCCAAAACCCTAAACCCTAAACCCTAAACATGGAAACTTGAACTTTAAACACTAAATTTTGAACCTTGAACCTTAAACCATAAACTTTGAACCCTACAGCCAAAATCCTAAACTATAAACCGTAAATCCTAAACCGCTTAACCATAAATAATAAACCCTAAATCCTAAACCTTGAACCACAAACTTTGAACCCTAAACCATAAACCCTAAACCATAAACCCTAACCATAAACCATTAATCCTAAACCCTAAACCCTAACCATAATCCATTTATCCTAGACCCTAAACCTAAACACTAAACCCTAAACCCTATACTCCAAATCACAAACTTTAAAGCTTAAACACTAAACCCTAAACCATAAACTCTAAAACCTAAACCCTTACCCTAAAACCCTAAACCCTAAACCCTAAACCATTAATCCTAAACCCTAATCCTAAACCCTAAACCCTAAACCCCATATCCAAAACTCTAAACCCCAAATCCAAAACTCTAAACCTTAAACCCTAAATCATAAACCATAAACCCTAAATCCCAAATTTTAAACCATAAACACTAAACCCTAAACCCTAAATCCTAAATCCTAACCCTTAAACCATAAACCCTAAACCCTAAACTCTGAATGTTAAACCCTAAACTTTGAACCCTAAATTCTAAACCTTAAACCCTAAACTACATAACCATAAACCTTAAACCCTAAACCCAAAACCCTAAGCCATAAACCATAAACCTTAAACCCTATCCCTAACCCTAACCCAAACCCTAAACCCTAAACCTACAAACAAAAATTGTAAACCCTCAAACCAAAACCCTCAACCCTCAACCCTAAACCCTATACCCTAAACCATAAAACCTATACTCCAAACCCTAAGCTCTATATGCTAAACCCAAAACCCTAATCCCTAAACCAAACCCTAAATCCTAATTTCTAAACTCTAAACCCTAAATCCTTATCCATAAACCCTAAACTCTAAACTCAAAACCCTAAACCCTAAACCCTAAACCCTAAACTTCGAACCCTAAACCCTAAACCATAAACCTTAAATCCTAAACTCTAAACCTTAAACACTAAACCCTAACCCTAAACTCGAAACTCGAAACCCTAAACCCAAATCCCTAAACCTAAACCTTTAAACCCTAAAACCTAAACCCTAAACCATAAACCCTAATCCACAAACCATAAAGCATAAACTCCAAACCCTAAACCCTAAATGTTAAACCCTAAACCTAATCCCAAAACCCTAATCCCTGACCCTTAAACCCTAATCCCTTAATCCAAAACCCAAAACCCTAAATCCAAACTCTAAACCCTTAACCCAAAACCCCAGAATCTAAACACTAAACCCTAAACCCTAGCCCTAAACCCTAAACCCTAAACTCCAAACCAACCTATAACCTTAAGCCTAAACCATAATTCCTTAACTCTGAACCCTAAACCCTAACCCTAAACCTTAAAACTTAAACTCTGAACACTACACTTTAAACTCTAACCCTAACCCTAAATCCTAAACCATATATCCTAAACCCTAAACCCTAAACCCCAAAATCAAACCAAAACCCTAAACCATAAACCATAAACCATATACCATAAACTCCAAACCCTTAATCCTAAATGTTAAACCCTAAACCTAATCCCTAAACCCTAATCCCTGACACTTAAACCCTAATCCCGTAATCCAAAACCAATAACCTTAAATCCAAACTCTAAACCCTTAAACCAAAACCCCAGAATCTAAACACTAAACCCTAAACACTAGCCCTAAACCCTAAACCCTAAACCCTAAACCCTAAACCCCAAACCAACCTACAACCTTAAGCCTAAACCCTAATTCCTTAACTCCGAACCTTAAACCCTAACCCAAAACCCTAAACCCTAAAACTTAATCCCTGAACAGTACACCCTAAACCAAAACCCTAACACTAAATCCTAAACCATACCCAAAACCCCAAAACCAAAACCAAAACCCTAGGCCCAAAACCCTCAACCCTAAATCATAAACCCTAAACCCCCAATACAAATCCCTAAATGCTAAACCCTAAACCCTAAACACTAAACTGTAAACCCAAAACCCTAACCCTAACCCAAAACCCTAAACCCTAACGCAAAACCCTAAACCCTTAATCATAAACCATATATCCTAAACCCTAAATCCTAAACCCTAACCCCTAATTCCTAAACATTAATCCATAAAGCCTAACCCTAAACCCAAAACCCTAAACCCTAAACCCTAAACCCTAAACCCTAAACCCTAAACTCTAAACCCTAAACCCTAACCCAAAACTATAAATCCTAAAGCCTAAGTCTAAACCCTAAACCCTAAACTCTATTCCCTAAATCTTCAACTTTAAACCCTAAACCCTAAACCCTGAGCTCTAACCTTAAACCCTAGACCCTAAACCTAAAAACCTTGAACCTAAACCCTAAACCCTAAACTTGGAACCTTGAACTTTAAACACTAAACTTGAAACCCTTAACCTTAAACCCTAAACTTTAAACCCTACACCCTAAATCCTAAACTCTAAACCCTAAATCCTAAACCACTTAACTATAAACCATAAACCATAAACCATAAACCATAAACTTTAAACCCTAAACTTTAAACCCTAAACCATCAACCCTAAACCCAAAATCCTAACCCTAAACCATTAATCCTACACCCAAAACCTAAACACTAAACACTAAACCCTATACTCTAAATCCCAAACTTTAAACCTTAAAACCTAAACCCTAAACCCTAAACCTTAATCCCTAATCCCTAAACCGTTAATCCTAAACCGTAATTCTAAACCCTAAACCTAAACACTAAACCTTAAACCCTAAACCCCAAATCCCAAACTCTAGACCTTAAACCCTCAACCCTAAACCATAAACCATAAATACTAAACTCTAAACCTTAAACCCTAAACCCTAAACCCTCTATTTTAAATCCTAATCCTAAACCCTAACCCCTAAAGCCTAAACCTACAACCTAAAACCCTAAACACAAAAACCTTTAACCTTAAACCCTAAACCCTAAACCTAAACCCAAAACTTTGAACCCTAAACTTTAGCCTTAAAACCTAAACCCTAAACCCCAAACCATAAACCTAAACCCTAAAACTTAAAGCACTAAACCCAGATGACTCCAAATAAAAACAAACAACTTTACTTTTCTTTTTCTTTACAATAAAAAGTAAGATTTCTACTTTTGACTAATATACATAGGTGTCTTCTTCATATCTTCTTTGTTGTCGGCTGTCTTTATCAATTTAGGATAGATTATTCCAGTTGTACGGTTGGAACGTTATTATCTTCTCCTTGGCATTTTGAACATATATGCTCTGAATATTTACTGCTGATAATTGTACAGTATCTGGTTAATAGTGCTGGCGAAATAAAGTTCTTTCTGATAGCTCTTGTTGTTGGTATATTTTCTGGTTTAAGAAGACTTAATATCCATTGTCGTATTTCTTCCATATCTCCTTCTCTAGTTTCTCTACAATTAGAGTATATCATAGTATTGTCTCTACTATAATAGCTCCATATTGTAGTGTTGTTCAAATAATTGTTTGCTAGTTCCGTCAGTATTGTAGCTATTCCAATAACTCTTTTGTTTGCATAGAAATCTGGAACATCTACAATAGGTATCTCGTTTTGTTTCTCTATTTTTTCTGGTATTAGCATATCTCTCGTTAATCCTATCTTTATGACTTGTATGACAGGTTTTATCTCGTCATATAATATTTCTGCAGTAGCTGTATAGAATTTAATAAAAAATAGCGTTCCTTTGGTAATTCTTTTATAAGTTAGGAAAGCTTTATATAGTTCTGGTATCTTTGAGATTTCTTCTCCTGTAGCTGTGTATACGGTGCTAAGTAATCCGTAGTTATAACAAGTGGTAATCAAGTTTGTATTTGTGCCTGGTAAAGCAATTAGTTTATTGTATCCCTGTAGGTGTTGGGTAATATAATCTGTATTTGGTTCTTTTATATTTGTGGCTCTAGGGTTTTTATTCAAGTATGTTTGGATTTTGTAAATATTTTCTATGTAGGTACGGGTAATATGGTTATATGTATTCTTTTGTTGGGCTAGGCTGTTTCTGTATGTAGTGGTTTGTGGAGTAGGTACGGATTTTTGTATTTTTGGTGCGATATATGGTTTATCAAATAGCTTGTTCATATTTGTATTTCTATAGCTTTTTTCTTCCCTTGTAGATCCTGATGTACCTGCAGCTGTATTTACACAAACGTTATGGGTTTTATGGAGTTTCCTAACGTCTCCTTCTAGGTCTGGAATTTTATCGTCTTCCGATCGACGTAGCTCCGCATGTTTAATGTCATGCTGCTGACTGCTAGCTTGCTTTTTTAGCTTCTGTATCTCACCATCCATACTATCCACTTTTGTACAAAGTGTAGTTAGGAGGTTGAGTATTTGTTCCATTGTATTTGTTTTTTCAGTATCTTTTCCTTGAGAGGTGATCTGCAATCACATTCTTGTCAGTTTTTATAATTTCAATTGTAAATGAAAAGTTTAATATATTTACTACCAGTCTTCTTATTTCTTTTGTTGTAACTGAGTCTTGTACCTTTTTGGTTATCCACCATTTTACCTGTGTATTATCTGTTCTAACAATAAATTTGTTATATACAATATATGGCTCAAAAGCTAATAAACATTTATACAAGGCAAATAATTCTTTTCTATTTATTTCTCATTTTATTTGTGGGTCTCAGATATGATCCTAATAATATCTACAGTGATGTTCTATTTTTTCATTTATATATTTATATTTTAATACTCCTCCGTAACTATGATTACTAGAGTCTGTTTCTACTATATAAGTAAATTGTCTATTTTCATCTGGAAAGTATAATTTTGGTAAATCTTTACGCATGATTTTTATTTTTCTGATATGTTTTTTATATTGTTCATCAAAGTAATATTCTATATCTTTCTTTAATTTTCTCTGTAATGGTTTTAAATTTTCTGCTAGTTTTGGTATATATTCTCTTACTTGGTTAACTAATCCTAAAAATGATTGTAATTTTTTCTTAGTATCTAATAATTCTTCAGAATTAACTATTTTTTGTACAATATGTGTTTGCATTTTTATTCCATTTTTATCTATTTGTATTCCTAAGAATTCTATTTGATTTTTCATAATTTCAGCTTTCTTTTTTGATAAGCTAATTCCTGATATTTCTATAATATGGATAAATTTTTCTAATAATTTTAGATGTTCTTCTTTTGTTCTTGAATATAATAATATGTTGTCTATATATACTACACAATTTTCTAGTTGGTTAAAATATATATCCATAAAATGTTGATATCTACCTGGTGCATTTTTATAGCCAAATGGTAAAACATTCCATTCGTAAAATCCTTGTGGTACAGTGAATGCTGTTAAATGTTTAGATTCTTCTTCTAGTTTTAGGTGGTAAAAACCTGATTTACAATCAAATTTACTAAAGTAATTATATCCTTGTATTTGTCGTACTTTTAATATTTTATTAGGTATAGGGTAATTATATGTTTTAGTATTTGCGTTTAGATTCCTATAATCAATAACCATTCTACTCTTGCCTCTTTTTTGTTCACTATGTTTATTTACTATAAATGCTGGACTATTATGTTTGCTATTGCTTTCTTGTATATACTTATTTTCTAATAATTCATTTATATGCATTTTAAATTCTGATTGGTCTTCAAAATTATATCTTAATGGTTTTTGTGTTATTATACTATTTTCATCTATTAGTTCAATATTTACTTTTGTTTTGTGTTTATCCCATCCTTGTAATGGGTTTTCGTTATACAATGAGTTTAATTTATCATTTATTGCTTGTATTTTATCTACGGTGAATATTATAATTTCTATTTTATGATCATTAGTTGTTATATTTTCTAATTTTTGGGTAATTTTTTCACTTCCTTTTATCCATGGTGTGTTTTTTCTGATTTTATTATTAACTCTTTTTGCTCCTATTTTGTGATTACATATGGTAGTGAACCACCAATGCGTTTTTGTTATAGTATGTGGGTATAGTTTTTCTAAAAAGGGCATTCCTAATAATATATCTTTATTTGTAAATTCATAACTATAGATTTCATCTATTAATAATATTTTATCCCATATTTGTGTTTTTATATTTTTAGCTTTATGTGTTATCATGCTTCCTTCATTATTAAATCCTGTTACTATTAATGGTGTTTTTAATTTTTCCCATTTACTATCTGGTAGACAATTATGTTTACACATATTTATACGCTCTGTGTCTATCATAGGTGTGTAATATCATTATAGTATCCTTCTATAATTATTTTTGCTAAAATGTATATTTTTGTCATATTAAGATGTTGTTAGTTTATCATATAATCGTTCTTTTAATGAGTACTTTCTTGTTTTCATAATGTATTATTAATTGTTTATCATCTATATTATATGGTTTAACTGTTTCTAGCCATTTTATTCCTAAAGTAATATTATTATTTCCTTGATGTATTTTAAATTTAAATATTATTGGTATTCCTCCAATAATTAGTTCTTGTTCGAGTTTCTTCTATATTTACCAAAGCTCTAGGTAATTCTGTATTTATATTTTCTCCTGTAATTATTTCATGTTCTTTGACTAGTTCTCTTATAATTTGGTTTTCTACTTGTCCTGTATTTATAGTTATTAAATATTTTCTTTGGTCTAATATTCCTGTGATATAATATTGGTATGGTTGTCTTTCATCTTTCTTTTGTTCTAATAATTTAGGTATTAAGTCGCAATCTAATCTTCTAGATGTACTAGTTCTTGATGATGAAGGTGTACCGTAGCTTAATCTTTTAGATGTACTTAATCTTTCTTTTACTATCTCTAAATCTTCTTCAATATCTATTTCTTTATAACTGTAATCATTATTGTCTATTACTGAAATTATTTTATCAAATGGATTTTCTATTTTGATTTTTTGAATCTTATTCTTTGCTGTTATCTTATGCTTTGTAGTTAATACATATAAATTTTTAAATCTTGCTGTAAATATCTTACTTCCTGGTGCTAATTCTATGCCTGCCATTTTCCAATATAGTACTAGTGATTTATCTATGTTTTTGTCTTTTATTGCTACTGAATAATTTGCACTTATAATAAATTTAAATTTTTGATATATTAAGTTTCCTCTAACTGCGCTTATTATACTTTTTTCTATAGGTTGAATTATTCTATCATCTGCTAAATATAATTCTATAGGTGTGTCTATTCCTTCTCTAAAACATGTCTTTATCAATATTTCTGTTGCTCCTAAATGTACATATTTTATTGGATTTTTTGATTTTAAATCGTGGATTTCTTTATTAATTATTTTTTTATTTATAATAGGTATTTTAGCTTTACCTTTAATATATTTACAATCTATTACATGTTCTTTTTGGCTTACTACATAATATTCATCGTGTTGTAATTTGAATAAGTTTTTAAATCTAGGTACTTCTAATATCTTATCTATGCTTAAATCTAATTCTTTTCCTTTTATTTGTTCAAACATATTACTGTCAAATATTATTTTTTGTTCTGTATATTCATTATCTTGATATTCTTCTTTACTTATTATTTTTATATCATTTTCAGTCATAATAATCAGAAAATGACTCTATTTCTTCTTCTAATTCAATGTCTGTTATTTCGTATATGCTATCTTCCTTTTCTAATTCATAATCCAAATAATCTATCTGTTTATATTTATCTTTTTCTATTATTACCTCTGTTATTTGTTTTTTCTTTAAATCTTTTGGCAATTTGATCTCTAGCTAAATGTCATAGTTTTCCACAATTATAACATTTACATTCTGTTATATTTTTCTTAACTCTATGTGGTCTTTTTTGTTTATAATTTTTTATATAATATCTTTTTCTTGGAATTTTGTTCTTATATTTTATTTTGAAGCGTTTATAGTTCTTTATCCTTTTCTTTTTATATGGATTTTTACATCCAAATTGAGGTGCTAATTTGCTTGTACAATATGCTAGGTTTTTCACTAATATTTTTTCTAGTTTTAATTCTTCTTTATGTTTTTCACATAGTTTCATAAACCATTGTTGTAAGAATTTTATTCTAGCTCCTAGTGTATCTACTGTATTTGATTCTTCCCAATCTTTTATTATTTTTGAACTAAATGGTTCTGGTAATTTTGTGTAATATAATTTTCTTATTTCTTTACTTTCATCATTTGTATATATTCCTTTATAGTAATATTCTCTAAATGCACATGTATATTCATCTATGTAACTCATTTTACATATTGCTAATTTATTCATTAAATTTCTGTTTATTATTTTATCTTTCTGTTGTTCTTCTATTTCTGTTGTCATACTTCCAAATTCATTTCTAATTGATATTTCATATTTATTTAATATGTATATTGCTGATGTTGCTATTTCATTATTAGATTTTGTATTATTTCTTAGGGTTGCTAAGCTTATTGGTGTTAAATTTTGTAACCATATTTTTGTTGTTCCTATAAGTGTTCTTTCTATGTATCCTGGGGCATCTATTATTGATATCTTGTTATCTATTAATTGCTTTGATATATAGCCTATCCATAATTGAATTGTTTTATTTGTATCTGCTACACAGTCTAAATCTAAAAAATTATTTTGATCTGCAGTTTGTCTAGGTATTCAATTTTTATTCAATCTTTTATCCCATAAAGCTTTATCTCTATTTTCTTTTTCATAAGTATAATATGTAGGGGTTATATCCATTCGTGTTCTAGGATTCGAAGTACTAGATTTCTCATTTAAATTTCCTACATTTATTTCTATATTTTTATCTTTTTCTATAAGGTCAGTATATGTTTCTGAATATGATTCATAATTATTTTCTGAAACATTATCATTCTCTTCTTCATTTATTTCATTTATTCTTAACTCTTCTATTTTTAATTCAGGTAATTCTTCTGTTTCTTCTAACATTGTTTTCATTCTTTCTATTTCTTGGTTTAACTTTAATTCCTCAGTTCTTTTCTTGTATTCTTCTCTTGCTTTTAATTTTTCTTCATATAGTTGTTTAAGTCTTTCTAATTCTTTTTGTAATTCTTGTATTCTAATATCTTTTACATCTTCTATCTGTTTAATTTCTCTTTTAGCTTGTTCTTTAATTTTTTCAATTTCTTTTTTCCTATCGATTTCATCATTTTCTTTATTTAATCGTACCATTGTTGTTAGACTATCTTCTAATTTTCTTTGATTCTTTATCTGGCATTAGGTATAATTGGTTTCCTATTTTTTTATATCTTCTTTCTAAGTTTGAATGTATTATTTTTATTTCTAGTCAATCTTGACTTTTATATATTTTTCTTCTACAACATATTCTTCTTTATTCATTATAAGTTATGTTGATATTTATATTCTAAGTGTTGTAATTGTAGATCTAATAGGAATATCATTTTTCTTTGTGCTTTTATAGATTTTTGGCATACTCCTGCCCATATATTTTCTTCTAGTCTATTTTGTCTAAACCGTAATTCATGTTTCATATCATTAATTTTTTTTAATAATTGTTCTCTATAAGTTTTGTCCATAATTTTTTGGTGAAAATATTTTTTCATTATATTCTTGTTTCTTTATCATAAGATTTTGTATTTCTTTTATATTTTCTGAAGTATATTCTAAGTATTCCATATCTTGGGTTCTTTGGTATGTTATAATATTATTTATAAAAAGTTTATTGAGTAGGTCTAAATTTTCCATAGTTTGTAGCCAATATGTTAAATATTCGTAGTTTATCATTGATCTGAATATAGGTCATATAATTCATATGTACTTTGGATAGTTAGTTCATGCCAATTTTGTTCTATTAATTCCATTATCTGGTTTAATTCTGTTATTTCTTCAATAATTAAAAGGTCATAAATTTTTCTTTTTATGTCAATATTAAGTGTTTTAAGAATATATAAAATAAGTATTTTATAGTTATAATCTTCATCTAGTAGTATGTATTCATCATTTTCATGATTTCTAAACAATTTTTATTCCTTCTAACCTCTTTATCTATTATTTGGAATTATCAAATTATCTTAAAGTTATTCTGAACAAATTCTTTTGGTCACTACTATGACTTTTTGGCCTCAATCAGTTACCCTAACAGCGCCTTCAACAAGTTCAGACTTCCTCTCAAACGGCTTCTCTTTTGCCTAAGCTGGTTTTCGATTTCGGATGGCATAGTCCGGGATTACCTATTCTCAAATTTACCTTCATTCATAGCAAACTACTTTGAATTCAGTATAACAATACTATAACATGATAATAATCAAATAATAATCAAGAGATTATCAGGAATAAGAAAGTTTAGTTATTCATATTGAAATATGAAAATACCTTAGTTTGTAGATTTTCTGGAGTTGAATCCTTCATAGGTTCGTGGTTGTTATTAAGTTTCTCCATTTAGATTTTTCTTATCTAGCTCTGATACCAATATGGGGGGTGCGGAAATAAGAGTGACATAGTGAAGTGGGAGTTGAGGGATGATCGTCCCTTACTCCTTAATCTTATTTATAAGCAAATTTACATGACCTTTACTATTCATGAATGACTTCTACTATTCATGAACAGTAACTGACTCTTACTATTTATACAGTAACTTGACCTTTACTATTTACATAATTGACATTTTACTATTTATGAATAGTTTTCTTGTCTTTTACTATTCATTAATAGTATCCTGTCTGACGATGACTCCAAATAAAAACAAACCAAATAAAAACAAACAACTTTACTTTTCTTTTTCTTTACAATAAAAAGTAAGATTCCTACTTTTGACTAATATACATAGGTGTCTTCTTCATATCTTCTTTGTTGTCGGCTGTCTTTATCAGGCTGCCGGATAGATTATTCCAGTTGTACGGTTGGAACGTTATTATCTTCTCCTTGGCATTTTGAACATATATGCTCTGAATATTTACTGCTGATAGTTGTACAGTATCTGGTTAATAGTGCTGGCGAAATAAAGTTCTTTCTGATAGCTCTTGTTGTTGGTATATTTTCTGGTTTAAGAAGACTTAATATCCATTGTCGTATTTCTTCCATATCTCCTTCTCTAGTTTCTCTACAATTAGAGTATATCATAGTATTGTCTCTACTATAATAGCTCCATATTGTATTGTTGTTCAAATAATTGTTTGCTAGTTCCGTCAGTATTGTAGCTATTCCAATAACTCTTTTGTTTGCATAGAAATCTGGAACATCTACAATAGGTATCTCGTTTTGTTTCTCTATTTTTTCTGGTATTAGCATATCTCTCGTTAATCCTATCTTTATGACTTGTATGACAGGTTTTATCTCGTCATATAATATTTCTGCAGTAGCTGTATAGAATTTAATAAAAAATAGTGTTCCTTTGATAATTTTTTTATAAGTTAGGAAAGTTTTATATAGTTCTGGTATCTTTGAGATTTCTTCTCCTGTAGCTGTGTATACGGTGCTAAGTAATATGTAGTTATAACAGGTGGTAATCAAGTTTGTATTTATGCCTGGCAAAGCAATTAGTTTATTGTATCCTTGTAGGTGTTGGGTAATATAATCTGTATTTGGTTCTTTTATATTTGTGGCTCTGGGGTTTTTATTCAAGTATGTTTGGATTTTGTAAATATTTTCTATGTAGGTACGGGTAATATGGTTATATGTATTCTTTTGTTGGGCTAATTTTACGTATGTAGTGGTTTGTAGAGTAGGTACGGATTTTTGTATCTTGGGTGCTATGTATGGTTTATCAAATAGCTTGTTCATATTTGTATTTCTATAACTTTTTTCTTCCCTTGTAGATCCTGATGTACCTGCAGCTGTATTTACACAAACGTTATGGGTTTTATGGAGTTTCCCAACGTCTCCTTCTAGGTCTGGAATTTTATCGTCTTCCGATCGACGTAGCTCCGCATGTTTAATGTCATCTTTCTTTTGCTAGCTTGCTTTTTTAGCTTCTGTATCTCACCATCCATACTATCCACTTTTGTACAAAGTGTAGTTAGGAGGTTGAGTATTTGGTCCATTGTATTTGTTTTTTCAGTATCTTTTCCTTGAGAGGTGATCTGCAATCACATTCTTGTCAGTTTTTATAATTTCAATTGTAAATGAAAAGTTTAATATATTTACTACCAGTCTTCTTATTTCTTTTGTTGTAACTGAGTCTTGTACCTTTTTGGTTATCCACCATTTTACCTGTGTATTATCTGTTCTAACAATAAATTTGTAATATACAATATATGGCTCAAAAGCTAATAAACATTTATACAAGGCAAATAATTCTTTTCTATTTATTTCCCATTTTATTTGTGGGTCTGTATATGATCCGGAATAATATCTACAGTGATGTTCTATTTTTTCATTTATATATTTATATTTTAATACTCCTCCGTAACTATGATCACTAGAGTCTGTTTCTACTATATAAGTAAATTGTCTATTTTCATCTGGAAAGTATAATTTTGGTAAATCTTTACACATGATTTTTATTTTTCTGATATGTTTTTTATCTTGTTCATCAAAGTAATATTCTATATCTTTCTTTAATTTTCTCTGTAATGGTTTTAAATTTTCTGCTAATTTTGGTATATATTCTCTTACTTGGTTAACTAATCCTAAAAATGATTGTAATTTTTTCTTAGTATCTAATAATTCTTCAGAATTAACTATTTTTTGTACAATATGTGTTTGCATTTTTATTCCATTTTTATCTATTTGTATTCCTAAGAATTCTATTTGATTTTTCATAATTCCATTTTCTTTTTGATAAGCTAATTCACGATATTTCTATAATATGTATGAATTTTTCTAATAATTTTAGATGTTCTTCTTTTGTTCTTGAATAATAATATATGTCTATATATACTACACAATTTTCTAGTTGGTTAAAATATATATCCATAAAATGTTGATATCTACAGTGCATTTTTATAGCCAAATGGTAAAACATTCCATTCGTAAAATCCTTGGGGTACAAAGTGAATCTTTGTTAAATGTTTAGATTCTTCTTCTAGTTTTAGGTGGTAAAAACCTGATTTACAATCAAATTTACTAAAGTAATTATATCCTTGTATTTGTCGTACTTTTAATATTTTATTAGGTATAGGGTAATTATATGCTTTAGTTTTTGCGTTTAGATTCCTATAATCAATAACCATTCTACTTTTTCCTCTTTTTTGTTCACTATGTTTATTTACTATAAATGCTGGACTATTATGTTTGCTATTGCTTTCTTGTATATACTTATTTTCTAATAATTCATTTATATGCATTTTAAATTCTGATTGGTCTTCAAAATTATATCTTAATGGTTTTTGTGTTATTATACTATTTTCATCTATGAGTTCAATTTTTACTTTTGTTTTGTGTTTATCCCATCCTTGTAATGGATTTTCGTTATACAATGAGTTTAATTTATCATTTATTGCTTGTATTTTATCTACGGTGAATATTATAATTTCTATTTTATGATCATTAGTTGTTATATTTTCTAATTTTTGGGTAATTTTTTCACTTCCTTTTATCCATCGTGTGTTTTTATATATTTTATTATTAACTCTTTTTGTTATAGTTTGTGGGTATAGGGAATATTACTATAAAGGAATATATACAAATGATGAAAGTAAAGAAATAAGAAAATTATATTACACAAAATTACCAGAACCATTTAGTTCAAAAATAATAAAAGATTGGGAAGAATCAAATACAGTAGATACACTAGGAGCTAGAATAAAATTCTTACAACAATGGTTTATGAAACTATGTGAAAAACATAAAGAAGAATTAAAACTAGAAAAAATATTAGTGAAAAACCTAGCATATTGTACAAGCAAATTAGCACCTCAATTTGGATGTAAAAATCCATATAAAAAGAAAAGGATAAAGAAGTATAAACGCTTCAAAATAAAATATAAGAACAAAATTCCAAGAAAAAGATATTATATAAAAAATTATAAACAAAAAAGACCACATAGAGTTAAGAAAAATATAACAGAATGTAAATGTTATAATTGTGGAAAACTAGGACATTTAGCTAGAGACTGTAAATTGCCAAAAGATTTAAAGAAAAAACAAATAACAGAGGTAATAATAGAAAAAGATAAATATAAACAGATAGATTATTTGGATTATGAATTAGAAAAGGAAGATAGCATATACGAAATAACAGACATTGAATTAGAAGAAGAAATAGAGTCATTTTCTGATTATTATGACTGAAAATGATATAAAAATAATAAGTAAAGAAGAATATCAAGATAATGAATATACAGAACAAAAGATAATATTTGACAATAATATGTTTGAACAAATAAAAGGAAAAGAATTAGATTTAAGCATAGATAAGATATTAGAAGTACCTAGATTTAAAAACTTATTCAAATTACAACACGATGAATATTATGTAGTAAGCCAAAAAGAACATGTAATAGATTGTAAATATATTAAAGGTAAAGCTAAAATACCTATTATAAATAAAAAAATAATTAATAAAGAAATCCACGATTTGAAAACAAAAAATCCAATAAAATATGTACATTTAGGAGAAACAGAAATATTGATAAAAGCATGTTTTAGAGAAGGAATAGATACACCTATAGAACTATATTTAGCAGATGATAGAATAATTCAACCTATAGAAAAAAGTATTATAAGTGCAGTTAGAGGAAACTTAATATATCAAAAATTTAAATTTATTATAAGTGCAAATTATTCAGTAGCAATAGAAGACAAAAACATAGATAAATCACTAGTACTATATTGAAAAATGGCAGGCATAGAATTAGCACCAGGAAGTAAGATATTTACAGCAAGATGTAAAAATTTATATGTATTAACTACAAAGCATAAGATAACAGCAAGAAATAAGATTCAAAAAATCAAAATAGAAAATCCATTTGATAAAATAATTTCAGTAATAGACAATAATGATTACAGTTATAAAGAAATAGATATTGAAGAAGATTTAGAGATAGTAAAAGAAAGATTAAGTAAATATAAAAGATTAAGCTACGATACACTAGTACTTTGAATCCTAGAACACGAATGGATATAACCCCTACATATTATACTTATGAAAAAGAAAATAGAGATAAAGCTTTATGGGATAAAAGATTGAATAAAAATTGGATACCTAGACAAACTGCAGATCAAAATAATTTTTTAGATTTAGACTGTGTAGCAGATACAAATAAAACAATTCAATTATGGATAGGCTATATATCAAAGCAATTAATAGATAACAAGATATCAATAATAGATGCCCCAGGATACATAGAAAGAACACTTATAGGAACAGTAAAAATATGGTTACAAAATTTAACACCAATAAGCTTAGCAACCCTAAGAAATAATACAAAATCTAATAATGAAATAACAACATCAGCAATAGACATATTAAATAAATATGAAATATCAATTAGAAATGAATTTGGAAGTATGACAACAGAAATAGAAGAACAACAGAAAGATAAAATAATAAATAGAAATTTAATGAATAAATTAGCAATATGTAAAATGAGTTACATAGATGAATATACATGTGCATTTAGAGAATATTACTATAAAGGAATATATACAAATGATGAAAGTAAAGAAATAAGAAAATTATATTACACAAAATTACCAGAACCATTTAGTTCAAAAATAATAAAAGATTGGGAAGAATCAAATACAGTAGATACACTAGGAGCTAGAATAAAATTCTTACAACAATGGTTTATGAAACTATGTGAAAAACATAAAGAAGAATTAAAACTAGAAAAAATATTAGTGAAAAACCTAGCATATTGTACAAGCAAATTAGCACCTCAATTTGGATGTAAAAATCCATATAAAAAGAAAAGGATAAAAAAGTATAAAAGCTTCAAAATAAAATATAAGAACAAAATTCCAAGAAAAAGATATTATATAAAAAATTATAAACAAAAAAGACCACATAGAATTAAGAAAAATATAACAGAATGTAAATGTTATAATTGTGGAAAACTAGGACATTTAGCTAGAGACTGTAAATTGCCAAAAGATTTAAAGAAAAAACAAATAACAGAGGTAATAATAGAAAAAGATAAATATAAACAGATAGATTATTTGGATTATGAATTAGAAAAGGAAGATAGCATATACGAAATAACAGACATTGAATTAGAAGATGAAATAGAGTTATTTTCTGATTATTATGACTGAAAATGATATAAAAATAATAAGTAAAGAAGAATATCAAGATAAAGAATATACAGAACAAAAGATAATATTTGACAATAATATGTTTGAACAAATAAAAGGAAAAGAATTAGATTTAAGCATAGATAAGATATTAGAAGTACCTATATTTAAAAACTTATTCAAATTACAACACGATGAATATTATGTAGTAAGCCAAAAAGAACATGTAATAGATTGTAAATATATTAAAGGTAAAGCTAAAATACCTATTATAAATAAAAAAATAATTAATAAAGAAATCCACGATTTGAAATCAAAAAATCCAATAAAATATGTACATTTAGGAGCAACAGAAATATTGATAAAGGCATGTTTTAGAGAAGGAATAGGTACACCTATAGAACTATATTTAGCAGATGATAGAATAATTCAACCTATAGAAAAAAGTATAATAAGTGCAGTTAGAGGAAATCTAATATATCAAAAATTTAAATTTATTATAAGTGCAAATTATTCAGTAGCAATAGAAGACAAAAACATAGATAAATCACTAGTACTATATTGGAAAATGGCAGGCATAGAATTAGCACCAGGAAGTAAGATATTTACAGCAAGATGTAAAAATTTATATGTATTAACTACAAAGCATAAGATAACAGCAAAGAATAAGATTCAAAAAAATCAAAATAGAAAATCCATTTTATAAAATAATTTCAGTAATAGACAATAATGATTACAGTTATAAAGAAATAGATATTGAAGAAGATTTAGAGATAGTAAAAGAAAGATTAAGTACATCTAAAAGATTAAGCTACGATACACCTTCATCATCAAGAACTAGTACATCTAGAAGATTAGATTGCGACTTAATACCTAAATTATTAGAACAAAAGAAAGATGAAAGACAACCATACCAATATTATATCATAGGAATATTAGACCAAAGAAAATATTTAATAACTATAAATACAGGACAAGTAGAAAACCAAATTATAAGAGAACTAGTCAAAGAACATGAAATAATTACAGGAGAAAATATAAATACAGAATTACCTAGAACTTTGGTAAATGTAGAAGAAACTACTGAACAAGAACTAATTATTGGAGGAATACCAATAAAAATTAAATTTAAAATACATCAAGGAAATAATAATATTACTTTAGGAATAAAATGGCTAGAAACAGTTAAACCATATAATATAGATGATAGACAATTAATAATACATTATGAAAACAAGAAAGTACTCATTAAAAGAACAATTATATGATAAACTAACAACATCTTAATATGACAAAAATATACATTTTAGCAAAAATAATTATAGAAGGATACTATAACAGATATTACACACCTATGATAGACACAGGAGCAGAAGCAAATATGTGTAAACATAATTGTCTACCAGATAGTAAATGGGAAAAATTAAAAACACCATTAATAGTAACAGGATTTAATAATGAAGGAAGCATGATAACACATAAAGCTAAAAATACAAAAACACAAATATGGGATAAAATATTATTAATAGATGAAATCTATAGTTATGAATTTACAAATAAAGATATATTATTAGGAATGCCCTTTATAGAAAAACTATACCCACATACTATAACAAAAACGCATTGGTGGTTCACTACCATATGTAATCACAAAATAGGAGCAAAAAGAGTTAATAATAAAATCAGAAAAAACACACCATGGATAAAAGGAAGTGAAAAAATTACCCAAAAATTAGAAAATATAACAACTAATGATCATAAAATAGAAATTATAATATTCACCGTAGATAAAATACAAGCAATAAATGATAAATTAAACTCATTGTATAACGAAAACCCATTACAAGGATGGGATAAACACAAAACAAAAGTAAAAATTGAACCAATAGATGAAAATAGTATAATAACACAAAAACCATTAAGATATAATTTTGAAGACCAATCAGAATTTAAAATGAATATAAATGAATTATTAGAAAATAAGTACATACAAGAAAGCAATAGCAAACATAATAGTCCAAAGATTTATAGTAAATAAACATAGTGAACAAAAAGAGAAAAAGTAGAATGGTTATTGATTATAGGAATCTAAACGCAAAACTAAAACATATAATTACCCTATACCTAATAAAATATTAAAAGTACGACAAATACAAGGATATAATTACTTTAGTAAATTTGATTGTAAATCAGGTTTTTACCACCTAAAACTAGAAGAAGAATCTAAACATTTAACAGCATTCACTGTACCCCAAGGATTTTACGAATGGAATGTTTTACCATTTGGCTATAAAAATGCACCAGGTAGATATCAACATTTTATGGATATATATTTTCACCAACTAGAAAATTGTGTAGTATATATAGACGACATATTATTATATTCAAGAACAAAAGAAGAACATCTAAAATTATTAGAAAAATTTATACATATTATAGAAATATCAGGAATTAGCTTATCAAAAAAGAAAGCTGAAATTATGAAAAATCAAATAGAATTCTTAGGAATACAAATAGATAAAAATGGAATAAAAATGCAAACACATATTGTACAAAAAATAGTTAATTCTGAAGAATTATTAGATACTAAGAAAAAATTACAATCATTTTTAGGATTAGTTAACCAAGTAAGAGAATATATACCAAAATTAGCAGAAAATTTAAAACCATTACAGAGAAAATTAAAGAAAGATATAGAATATTACTTTGATGAACAAGATAAAAAACATATCAGAAAAATAAAAATCATGTGTAAAGATTTACCAAAATTGTACTTTCCAGATGAAAATAGACAATTTACTTATATAGTAGAAACAGACTCTAGTGATCATAGTTACGGAGGAGTATTAAAATATAAATATATAAATGAAAAATAGAACATCAGAGATATTATTCCTGATCATATACTGCACCCACAAATAAAATGGGAAATAAATAGAAAAGAATTATTTGCCTTGTATAAATGTTTATTAGCTTTTGAGCCATATATTGTATATAACAAATTTATTGTTAGAACAGATAATACATGTAAAATCTTTGGATAACCAAAAAGTACAAGACTCGATTACAACAAAAGAAATAAGAAGACTGGTAGTAAATATATTAAACTTTTCATTTACAATTGAAATTATAAAAACTGACAAGAATGTGATTGCAGATCACCTCTCAAGGAAAAGATACTGAAAAAACAAATACAATGGAACAAATACTCAACCTCCTAACTACACTTTGTACAAAAGTGGATAGTATGGATGGTGAGATACAGAAGCTAAAAAAGCAAGCTAGCAGTCAGCAGCATGACATTAAACATGCGGAGCTACGTCGATCGGAAGACGATAAAATTCCAGACCTAGAAAGAGACGTTGGGAAACTCCATAAAACCCACAACGTTTGTGTAAATATAGCTGCAGGTACATCAGGATCTACAAGGGAAGAAAAAAGCTATAGAAATACAAATATGAACAAGCTATTTGATAAACCATCCATAGCACCCAAGATACAAAAATCCGTACCTACTCCACAAACCACTACATACAGAAACAGCCTAGCCCAACAAAAGAATACATATAACCATATTACCCGTATCTACATAGAAAATATTTACAAAATCCAAACATACTTGAATAAAAACCCCAGAGCCACAAATATAAAAGAACCAAATACAGATTATATTACCCAACACCTACAAGGATACAATAAACTAATTGCCAGGCACAAATACAAACTTGATTACCACTTGTTATAACTACGGATTACTTAGCACCAGGAGAAGAAATCTCAAAGATACCAGAACTATATAAAGCTTTCCTAACTTATAAAAGAATTACCAAAGGAACGCTATTTTTTATTAAATTCTATACAGCTACTGCAGAAATATTATATGACGAGATAAAACTTGTCATACAAGTCATAAAGATAGGATTAACGAGAGATATGCTAATAGCAGAAAAAATAGAGAAACAAAACGAGATACCTATTGTAGATGTTCCAGATTTCTATGCAAACAAAAGAGTTATTGGAATAGCTACAATACTGACGAAACTAGCAAACAATTATTTGAACAACAATACAATATGGAGCTATTATAGTAGAGACAATACTATGATATACTCTAATTGTAGAGAAACTAGAGAAGGAGATATGGAAGAAATACGACAATGGATATTAAGTCTTCTTAAACCAGAAAATATACCAACAACAAGAGCTATCAGAAAGAACTTTATTTCGCCAGTACTATTAACCAGATACTGTACAACTATCAGCAGTAAATATTCAGAGCATATATGTTCAAAATGCCAAGGCGAAGATAATAACGTTCCAACCGTAAAACTGGAATAATCTATCCGGCAGCCTGATAAAGACAGCCGACAACAAAGAAGATATGAAGAAGACACCTATGTATATTAGTCAAAAGTAGGAATCTTACTTTTTATTGTAAAGAAAAAGAAAAGTAAAGTTGTTTGTTTTTATTTGGTTTGTTTTTATTTAGAGTCATCGTCAGACAGGATACTATTAATGAATATAACAAAAACGCATTGGTGGTTCACTGCCATATGTAATCACAAAATAGGAGCAAAAAGAGTTAATAATAAAATCAGAAAAAACACACCATGGATAAAAGGAAGTGAAAAAATTACCCAAAAATTAAAAAATATAACAACTAATGATCATAAAATAGAAATTATAATATTCACCGTAGATAAAATACAAGCAATAAATGATAAATTAAACTCATTGTATAACGAAAACCCATTACAAGGATGGGATAAACACAAAACAAAAGTAAAAATTGAACTAATAGATGAAAATAGTATAATAACACAAAAACCATTAAGATATAATTTTGAAGACCAATCAGAATTTAAAATGAATATAAATGAATTATTAGAAAATAAATATATACAAGAAAGCAATAGCAAACATAATAGTCCAGCATTTATAGTAAATAAACATAGTGAACAAAAAAGAGGAAAGAGTAGAATGGTTATTGATTATAGGAATCTAAACGCAAAAACTAAAACATATAATTACCCTATACCTAATAAAATATTACAAGTACGACAAATACAAGGATATAATTACTTTAGTAAATTTGATTGTAAATCAGGTTTTTACCACCTAAAACTAGAAGAAGAATCTAAACATTTAACAGCATTCACTGTACCACAAGGATTTTACGAATGGAATGTTTTACCATTTGGCTATAAAAATGCACCAGGTAGATATCAACATTTTATGGATATATATTTTAACCAACTAGAAAATTGTGTAGTATATATAGACGACATATTATTATATTCAAGAACAAAAGAAGAACATCTAAAATTATTAGAAAAATTTATACATATTATAGAAATATCAGGAATTAGCTTATCAAAAAAGAAAGCTGAAATTATGAAAAATCAAATAGAATTCTTAGGAATACAAATAGATAAAAATGGAATAAAAATGCAAACACATATTGTACAAAAAATAGTTAATTCTGAAGAATTATTAGATACTAAGAAAAAATTACAATCATTTTTAGGATTAGTTAACCAAGTAAGAGAATATATACCAAGATTAGTAGAAAGTTTAAAACCATTACAGAGAAAATTAAAGAAAGATATAGAATATTACTTTGATGAACAAGATAAAAACCATATCAGAAAAATAAAAATCATGTGTAAAGATTTACCAAAATTATACTTTCCAGATGAAAATAGACAATTTACTTATATAGTAGAAACAGACTCTAGTGATCATAGTTACGGAGGAGTATTAAAATATAAATATATAAATGAAAAAATAGAACATCACTGTAGATATTATTCCGGATCATATACAGACCCACAAATAAAATGGGAAATAAATAGAAAAGAATTATTTGCCTCGTATAAATGTTTATTAGCTTTTGAGCCATATATTGTATATAACAAATTTATTGTTAGAACAGATAATACACAGGTAAAATGGTGGATAATCAAAAAAGGTACAAGACTCAGTTACAACAAAAGAAATAAGAAGACTGGTAGTAAATATATTAAACTTTTCATTTACAATTGAAATTATAAAAACTGACAAGAATGTGATTGCAGATCACCTCTCAAGGAAAAGATATTGAAAAAACAAATACAATGGAACAAATACTCAACCTCCTAACTACACTTTGTACAAAAGTGGATAGTATGGATGGTGAGATACAGAAGCTAAAAAAGCAAGCGAGCAGTCAGCAGCATGACGCTAAACATGCGGAGCTACGTCGATCGGAAGACGATAAAATTCCAGACCTAGAAGGAGACGTTGGGAAACTCCATAAAACCCATAACGTTTGTGTAAATACAGCTGCAGGTACATCAGGATCTACAAGGGAAGAAAAAAGTTATAGAAATACAAATATGAACAAGCTATTTGATAAACCTTACATAGCACTCAAGATACAAAAATCCGTACCTACTCCACAAACCACTACATACAGAAACAGCCTAGCCCAACAAAGAATACATATAACCATATTACCCGTACCTACATAGAAAATATTTACAAAATCCAAACATACTTGAATAAAAACCCCAGAGCCACAAATATAAAAGAGCCAAATACAGATTATATTACCCAACACCTACAAGGATATAATAAACTAATTGCTTTACCAGGCACAAATACAAACTTGATTACCACTTGTTATAACTACGGATTACTTAGCACCGTATACACAGCTACAGGAGAAGAAATCTCAAAGATACCAGAACTATATAAAGCTTTCCTAAATTATAAAAGAATTACCAAAGGAACGCTATTTTTTATTAAATTCTATACAGCTACTGCAGAAATATTATATGACGAGATAAAACCTGTCATACAAGTCATAAAGATAGGATTAACGAGAGATATGCTAATACCAGAAAAAATAGAGAAACAAAACGAGATACCTATTGTAGATGTTCCAGATTTCTATTCAAACAAAAGAGTTATTGGAATAGCTACAATACTGACGGAACTAGCAAACAATTATTTGAACAACAATACAATATGGAGCTATTATAGTAGAGACAATACTATGATATACTCTCATTGTAGAGAAACTAGAGAAGGAGATATGGAAGAAATACGACAATGGATATTAAGTCTTCTTAAACCAGAAAATATACCAACAACAAGAGCTATCAGAAAGAACTTTATTTCGCCAGCACTATTAACCCTAACCCTCAAACCTAAATCTTAAAACCTAAACACTAAACCCTAAACCCTAAATCCTAAACCATATATCCTAAACCCTAAATCCTAAACCCTAAACCCAAAACCAAAACCCTAGACCCCAAACCCTAAACCCAAAACCCTAAACCTAAACCTTTAAACCCTAAAAACCTAAACCCTAAACCCTAAACCCTAATCGATAAACCATAAACCATAAACTCCAAACCCTAAACCAAAATGTTAAACCCTAAACCTAATCCCTAAACCCTAATCCCTGACCCTTAAACCCTAATCCCTTAAACTAAAACCCATAACCCTAAATCCAAAATCTAAACCCTTAACCCAAAACCACAGAATCTAAACACTAAACCCTAAACCCTAGGCCTAAACCCTAAACCCCAAACTAATCTACAACCTTAAGCCTAAACCTAATTCCTTCACTCTAAACCCTAAACCCTTAAACTTAAACCCTGAACACTAAACCCTAACCCTAAATCCTGAACCATATATCCTAAACCCTAAACCGTAAACCCCAAAACCAAAACCCTAAACCATAAACCTTAAAATCCTAACCCTAAACCCCAAATCCAAAACCCAAAATCCTAAACCCTAAACCCTAAACCCTAAAGCCTAAACAATAAACTTTACACCATAAAGTGTAAACCCTAATCCTCTTAATCATAAACTCTAAATCCAAAACCCTAACCCTAAGCCCTAAACCCTAACCCTAAATCCTAAACCTTAAACCCTAAACACTAAATACTAAACCATAATTACTAAACATTAAACCCTAAACCTAACCGTAAACCCCAAACCATAAACTCAAAACCCTAAATCCTAAACCATAATCTATAAACCCTAACCACAAACACCATATCCAAAAGCCTAAATCCTAAACAGTAAACCCTTAACTCTAAACCCTAAAACCTAAACCGTAAACCCTAAATCCAAAACATAGAACCTGAACTCCTAAGCACCAAAACCAAAACCCTAAACTTGAAATCTTGGACCTTTAATCCTAAACTTTTAACCCTAAACTCGAAGCCCTAGACTCTAAACACTAAACCTTAAACTGATTAAACATAAACCATAAACCATAAACCCTAAACTCTATAACTCGAACACTAAACCATTAATCCTAAATAATAAATCCGAAACTCTAAACCTAAACACAAAACCCTAAATCCCAAATCCCAAACTCTAAACCTAAAACCCTAAACTCTAAACCCTGAACCCTAAACCCTAAACCCTAAACCCTAAATGCTAAACCCTAAACCCTAACCCTAGCCTTAACCCTAAACCCTAAACCTTAAACCCTAACCCTAACCGTAAACCCTTAATCCTAAACCCTAAATCCTAGCCCCAAATTCTTAAACATTAAACCCTAAAGCCTAAACCCTAAATCGTAAATCGTAAACCCTAAACTATTAATCCTAAACCCTAAGTCTAATCCCAAAATCCTAAACACCAAACCAAACTATAACCTTAGGCCTAAACCCTTATTCCTTAACTCTGAACCCTAAACCTTAACCCTAAACCCTAAACCCTAAAACTTAAACCCTGAACACTAAACCCTAAACCCTAGCCCTAACCCTAAATCCTAAACCATATATCCTAAACCCTAAAACAAAAACAAAAACCCTAAATCCTAAACCCTAAAACCAAAATCCTAACCCTAAACCCCCTATACAAAACCCTAAATCCTAAACCCTAAACCCTAAACACTAAACTCTAAACCCAAAACCCTAACCCTAACCCTAAACCCAAATGCAAAACCCTAAACCCTTAATCATAAACCATATATCCTAAACCATAAACCCTAAACCCTACACCCTAACCCCTACTTCCTAAACATTAATCCATAAAGCCTAACCCTAAACCCCAAACCCTAAACCCTAAATCCTAAACCTAAACTATTAATCCTAAAGCCTAAGTCTAAACCCTAAACCCTAAACTCTATTCCCAAAATCTTCAACTTAAACCCTAAACCCTAAACCCTGAACCCTAACCCTAAACCCTAAACCCTAAACCAAAAAACCTAGAACCTAAACCCTAAACCTTAAACTTAGAACCCTGAACTTTAAACACTAAACTTGAAACACTTAACCTTAAACCCTAAACTTTGAACCCTAAACTCTAAACCCTAAACCGCTTAACCATAAACCATAAACCATAAACAATAAACCTTAAACCCTAAACTTTAAACCCTAAACCATTAACCCTAAACCCTAAATCCTAATCGTAAACCATTAATCCTAAACCCAAAACCTAAACACTAAAACCTAAACCCTATACTCCAAACCCCAAACTTTAAACCTTAAACCCTAAAGCCTAAACCATAAACCCTAAACCCTAAACCCTAAACCCATACCCCTAAACCCTAAACCTTAATCCCTAATCCCTAAACCATTAATCCTAAACCGTAACCCTAAAATCTAAGCCTAAACCCTAAACCCTAAACCCCAAATTCCAAACTCTAAACCTTAAACCCTAAACCCTAAATCATAAACCATAAATACTAAACTCTAAACTTTAAACCCTAAACCCTAAATCCTTAACCTTATACTATAAACCCTAATCTTAATCCCTAATCCCTAAACCTTAATTCAACAACCTAAAACCCTAAACACAAAGACCTAAATCTTAAACCCTAAACCCTAAACCTTAAACCATAAACTTTGAACCCTAAACATTAGCCTTAAACCTAAACCCAAATACTGCACTACAAACCTAAACCCTAAATACCAAACCATAAACCTAAACCCTAAAACTTAAACGCTAAACCCAAACCTCTAATCCTAAACCTAAACCCTAATTTCTTAAATCTGAACTCTAAACCCTAACCCTCAACCCTAAATATTAAACCCTAAACGCTAAACCCTATACCTTAAATACAAAACCATATATCCTAAACCCTAAATCCTAAACCCTAAACCCTAAACCAAAACCCTAGGCCCTAAACCCTAAATCCAAAACCTTAAACCTAATCCTTTAAACCCTAAAAGCTAAACCCTAAACCCTAAACCCTAATCCATAAACCATTAACCATAAACTCCAAGCCCTAAACCCTAAATGTTAAACCCTAAACCTAATCCCTAAACCCTAATCCCTGACCCTTAAACCCTAACCCCTTAATATATAACCCTAAACCCTAAATCATAAACCATAAATACTAAACTCTAAACTTTAAACCCTAAACCCTAAATCCTTAACCTTATACTATAAACCCTAATCTTAATCCCTAATCCCTAAACCTTAATTCAACAACCTAAAACCCTAAACACAAAGACCTAAATCTTAAACCCTAAACCCTAAACCTTAAACCATAAACTTTGAACCCTAAACATTAGCCTTAAACCTAAACCCTAAATACCAAACCATAAACCTAAACCCTAAATACCAAACCATAAACCTAAACCCTAAAACTTAAACGCTAAACCCAAACCTCTAATCCTAAACCTAAACCCTAATTTCTTAAATCTGAACTCTAAACCCTAACCCTCAACCCTAAATATTAAACCCTAAACGCTAAACCCTATACCTTAAATACAAAACCATATATCCTAAACCCTAAATCCTAAACCCTAAACCCTAAACCAAAACCCTAGGCCCTAAACCCTAAATCCAAAACCTTAAACCTAATCCTTTAAACCCTAAAAGCTAAACCCTAAACCCTAAACCCTAATCCATAAACCATTAACCATAAACTCCAAGCCCTAAACCCTAAATGTTAAACCCTAAACCTAATCCCTAAACCCTAATCCCTGACCCTTAAACCCTAACCCCTTAATATATAACCCATAACCCTAAATCCAAACTCTAATCCCTTAACCCAAAACCCCAGAATCTAAACACAAAACCCAAAACCCTAGTCCTAAACCCTAAACCCTAAACCCCAAACCAATCTATAACATTAAGCCTAAACCCTAACCCTAAACCCTAAACCCTAAACCCTAGCCCTAACCCTAAATACTAAACCATATATCCTAAATGCTAAACCCTAAATCCTAAAACAAAAAACAAAACCCTAAACCCTAAACGCTAAACCCAAAACCCAAAACCCTAAATCATAAACCCAAAACCCTAACCCTAAACCCCAAATACAAAACCCTAAATCCTAAACACTAAAACCTAAACACTAAGCTCTAAACCCAAAACGCTAACCCTAACCCTAAACCCTAAACCCTAAACCCTAACGCAAAACCCTAAACCCTTAATCATAAACCATATATCCTAAACCCTAAACCCTAAACCCTAAAGCCTAAAGCCTAAACCCTAACCATTAACCCAAAAAGCCTAACCTTAAACCCAAAACCCTAAACCCTAAATCCTAAACCTAAACTCTTAATCCTAAAGCCTAAGTGTAAACCCTAAACCCTAAACTCTATTCCCAAAATCTTCAACTTTAAACCCTAAACCCTAAACCCTAAACTTGGAACCCAGAACTTTAAACACTAAACTTGAAACCCTTAACCTTAAACCCTAAACTTTGAACCCTAAACTCTAAACCCTACACCCTAAATCCTAAACTCTAAATCCTAAATCCTGACCGCTTAACCATAAACCATAAATCATAAACCATAAACCTTAAATCCTAAACTTTAAACCCTAAACCCTAAATCCTAACCGTAAACCATTAATCCTAAACCCAAAACCTAAACACTAAAACCAAAACCCTATACTCCAAATCCCAAACTTTAAACCTTAAACCCTAAACCCTAAACCATAAACCCTAAACCCTAAACCCTTACCCCTAAACCCTAAACCTTAATCCCTAAACCATTAATCCTAACCCATAATCCTAAAACCTAAACCCTAAACCCTAAACCCTAAACCCCAAATCCAAAACTCTAAATCTTAAACCCTAAACCCTAAACCATAAACCAAAAATACTAAACTCTAAACCTTAAACCCTAAACCCTAAATCCTAAACCTTATACTATAAACCCTAATCTTAAACCCTAACCCCTAAACCCTAATTCTACAACCTAAAACCTTAAACACAAAAACCTAAATCTTAAACCCTAAACTCTCAACCCTAAACCCCCTAAACTTTGAACCCTAAACTAAGCCTTAAACCCTAAATCCTAAACCCCAAACCATAAACCTAAACCCCAAAACATAAACTCTAAACCCAAACCTCTAATCCCAAACCTAAACCCTAATTCCTTAACTCTGAACTCTAAACCCTAACCCTCAACCATAAATCTAAACCATATATCCTAAATCCTAAATCCTAAACCCTAAACCCAAAACCAAAACCCTAGACCCTAAACCCAAAACCCTAAAGCTAAATCTTTAAACCCTAAAACCTAAACCCTAAACCCTAAACCCTAATCCATAAACCATAAACCATAAACTTCAAACCCTAAACCCTAAATGTTAAACCCTAAACATAATCCCTAAACCCTAAATGTTAAACCCTAAACGTAATCCCTAAATCCTAATCCCTAACCCTAAAACCCTAATCCCTTAATCCAAAACCCACAACACTAAATTCAAACTCTAAACCCCTAACCCAAAACCCCAGAATCTAAACACTAAATCATAAACCCTAGCTCAATCCCTAAACCCTAAACCCCAAACCAACCTATAACCTTAAGCCTAAACCATAATTCCTTAACTCTGAACCCTAAACCCTAACCCTAAACCCTAAACCCTAAAACTTAAACCCTGAACACTAAATCCAAAACCCTAACCGTAACCCTAAATCCTAAACCATATATCCTAAACCCTAAACCTTAAACCCCAAAACAAAAACCAAAACCCTAAACCCTAAACCCTAAACCCAAAACCCAAAACCTAAAACCCAAAACCCAAAATCATAAACCCTAAACCCTAACCCTAAACCCCCAATACAAAACCGTAAATCCTGAACCCTAAACCCTAAACCCTAAACCCTAAATATTAAACTCTAAACCCAAAACCCAAAATCATAAACCCTAAACCCTAACCCTAAACCCCCAATACAAAACCTTAAATCCTAAACCCTGAACCCTAAACCCTAAATATTAAACTCTAAACCCAAAACCCTAACCCTAACTCCTAAACCCTAAACCCTAAACCCTAATGCAAAATCAGAACCCTTAATCACAAAACCATAAACCCTAAACCCTAAACCCTAACCCCTAATTCCTAAATATTAATCCATGTAGCCTAACCCTAAACCCCAAACCCTAAACCCTAAACCCTAAACCCTAACCCTAAAAGCCTAAGTCTAAACCCTAAACCCTAAACTCTAAAATTTTCTCTAATAATTCGCTCTCTAAGGAAACTACACACCGTCACGGAATGGCCAAAGAGTCTGAATTTAGCGTCACGACCAAGCTCATTCAACATGGAACTCGGTGTCTACAAACCCCAGCTTGACGCTTCACCGAATCATCACCAATTCCTTGAAAATGCGATGCATGAGGCGATCCATGTTGCGATTTCATAGAAAGAGTTGGACTGGCTCAAAAATCATTTCCTAGAACAATCGGGGATGATTCGTGTTAATCCAATCGATAAGCATGAATCTACATATAAAGATCTATCAGCAAGCCAAAAATCAAACGATTCCATCATCCAAATTGAAAGATCCAATAATTCGAATTTTTGCAAAATCGCCCCGGAATCACCGAACATGCGTCCTCAATTTCGAGCATCTTCTGATGTGAGAAATGATGTTTCAACCACTGGGGAATCTTCCCTAGGCCAAGGAGATCCTCCTACCACGAATTTGTATGATTTGGACGGCAAAAACTCCGGCGACATAAGAACTGATAAAGTCACCGGAACTTCGGTCAACAGTGAGGATGAACGACTGCACTAGACGACCCCTGGCGATGAGAATAACCATTCTAAGGTACCAGAATCCCTATTACAACAACAACACACTAATGTTTTCTATTCTCCCAATCTGCAGGATCAAGTCGCAACTATGGAAGATGAACAACACATGGGGGTGGCATTAAAATCTGTTAATGGCACAAAGGCATCGAATCTTGAAGTCAATAAGAATAAGGAATAACTCCAAATCGCAAAAGGGAATCAATGTCACAAGAACAGGAACAACTAATCATCGAAGGAACAAAAGATGCAAACTCGCAAGGAAAACATCAAGGTGATCAGGGCACAACACAGCAGCATACTCAGGTAGCACAACACACAAATGCTAAGGTTTCTACAGGGGATTTGACAGAGAAACAACAAGACAAAAGGGAGAAGGCAATCTGGAAAGTGAAGGAAAAAACTAACATGAATGAAACCACTAACAATTGCAGCATGGAAAGGATAGGTAAGTCTGTTAATTTTGCCTCAGAGAATAATGATCATAAGAATTTGTTATACAATAATCCCCTTAACAATCAAAATGAGCAAGAGAAAGGTCATTTTAGTATGCAGGCAGCTGTGAACGAGATATGCGATCTAACTGAGAAGGCTGCTTCTAAGGGGCTTAATATGGACACTTATGTTCCCCCTCCCATCAGGATCTCATCCAACTTTGATCTTTATCGACCCAAACAAAGAAAGAACCAATCCAAATAGTCCCAAACAAAACCAAAACATGCCTTCTGGGAACAACTCTTCTACTAAAAATATGACTCTCCAAATCCCAGATCCATCCCCTCCCACTGTAACTCAAACCTTAGAAAATAGACTTAAAGCTAACCAAATGAAAAATGCTACCCCCATGGACATTCTTCCCCCGATCATATCCACTAGGCAAGGATACCCTTCCATCACCTTTCATGAGGATGATTTTATGCAGAAGATGTATGGTCAATGCAAGTTCACTTTAGTTGGGAAATTCACCAATGCTATGCCCAAAATGGAAATCATAAGGAAGAGTTTCATTGCGCAGACACAACTTTCTGGTGGTGTTAAAATTGCACACTTCAACTCAAGGCACATCTACATTGATTTGGATAATGAAGCTGATCACATTGTTGTTTAGACTAAACAAAAAATGTACATTGTCGCCACCAACGAAGTTACTGTGTATGGACTCCTACTTTTAAACCAAATTGAGAAACTCCAATTGTTCCCATCCGTTACATTGCCTCACGCCTAGCATCGCTATTATATGGACATCCTTACCCCTTGCTATCCCCTATTGGTAATGCTCTTTATCTAGACTCTGCAACTATGCAAAAAACTAGGGGTAGTGTGGCAAAAGTGAGAGTTCAAATTGATACTACTAAAAACAGACCTCAGCATGTCTGGTTGGGATTTTCAAAGAAGGTTCCAACTATAGGTAAGTGGCAAATTATAGAATTTGAAGATGTCCCTCTTTACTGCCTCTACTGCAAACATCAAGGTAATTATCTTGGAGAGTGTCCTATGAAAGAAAGGGATGATGAAATAAAAAGAAGGAAGGACATGGAGGCCAACAAGAAAGGACAAGGAAAACAGATGGATCAAAATTCCAAGGAGACTCAACAAAATGACAAAGGCACTGACAAAACACAATCAAATAGGCAAACTAAGGTGCATAAACCAACTGAAGATAGTACAATACACAAGGAGGAACAATGGCAAACTCAAACTAGAAGAAAAAACAAAAACAACCAACAAAATCAAGAGCAAGGGAAGAGCCAAAACTCCTGTGCAGTGTACAACAAAGTGTGTATAGCAGAAAAAACATCTCAGACTACAAGCTTCCTGTGGAATGTATGATCTCTAGAACTCCTGTGATTGATGTTTAAGAATCTGGTGATCAGATTCTTACACCCCCATCCCCTGTAATTGCTGATGATGATGCTCATCAAGATTCTCGTGACCCCTTCCCCGCACTCCCTTTATTCTTTGAGGAAGCTATTGGAGGGAGGATGGAAAGACAGAGAAAACCTCTAACTTGCAGAAGGGGAACCAGTGGGGAGGGACCTTAGAAATGACCACCAAACTCCTGCTACCACTGGAAGAAATATGCAGCAACACCAAAAAAAGGATCACCAAATATATCAAGAGGGAACTCATCAGGTTCAAACTAATAGAGTGGTGAATGATCAACCTAAAGGTTCTATGGCAAAGGATATGGGAAACAAAGCAAGCTCCAGTAAACAAGCTGATACACCTAAGAGTAAGAATAAACCTAGCAAAAAAAAAGAGAGATGCTATTAAGAAAAGCAGTAGAACACCAACAATGTGACTGCACTCGCCAGAGGGCCAGCAGGATGGAACTAACCTCTGCAAGCAGTTCATCATGATGGACCAAGTCATGGATGTTATTCCCCTGAAAGCACAATATAACACCCCTACTCCTGGAAAACCTCCTGATCTAATTAACAAGACAGTTAGCGATGAATATGAAGTGGAGATTTCAGAAGATGAGGTAGAGGATAATCATCCACCTGATACTATCTAAGAAGAAGATGATGAAACCAGTGAACTTTTAATCAAAGCCTTCAGTCCCAGCAATGAAACTGTACTGGACAAGGAAATTCAACAAATTACCAACAATCAAGGACTATCCCCCAGAGTCTTGCACCTGGAAAAACTCCCTCTCAGGAAAAATCCCACCCCTATTCCTGTGACTGCAGGAAGACTAAACACTAGACACTTCACCTCTAAATCATCTCAATGATTAGTACAATCATATGGAATGCTAGGGGTATCAATACCCAAGGGGTTATTGAAAGACTCAAAAATCTCAAAATCATTCATCAGGTGTCTATGATTGTTGTTCTTGGGCCTTTCTCAGACACTGCCCAGCTTAACACTTTTAAGAGTATGCTTGCCATGGATCATGCTGTTAGTAACAGTAATGCAAAAATTTGGTTGTTTTGGACTATTGATATTACCTGTAAGGTTCTTGAAGCTGATGAGCAATAGATTACTTGTGAAATCAATCACACTGAAGTTCCTATTACCTACATCAAGACTTTTATCTATGCCAAATGTAAAGAATATCTTAGACAACCACTCTGGGATAGACTGCTTTATTTTGCTGATATTACAGACTCCACCCCCTGGTGCACTGTTGGTGATTTTAATGTTATAACTAACATTGAAGAAAAACTTAAAATGTGGCTTACAACATGAAGAAAAGTCTTGAGTTTATTGGTGTGATTGAAGCCTGTGGACTTATGGACTTGGGGTTTAATGGTCCTAAGTTTACTTGGTCTAACCAAAGAGGCATCAACTCCAGAATTTGGAAAAGACTAGATAGAGCTATGGTCAATGATAAATGGTTACAAGACATGCCTCACACTAACATTACTCATCTCCCTTCTGTGGGTTCTGATCACTGTCCTCTCCTCATGGAAATTACTGCCAGAACTAAAGAGCTTATTAAATATTTCAAATTTCTTAATTGCTAGGTGGAGCAGCCTTCATTCACAGAGATCTGACAAGGTCTGGAGAATGCACTCTGTATGGAATCCTATGTGGAGCTTTCATCGTAAATGTAAGAGACTCTCCCGCACTCGGTGTTTGGTCTAAACAATAGTTTGGGGATATCTATGCTAAGGTCAAGGAGTTTGAAGAGAAGGCTAGGATACTAGAAGAGGTTTATTCATAATAACACGAGGAACACAGAGCGTAACTTCATGGTATTAATGCAGAATACATCGATTTATGGCTAGAAGACTCCATCCTTAAACAAAAATCATAGTTACATTGATTCAAGGAAGGTGATGCCAATTCTAAATACTTTCATGCCTTGATTAGGGGTAGAAGGAGAAGATTATTTATACACAAGATACTCAAGGACAATGATAAATGGGTACAAGGTGATGAGTACATTGCACAGGCTGCCTGTGATTATTTTCAAGACATCTTTACAGGAGAGATGGTTATTGATGAAACCCCCTTGGAGTGCATCCCAAGAATGATTAACAGGGACTATTAAGGAGTTGTTTTACTCTATGGATCCCAATTCTGCAGCAGGACCTGATGGAATGAATGGCTATTTTTCCAGAAATGCTGGGATATTATCAAGAAAGATCTTCTGGCAGTTATTCAAGCTTTTTTCAGTGGTCAGATGATTCCCAAGTATATCTCTCATGCTTGCCTAGTGCTTCTGCCCAAAGTCAAGCATCCTAATAAGTCGTCGAGTTCGCACTATCACCGAGTAACTTCACTAGCAAGATTATTTCTAAAATGCTGTGCCTCAGATTGACCCCTATTCTTCCCAACCTGATCTCTCCTAATCAATCATGCTTTGTAAAAGGAAGGAGCATCACTGAGAACATCATGCTGGCCTAGGAAATTATTCACCAGATCAAGCAGCCTACCATTGGGAGCAATGTGGTAATCAAACTTGACATGGCCAAGGCTTATGACAGAGCTTCTTGGTCCTGTATTTGCCTTATTCTCAGGAAGATGGGATTTGATGAAGTCATTATAGATATGATTTGGAGGATTATGGCAAATAACTGGTACTCCATCATCATTAATGGCAGAAGGCATGGATTTTTTCATTCCACTAGAGGCCTTAAACAAGGTGATCCTCTATCCCTAGCCCTATTTATTTTAGGTGCTGAGGTATTATCAAGATCCTTAAACCTGCTTTATCACAACCCCCTTTACCATGGTTTCTACATGAATGATCAAGGTCCACAGATTAATCATTTAAGTTTTGCAGATGACATTATCATATTTACCTCTGGGAGGAGACACTCTCTCAAGCTTATCATGCACACTTTGAAGACCTATGAAAGGATCTCAGGCCAACTTATTAACAAAGCTAAAAGTCACTTCTTCCTTCATTCCAATGCCTTCAAAACTACCTATGACAGAATAAGGAAGTACACTGGATTTTATCAGAAAGAAGCTCCTATTTCTTACCTTGGATGCCCTTTATTCCTGGGGAGGCCCAAGATTGTCCACTTTTCTGATATCATCAACAAAGTGGCTAATAAAATCACAGGATGGCAACCCAGAATGTTGAGTTATGAAGGTAAGGTGGTCTTAATAAAGCATGTTCTTCAATCTCTCCCCATCCACATCCTATCAGCAACTACTCCACCTTCTACTACTATTAAACAAATACAGCAGATTATTGTTGATTTCTTTTGGGGTTGGAGGAATGACAAGAAAAAATATCATTGGGCATCTTGGAAGAACTTAAGATTCCCATATGCAGAGGGAGGGATTGGTGTTAAGTTCATGAAAGATGTGTGTCAGGCCTTCCAATTCAAGCAATGGTGGATTTTCAGAACAAGGCAAACCTTATGAGGTGAGTTCCTAAAAGCTAAGTAATATCAAAGATCAAACCCTGTTAGTAAAAAGTGGGATACAGGAGGTTCACAGGCATGGAGAATAATGATGAGGAACAAACATACTGTGGAGAAACACATTCTATGGAAACTCAGAAACGGTTCAAGCTTCTTTTGGTGGGATAATTGGCTAGGTGTTGGCCCCTTAGCTCATTACATCAACATCAGCAAAAGATTTAACAATGATAGGATTGTAGATTTTTATGCAGAATGGTCAGTGGAACTTGACAAAGCTGAACCAACTTGCTCCCCAAAACATGGTCCACAAGATTTTGTCCACCCAGATACAGCTGCAGCAAGAACATTCTGATCAGGCAGTGTGGACACTCAGTGCAACTGGACTCTTCTCTGTGTCTTCTGCATGGAATAGCATTAGAACTACCAGGGAGGAAACCAAAATAAACACTTATACTTGGCACAAAAGAATTCCTTTTAAATGTTCCTTCTTACTATGGAGTGCAATCCGAGGCAAACTTCCCACCAATGAAAGGCTGGCCAGCTTTGGAATTGAACCAGGGATTTGTTATTGTTGTAAATCCCCAGGTGTTGATACCATTGAACATACCTTCAACACAGGAACATTTGCCAAAAAGGTATGGAATTACTTTGCTGTTTCACTGGGGATTCAAACAGACCAGTTGCCCCTTAGAAATATGATCATGAGGTGGTGGAATACTACACACACTAATGAAGCTCACAAACTTATCCTTCAATCTACTCCCATTTTCATCTGTTGGAATCTTTGGAAGAACAGGTGCTCCAAGAAGTATGGAGGCAAACAATCTAGCATTGCAAGAGTCAAATTTCTTGTGATGCTAGACACTTTCAAGCTACTGCAAATTGCCTTCCCATACATCACCTGGCCACTGGAATGGAGAAGACTCTACACTCTCATTGAAAATTGCTTTCATGACACCAAGATCACTATTGTTCAGTGGAATAGACCCCCGGATGAATGGGTTAAAATCAACACTGATGGGAGTGCCTTAAACAATCCAGGCAGCATAGGAGCTGGAGGTATCATCAGAAATAAAAATGGAGAGCTGATCCTTGCTTTCGCAACTCCTTTGGGAGAAGGAACTAATAACCAAGCGGAGGTGGAGGCAACTATCTTGGGCCTATCTTGGTGTGTTAATCTGAGATATAATAAGGTAATACTAGAGGTTGATTCACAACTTCGTGGATCAAGTTTAAGAACAAAGACAAAGAAGAACATGGAGCCTTTATACCAAATGCGTGCTTCAACACATTGCTACTCAACTCACTCAAGTCAAATGTACTCACATTCTTAGAGAGGCCAACTATGTTGCTGATTCTCTTGCCAAATATAGCCATCAGATTACCTACTCACAGATCTATTCCAACACTCAACAGCTCCCCAAATTGGCAGCAACTTACTTCCAACAAGACCTGGCAGGTATGGTAAACTTCAAAAGAAGGAAAGTGAAGATAATTAAAGAACCTCCTTGAGGGGTCATTCTTTAAGGAGACCTAAGGTGGAACATAATCCCCCAGGCCTCTTTTTGATGACCTCCCTGTCATATTTTAGAGTCTCTTCCTTGGTTAAGACAGAATTCTATTCCTGTCTTGCAAAGGGAGAGTCTCCCTCATTTATGCTTTCCTAGAATCTTTGTATCGAGAGGAGTCCTCTCATATAGGTTCTTAGATGATAGGTTTCTTTGCTTTAGGAGAAGAGTTGGAGAACCAACTAGCTTTGCCTAGAAGGCTACCAATTCTTACTCCACGTTTGAGGAGGTAAGGTTCATGTCCCCCTCCGTGTATTTTACTTTTCTATATATGCTAAGGCCTGGGGGTGTTACTAAGCCCCTAACCCCCTCAAGGGTCATTCAAATAAAAAAAAAAAACCCAAAACCCTAAACCCTAAACCAAAAAACCTATAACCTAAACCCTAAACCCTAAACTTGGAACCCTGAACTTTAAACACTAAACTTGAAACCCTTAACCTTAAACCCTAAACTTTGCACCCTAAACTCTAAACCCTTCACCCTAAATCCTAAACTCTAAACACTAAATCCTAAACCGCTTAACCATAAACCATAAACCATAAACCCTAAACCTTAAACCCTAAACTTTAAACCCTAAACCATCAACCCTAAACACTAAATCCTAACCCTAAACCAATAATCCTAAACCTAAAACCTAAACACTAAACCCTAAACCCTATACTCCAAATTCCAAACTTTAAACCTTCAACCCTAAACCCTAAACCATAAACCCTAAACCCTAAAACCTTACCCATAAACCCTAAACCTTAATCCCTAATCCCTAAACCATTAATCCTAAACCGTAATCCTAAACCGTAAACCTAAACACTAAATCCTAAACCCTAAACCCGAAATCCCAAACTCTAAACCTTAAAACCTAAATACTAAACTCTAAACCCTAAACCCTAAGCCCTAAACCCTATACTATAAACCCTAATCCTAAACCCTTAACCCTTAAACCCTAAACCTACAACCTAAAACCCTAAACACAAAAACATAAACCTTAAACCCTAAACCCTAAACCTTAAACCCTAAACCCTAAACCCCAAACCATAAACCTAAACCCTAACGCTTAAATGCTAAACCCAAACCACTAATCCTAAACCTAAACCCTAATACCTTAACTCGAAACTCCAAACCCTAACCCTCAACCATAAATAATAAACCCTAAATACTAAACCCTAAACCCTAAATCCTAAACCATATATCCTAAACCCTAAACCCAAAACCCTAACCCTAAACTATTAATCCTAAAGCCTATGTCTAAACCATAAACCCTAAATTCTATTCCCAAAATTTTCAACTTTAAACACTAAACCCTAATCTCGAAACCCTAACCCTAAACCCTAAACCCTAAACCAAAAAACCTAGAACCTAAACCCTAAACCCTAAACTTGGAACCTTGAACTTTAAATGCTAAACTTGAAACCCTTAACCTTAAACCCTACACATTGAACCCTAAACTCTTAACCCTACACCCTAAATCCTAAACTCTAAACCCTAAATCTTAAACTGCTTAACCATAAACCATAAACCATAAACCCTAAACCTTAAACCCTAAACTTTAAACCCTAAACCCTAAATCCAAACCCTAAACCATTAATCCTAAACCCAAAACCTAAACTCTAAACCCTAAAACCTTTACTCCAAATCCCAAACTTTAAACCTTAAACCCTAAAACCTAAACTCTAAACCCTAAACCCTAAACCCTAAACCCTTACCCCTAATCCCTATTCCTTAAATCATTAATACTAAACCGTAATCCTAAACCCTAAACCTAAACACTAAACCCTAAACTCTAATCCCCAAATCCCAAATCCCAAACTCTAAACCTTAAACTCTAAACCTAAACCCTAAACCCTATACTATAAACCCTAATCCTAATCCCTAACCCCTAAACCCTAAACCTACAACTTAAAACCCTAAACACAAAAACCTAAACCTTAAACCCTAAACCCTGAACCTTAAACCCTAAACTTTAGCCTTAAACGCTAAACCCTAAATCCCAAACCATAAACCTAAACCCTAAAACTTAAACGCTAAACCCAAACCTCTAATCCTAAACCTAAACCCTAATTCCTTAATTTTGAACTCCAAACCCTAACCCTCAACCCTAAATCTTAAACCCTAAAGACTAAACCCTAAACCCTAAATCCTAAACCATATATCATAAACCCTAAATCCTAAACCCTAAACCCAAAACCAAAACCCTAGAACTTAAACCCTAAACCTAAACCTTTAAACACTAAAAGCTATACTCTAAACCCTAAACCCTAATCCATAAACCATAAATCATAGACTCCAAACCCTAAACCCTGAATGTTAAACCCTAAACCTAATCCCTAAACCCAAATCCCTGACCCTTAAACCCTAATCCCTTAATCCAAGACCCATAACCCTAAATCCAAACTCTAAACCCTTAACCCAAAACCCCAGAATCTAAACACTAAACCCTAAACCCTAGCCCTAAACCCTAAACCCTAAACCCCAAACCAACCTATAACCTTAAGCCTAAACCCTAATTCCTTATCTCTGAACACTAAACCCTAACCCTAAACCCTAAACCCTAAAACTTAAACCCTGAACACTAAACCCTAAACCCTAACCCTAACCCTAAATCCTAAACCATATATCCTAAACCCTAAACCCCAAAACCCTAGACCCTAAACCCATAACCCAAAACCCTAAATCATAAACCCTAAACCCCCAAAACAAAACCTTAAATCCTAAACCTTACACCCTAAACACTAAACTCTAAACCCAAAACCCTAACCCTAACACTAAACCCTACACCCTAAACCCAAACGCAAAACTCTAAATCCTTAATCATAAACCATATATCCTAAACCCAAAATCCTAACCCCTAATTCCTAAACATTAATCCATAAAGCCTAACCCCAAACCCTAAACCCTAAACCCTAAACCCTAAACCCAAGCCCTAAACTATCAATCCAAAAGCCTAAGTCTAAACCCTAAAGCCTAAACTCCATTCCCAAAATCTTCAACTTTAAACACTAAACCCTAAACTCGGAACCCTAACCCTAAACCCTAAACCCTAAACACTAAACCAAAAAACCTAGAACCTAAACCCTAAACCCTAAACTTGGAACCCTGAACTTTAAATGCTAAACTTGAAACCCTTAACCTTAAACCCTAAACTCTACACCCTACACCCTAAATCCTAAACTCTAAACCCTAAATCCTAAACTGCTTAACCATAAACCATAAACCATAAACCCTAAACCTTAAACCCTAAACTTTAAACCCAAAACCATCAACCCTAAACCCTAAATCCTAACCCTAAACTATTAATCCTAAACCCAAAACCTAAACCCTAAACCCTAAACCCTTTACTCCAAATCCCAAACTTTAAACCTTAAACCCTAAACCCTAAACCATAAACCCTTACATCTAAACCCTAAACATTAATCCCTAATCCCTAAATCATTAATCCTAAACCATAATCCTAAACCCTCAACCTAAACACTAAACCCTAAACCCTAAACCCCAAATCCCAAACTCTAAACATTAAACCCTAAACCCTAAACTATAAACCATAAACACTAAATTCTAAACCTTAAACCCTAAACCCTAAACCCTATACTGTAAACACTAATCCTAAACCTAACCCATAAACCCTACACCTACAATCTAAAACCATCAACACAAAAACCTAAACTTTAAACCCTAAACCCTAAACCTTAAACCATAAACTTTAGCCTTAAACCCTAAACCCTAAACCCCAAACCATAATCCTAAACCCAAAAACTTAAACGCTAAACCCAAACCTCTAATCCTAAACCTAAACCCTAATTCCTTAACTCTGAACTCCAAACCCTAACCCTCAACCCTAAATATTAAACCCTAAACACTAAACCCTAAACCCTAAATCCTAAACCATATATCCTAAACCCTAAATCCTAAACCCTAAACCCAAAACAAAAACCCTGCACCTAAACCCTAAACCTAAAACCCTAAACCTAAACCCTAAACCCTAAAACCTAAACCTTAAATCCTAAACCCGAATCCATAAACCATAAACCATAGACTCCAAACCCTAAACCCCAATGTTAAACCCTAAACCTAATCCCTAAACCATAATCCCCCGACTTAAACCCTAATCCCTTAATCGAAAACCCATAACTCTAAATTCAAAATGTAAACCCTTAACCCAAAACCCCATAATCTAAACACTAAACCCTAAACCCTGAACCCTAGCCCTAAACCCTAAACCTTAAACCCCAAACCAACATATAACCTTAAGTCTAAACCCTAATTCCTTATCTCTGAACACTAAACCCTAACCCTAAAACTTATACCCTGAACATTAAATCCTAAACCCTAACCGTAACCCTAAATCCTAAACCATATATCCTAAACCCTAAACCATAAACCCCAAAACCAAAACCAAAACCCTAGACCCTAAACCCTAAACCCAAAACCCAAAACCCTAAATCATAAACCCTAAACCCCCAATACCAAACCTTAAATCCTAAACCCTACACCCTCAACACTAAACTCTAAACCCAAAACCCTAACCCTAACCCTAAACCCTAGACCCTAAACCTTAACACAAAACCCTAAACCCTTAATCATATACCATATATCCAAAACCCTAAGCCCTAAACCCTAAACCCTAACCCTAAACTATTAATCCTAAAGCCTATATCTAAACCCTAAACCCTAAACTATATTCCCAAAATATTCAACTTTAAACACTAAACCCTAAACTCGGAACCCTAACCCTAAACCCTAAACTTTAAACCAAAAAACCTAGAACCTAAACCCTAAACCCTAAACTTGGAACCCTGAACTTTAAATGCAAAACTTGAAACCCTTAACCTTAAACCCTAAACTTTGAACCCTAAACTCTAAACCCTACACCTTAAATCCTAAACTCTAAACCAAAAATCCTAAACTGCTTAACCATAAACCATAAACCATAAACCCTAAACGTTAAACCCTAAACTTTAAACCCAAAACCATAAACCCTAAACCCTAAATCCTAACCCTAAACCATTAATCCTAAACCCAAAACCTAAACCCTAAACCCTAAACCCTTTACTCCAAATCCCAAACTTTAAACCTTAAACCCTAAATCCTAAACCATACACCCTGAACCCTAAAACCATACCCCTAAACCCTAAACCTTAATCCCTAATCCCTAAATCATTAATCCTAAACCGTAATCCTAAACCCTAAACCAAAACACTAAACCACAAACCCTAAACCCCAAATCCCAAACTCTAAACCTTAAACCCTAAACCCTAAACCATAAACCATAAATACTAGACTCTAAACCTTAAACCCTAAACCATAAACCCTAACCCCTAAACCCTAAACCTACAACCTAAAACCCTAAACACAAAAACCTCAACCTTAAACCCTAAACCCTGAATCTTAAACCCTAAACTTTGAACCCTAAACTTTATCCTTAAACTCTAAACCCTAAACCCCAAACCATAAACCTAAACCCTAAAACTTAAATGCTAAATCGAAACCTCTAATCCTAAACATAAACGCTAATACCTGAACTCTGAACACCAAACCCTAACCCTCAACCCTAAATCATAAACCCTAAATAGTAAACCCTAAACCCTAAATACTAAACCATATATCCTAAACCCTAAATACTAAACCCAAAACCCAAAACCAAAACCTTAGGCCCTAAACCCTAAACCCTAAACCCTAAACCTAAGCCTTTAAATCCTAAACCCTAAACCCTAAACCCTAATCCATAAACCATAAACCATAAACCATAGACTCCAAACCCTAAACCCTGAATGTTAAACCCTAAACCTAATCCCTAAACCCTAATCCCTGACCATTAAACCCTAATCCCGTAATTCAAAACCCATAACCCTAAAACCAAACTCTAAACCCTTAACCCAAAACCCCAGAATCTAAACCCTAAACCCTAAACCCTAGCCCTAAACCCCAAACCAACCTATAACCCTAACCCTAAACCCTAAACCCTAAACCCTAAAACTTAAACCCTGAACACTAAATCCTAAACCCTAACCCTAACCCTAAATCCTAAACCATATATCCTAAACCCTAAACCCTAAACCCCAAAACCAAAACCAAAACCCTAGACCCTAAACCCAAAACCCTAAATCATAAACCCTAAACACCCAATACAAAACCTTAAATCCTAAACCCTTCACCCTAAACAGTAAACTCTAAACCCAAAACCCTAACCCTAACCCTAAACCCTAACGCAAAACCCTAAACCCTTAATCATAAACCATATATCCTAAACCCAAAACCCAAACCCCTAATTCCTAAACATTAATCCATAAAGCATAACCCTTAACCCAAAACCCTAAACCCTAAACCCTAAACCCTAACCCTAAACAATTAATCCTAAAGCCTAATTCTAAACCCTAAACCCTAAACTCTATTCCCAAAATCTTTAACTTTAAACACAAAACCCTAAACTCGAAACCCTAACCCTAAACCTTAAACCCTAAACCAAAAAACCTAAAACCTAAACCCTAAACTCTAAACTTGGAACCCTGAACTTTCAATGCTAAACTTGAAACCCCAAACCATAAACCCTAAACTTTGAACCCTAAACTCTAAACCCTAACCCTAAACTATTAATCCTAAAGCCTAATGCTAAATTCTAAACACTAAACCCTAAATCTTTAACTCTAAACCCCAAACCTTAAATAAAAAATTCCTAACCCTAAACCATAAACCCTTGAACCCAAAAACCTAAACCCTAAACCCAAAAACCTAAACCCTATACCGTAACCCATAAACCATAAACCATAAACCCTAAATGCTAAACCCAAAATCCTAAACCATAAACCCTAAACTCCAAACCCTACACCCTAAATGCTAAACTCTAAACCCTAGCCCTAAACCATAAACCCCAAACCCCAAACCCTAAACCTAAACCCTTAAACTTAAATGCTAAACCCAAACCTCTAACCCTAAAGCTAAACCCTAATTCCATAACTCTGAACCCTAAACCCTAACCCAAAATCCTAAACACTAAAACTTGAACCCTAACCCTAAACCCTAAAAACTAAATCCTAAACCATATATCCTAAACCCTAAACACTAAACCCTAAACCCTTAACCCTAAACCAAAAACCCTAGACGCTAATCCTTAAAACCTAAACCCTACACCCTAAATCTTAAACCTAAAACCCAAAACCCAAAACCCTAAACAATCAACCCTAAACCCCCAAACCAAAACCCTAAATACTAACCCTAAACCCTAAACGCTAAACTCTAAATCATAAAGCCTAAACCCGTAACCTCTTAATCCTAAACTATAAACCCAAAATACTAACCCTAAATACTAAACTAAGAACCCAAAACCCTAAACCCTAACCCTAAACCCTAAAACCTAAACCCTAACCCCTAATTCCTAAATATTAAACCCTAAACCATAAAAAACCCTAAACCCTAAACCCTAAACCCTAATCCTAAACCCTAAACCCTAAACTCTAAACCCTAAATCCTAAACACTAAACCATAAACCCTAAACCCTAAACCCAAAAACCTAGACCCTAAACCCTAAACTTGGAACCCTGAACCTTAAACACCAAACTTGGAACCCCGAACCTTAAACCCTAAACTTTGAGCCCTAAACTCAAAACCCTAATCCCAAAATTGCTTAACCATAAACAATAAACCCAAACCCTAAATTCTACACCCTAAATCCTTATCCCTAAACCCTAAACCCTAAACTCTAAATCCTAAACACTAAATACTAAACCATATATCCATAAATCCTAAATCCTAAACTCTAAACCCTAAACCCTAAACCCTAAACCCTAAACCCTAAACCCCAAACCCTAAACCCCAAAACCTAAAGCCTAAACACTAAACCCTAACCCCTAAACCCTAAACCCAAAACCCAAAACCTACAAATTAAAACCCTAAACCCTAAACCCTAAACCCTAAACCCCAAATCATAAACCCTAAACTTTAAACCCTAGACTCTAAACCCTAAACCCTAAACCCTAAACCCTTAACCCAAAACCCTAAGCCTAAACCATTAATCTTATATGTATAACCCTACACCCTAAACCCTAACCATTAACCATTAATCCTAAACCCTAAATCTAAACACTAAACCATAAACCCTAATACCCAAATCTCAAAGTCTAAACCTTAAACCCTAACCCCTAAACCCAAAATCTAAAACCCTAAACCAACAACCCAAAACTCTAAATCGTAAAACCAAAACCCTTAACCCTTAACCTATAACCTAAAACTCTAAACCCTCAACCCTAAACCCTATACCTTAAACCATAAAACCTATACTCCAAACACTAAACCCTATATGCTAAACCCTAAACCCTAAACCTAACCCAAAACCGTAAGCCCTAATTCCTAAACTCTAAACCCTAAACCCTTAACCATAAACCCTGAACCTTAAACCCTAAACTCAGAACCCTAAAATCTAAACCCTAAACCATAAACTTAGAATCCTAAACCCTAAACCCTAAACCCTAAACCCTAAATCCTAAACCCAAAACCCTAAACCCTAAATCCTAAACTCTAAACCTTAAACCCTAACCCTAAACCCAAAACTCGAAACCCTAAACCATAAATCCTAAACTCTTAATCCTAAAGCCTAATGCTAAATTCTAAACACTAAACCCTAAATCTTTCAATCTAAACCGTAAACATTAAACAAAAAATTCCTAACCATAAACCATAAACCCTAAACCATAAACCTAAACCCTTAAACCCAAAAACCTAAACCCTATACCATAACCCATAAACCATAAACCCTAAACCCTAAATGCTAAACCCAAAACCCTAAATCATAAGCCCTCAACTCCAAACCCTAAACCCTAAATGCCAAATTCTAAACACTAGACCCTAAACCCAAAACCCCAAAACATAAAAACTAAACCCTAAACCCTAAATGCCAGCCCTAAACCATAAACCCTAAATCCCAAACTCTAAACCTAAACACTTAAACTTAAATGCAAAACCCAAACCTCTATCCCTAAAGCTAAACCCTAATTCCATAACTCTGAATCCTAAACCCTAACCTAAAACCCTAAACACTAAAACTTGAATCATAACCCTAAACCCTAAACCCTAAACCCTGAATCCTAAACCATATATCCTAAACCCTAAACCCTAAACCCTAAACCCTAAACCCTAAACCCAAACCCTAAACCCTAAACTCTAAACCCTAAACCCTAAATCATATACCCTTTAACCTTAAGCTCTAAACCCTCAATAATAAACCATAAACCCTAAACAATAAACCCTAAACCCTAAACCTTAAACTCTAAATCTGAAACCATAACCCTAAACACTAAACCTTACACCCAAAACTCTAAATTCCAAACCATTAATCCTAAACCATAAACCTAAAAACTCAACACTAAACCTTAAAGCCTAAACCCTAAATTCAAAACTCTAAACCCTAAACCTAACACTAAACATTAAACCCTTAAGCCTAAACCCTAAATTCAAAACTCTAAACCCTAAACCTAACACTAAACATTAAACCCATAAGCCTAAACCATAAATTCCAAACTCTAAACCCTAAACTCAAAATCCTAAACTCCGAACTTCAAACACTAAACCATTAACCCTAAGCCCTTACCCCTAAACCCTACCCTAAACCCAAAACCCTAAACCCTAAAACATAAAACCTAAACCCTAAACCTTAACCCTAAACACTAAACCCTAAACCTAAACCCTAAACCCTAAACCCAAAATCATAAACTCTAAACCCAAAACCCTAAACCCTAAATCATATACCCCTTAACCTTAAACCCTCAACCCTAAACAATAAACCATAAACCCTAAACCTTAAACTCAAAATCCTAAACCATAACCCTAAACCTTAAACTCTAAATTCTAAACCATAATCCTAAACCTAAACCCTAAGCTCTAAACCTTACACCCAAAACTCTAAACCCTAAACCATTAATCCTAAAAACTAAACCTAAACACTTAACACTAAACCTTAAAGCCTAAACCCAAAATTCAAAACTCTAAACCCTAAACCAATAATCCTAAACCATAAACCTAACACAAAACACTATACCCTTAAGCCTTAACACTAAATTCCATACTCTAAACCCTAAACCCTAAACCCTAAACCCTAAACCCTAATCACTAAATCGTAAACCCTAAACCATATATTCTAAATCCCAAACTCTTAACCTAAACCCTAAACCCCAAACCCTAAAACCTAATACATAAACCCTAAATGTTAACCCCTAAACCTTAAACCTTAAACCATAGATCCTAAACCCTCAACTCTAAACCCTAAACCCTAAATCATATACCCCTTAACCCTAAACTCTAAACCCTAAGCAATAAACCATAAACCCTAAACAATAAACCCTAAACCTTAAACCTTAAACTCTAAACCCTACACCATAATCCTAAACCTAAACCCTAAACTCTAAACCTTACACCCAAAACTCTAAACCCTAAACCATTAATACTAAACCCTAAACCTAAACACTCAAAACTAAACCTTAAAGCCTAAACCCTAAATTCAAAACTCTAAACCCTAAACCATTAATCCTAAACCCTAAACCTAACACTAAACACTAAACCCTTAAGCCTAAACCCTAAATTCCAAACTCTAAACCCTAACCCCTTACCCCTAAACCAAACCCTAAACCCCTAAACCCAAAACCCTAAACCCCAAACCCTAAAACCTAAAGCCTAAACCCTAACCCTAAACACTAAACCCTAAACCCTAAACCTAAAATCATAAATTCTAAACCCAAAACCCTAAGCCCTAAACCCTAAACCCAAAACCCTAGACCCTAAACCCTAAACCCTAAACACTAAACTTGGAACCCTAAACCCTAAACCCTAAAACCTAAACCCTAAACCCTAACCCTAAATCCTAAACCTAAATCCTACACCCTAAACTCTAATGCCTTAACTCTAAATCCTAAACCCTAAACCCTAAAACCTAAACCTTAAACCTAAACCCTAAATCTTAAACTTAAACCCTAAACTCTAAACATGCAAATCCTAAACCCTAACCTTAAACCCTAAACCCTAAATCCTAAACCCTTAATCCTAAACTCAAAATTCTAAACCCTAAATCCTAAACCCTATATTCAAAATCCCAAACTCATAACCTAAACCCTAAACACCAAACCCTAAACCCTAACACATAAACCCTAAATCTTAACCCCTAAACCTTAAACCCTAAACCATAGACCCTAAATACTAAACTCTAATCACTAAATCCTAAACCCTAAACCATATATTCTAAATCCCAAACTCTAACCTAAACCCTAAACCCCAAACCCCAAAACCTAATACATAAACTCTAAATCATAACCCCTAAACCTTAAACCTTAAACCATAGATCCTAAACCCTCAACTCTAAACCCTAAACCCTAAAACATATACCCCTTAACCCTAAACTCTAAACCCTAAACAATAAACCATAAACCCTAAACAATAAACCCTAAACCTTAAACCTTAAACTCTAAACCCTAAACCATAATCCTAAACCTAAACCCTAAACTCTAAACCTTACACCCAAAACTCTAAACCCTAAACCATTAATCCTAAACCCTAAACCTAAACACTCAAAACTAAACCTTAAAGCCTAAACCCTAAATTCAACACTCTAAACCCTAAACCATTAATCCTAAACCCTAAACCTAACACTAAACACTAAACCCTTAAGCCTAAACCCTAAATTCCAAACTCTAAACCCTAACCCCTTACCCCTAAAACAAACCCTAAACACCTAAACCCAAAACCCTAAACCCCAAACCCTAAAACCTAAACCCTAAACCTTAACCCTAAACACTAAACCCTAAACCCTAAACCTAAAATCATAAATTCTAAACCCAAAACCCTAAGCCCTAAACCCTAAACCCAAAACCCTAGACCCTAAACCCTAAACCCTAAACACTAAACCTGGAACCCTAAACCCTAAACCCTAAACCCTAAACCCTAAACCCTAAACCTAAATCCTACACCCTAAACTCTAATGCTTAAACTCTAAATCCTAAACCCTAAACCCTAAAACCTAAACCCTAAACCTAAACCCTAAATCTTAAACTTAAACCCTAAACCCTAATTTGTAAACCCTAACTTCCTAACCTTAAACCCTAAACTCTAAACCCTAAATCTTAAACCTTGAACCCTAAACTCTTAAACCTTGAACCCTAAACTCTAAACCCTAATCCCTAAACACCAAACCCTAAATCCTAAACTCTAAACCCTAAACCCTAACTATAAACCAAAAACCCTATACCATAATCCTTAAACCGTAAATTCTAACCCCAAAACCTAAATACTAAACCCTATGTCCTAAACCCTAAACCCTAAACCCTAAACCCTAAACCCTAAACCCTAACCCTAAACCCTAAACCCAAAACCCTAGACACAAAACCCTAAAGCTAAATGCTAAACTTGGAACCCTAAACCCTAAACCTAAACCATTAATCATAAACCCTAAACCCCAAATCCAGAATCTAAACCCAAAACCCTAAACCTTAAACCCTAAATCCTAAACTCTAAACCCTAAACACTAACTGTAAGCCTTTAACCCTAAATTGTAAATTATAAGCCCTAAACCCTATTCTTAAACCCTAAACCCTAAACCCTAAACCCTAAACCCTAAACTTAAAACACTAAACCCTAAACCCTAAATTCTAAATCTCGAACTCTTAAACCTAAAATCCAATACCCTAAAACCTAAACCCAAATTCCTAAACCCTAAACTCAAAACTCGAAACCCACGAACCCTACTCCATAGACCATAAACCCTAAACCAAAAATTATAAATGCGAAACCATAAACCCTAAACCCTAAACCCAAAACCCTAACCATAAACCCTAAGTCCAAATCCCTACACCCTAAACCCTAAACCATTAATCCTAAACCCTAAGACTAAACCCTAAACACTCAACACTAAACCTTAAAGCCTAAACCCTAAATTCCAAACTCTTAACCCTAAAACAGTAATCCTACACCCTAAACCTAACACTAAACACTAAACCCTTAAGTCTAAACCCTAAATTCTAAACCCTAAACCCTAAACCCTAAATCCTAAACTCTGAACTTCAAACACTAAACCATTAACCCTAAACCTTTACCCCAAAACCATATCCTAAACCCTTAAACCCTAAACACAAAATCATAAACTCTAAACCCAAAACCTTAAACCCTAAACCCTAAACCCTAAACCCAAAACCCAAAACCCTAGACCCTAAACCCTAAACCTAAACCCTAAACCCTAAATCCTAAACTTTAAAACTTAAACCCTAAACACTAATCCCAAAACCCTAAACCCTAAATGCTAAACCCTAACCAAAAATCCTAGACATGAAACCCTAAATCTAAATGCTAAACTTGTAACCCTAAACCCTAAACCCTAAACCTAAACCATTAATCATAAACCCTAAATCTAAACCTTAAACCCTAAACCCCAAATCCAGAATCTAAACACAAAACCCTAAACCTTACACCCTAAATCCTAAACTCTAAACCCTAAACACTAACTGTAACCCTTTAACCCTAAACCGTAAATTATAAACCCTAAACCCTTATCTTAAACCCTAAATGCTAAACCCTAAACCCAAACCCTAAACCCTAAACTCAAAATACTAAACCCTACACCCTAAATTTTAAATCCCAAACTCTTAACCCTAAACCGCAAACCCTAAACACTAAACTTGGAACCCTAAACCCTAAACCCTAAAACCTAAACCCTAAACCCTAACCCTAAACCCTAAACCTAAATCCTACACCTTAAACTCTAATGCCTTAACTCTAAATCCTAAACCCTAAACCCTAAAACCTAAACCTTAAACCTAAACCCTAAATCTTAAACTTAAACCCTAAACTCTAAACATGCAAATCCTAAACCCTAACCTTAAACCCTAAACCCTAAATCCTAAACCCTTAATCCTAAACTCAAAATTCTAAACCCTAAATCCTAAACCCTATATTCAAAATCCCAAACTCATAACCTAAACCCTAAACACCAAACCCTAAACCCTAACACATAAACCCTAAATATTAACCCTAAACCTTAAACCCTAAACCATAATTCTAAATACTAAACTCTAATCACTAAATCCTAAACCCTAAACCATATATTCTAAATCCCAAACTCTTAACCTAAACTCCTAAACCCCAAACCCCAAAACCTAATACATAAACTCTAAATCATAACCCCTAAACCTTAAACCTTAAACCATAGATCCTCAACCCTCAACTCTAAACCCTAAACCCTAAAACATATACCCCTTAACCCTAAACTCTAAACCCTAAACAATAAACCATAAACCCTAAACAATAAACCCTAAACCTTAAACCTTAAACTCTAAACCCTAAACCATAATCCTAAACCTAAACCCTAAACTCTAAACCTTACACCCAAAACTCTAAACCCTAAACCATTAATCCTAAACCCTAAACCTAAACACTCAAAACTAAACCTTAAAGCCTAAACCCTAAATTCAAAACTCTAAACCCTAAACCATTAATCCTAAACCCTAAACCTAACACTAAACACTAAACCCTTAAGCCTAAACCCTAAATTCCAAACTCTAAACCCTAACCCTTTACCCCTAAATCAAACCCTAAACACCTAAACCCAAAACCCTAAACCCCAAACCCTAAAACCTAAACCCTAAACCTTAACCCTAAACACTAAACCCTAAACCCTAAACCTAAAATCATAAATTCTAAACCCAAAACCCTAAGCCCTAAACCCTAAACCCTAAACCCTATACCCTAAACCCAAAACCCTAAACACTAAACCTGGAACCCTAAACCCTAAACCCTAAAACCTAAACCCTAAAACGTAACCCTAAACCCTAAACCTAAATCCTACACCCTATACTCTAATGCCTAAACTCTAAATCCTAAACCCTAAACCCTAAAACCTAAACCCTAAACCTAAACCCTAAATCTTAAACTTAAACCCTAAACCCTAATTTGTAAACCCTAACTTCCTAACCTTAAACCCTAAACTCTAAATCCTAAATCTTAAACCTTGAACCCTAAACTCTTAAACCTTGAACCCTAAACTCTAAACCCTAATCCCTAAACACCAAACCCTAAATCCTAAACTCTAAACCCTAAACCCTAACTATAAACCAAAAACCCTATACCATAATCCTTAAACCGTAAATTCTAACCCCAAAACCTAAATACTAAACCCTATGTCCTAAACCCTAAACCCTGAACCTTAAACCTTAAACCCTAAACCCTAAACCCTAACCCTAAACCCTAAACCCAAAACCCTAGACACAAAACCCTAAAGCTAAATGCTAAACTTGGAACCCTAAACCCTAAACCTAAACCATTAATCATAAACCCTAAACCCCAAATCCAGAATCTAAACCCAAAACCCTAAACCTTAAACCCTAAATCCTAAACTCTAAACCCTAAACACTAACTGTAACCCTTTAACCCTAAACCGTAAATTATAAACCCTAAACCCTTATCTTAAACCCTAAATGCTAAACCCTAAACCTAAACCCTAAACCCTAAACTCAAAATACTAAACCCTACACCCTAAATTTTAAATCCCAAACTCTTAACCCTAAACCGCAAACCCTAAACACTAAACTTGGAACCCTAAACCCTAAACCCTAAAACCTAAACCCTAAACCCTAACCCTAAACCCTAAACCTAAATCCTACACCTTAAACTCTAATGCCTTAACTCTAAATCCTAAACCCTAAACCCTAAAACCTAAACCTTAAACCTAAACCCTAAATCTTAAACTTAAACCCTAAACTCTAAACATGCAAATCCTAAACCCTAACCTTAAACCCTAAACCCTAAATCCTAAACCCTTAATCCTAAACTCAAAATTCTAAACCCTAAATCCTAAACCCTATATTCAAAATCCCAAACTCATAACCTAAACCCTAAACACCAAACCCTAAACCCTAACACATAAACCCTAAATATTAACCCCTAAACCTTAAACCCTAAACCATAGACCCTAAATACTAAACTCTAATCACTAAATCCTAAACCCTAAACCATATATTCTAAATCCCAAACTCTTAACCTAAACCCTAAACCCCAAACCCCAAAACCTAATACATAAACTCTAAATCATAACCCCTAAACCTTAAACCTTAAACCATAGATCCTCAACCCTCAACTCTAAACCCTAAACCCTAAAACATATACCCCTTAACCCTAAACTCTAAACCCTAAACAATAAACCATAAACCCTAAACAATAAACCCTAAACCTTAAACCTTAAACTCTAAACCCTAAACCATAATCCTAAACCTAAACCCTAAACTCTAAACCTTACACCCAAAACTCTAAACCCTAAACCATTAATCCTAAACCCTAAACCTAAACACTCAAAACTAAACCTTAAAGCCTAAACCCTAAATTCAAAACTCTAAACCCTAAACCATTAATCCTAAACCCTAAACCTAACACTAAACACTAAACCCTTAAGCCTAAACCCTAAATTCCAAACTCTAAACCCTAACCCCTTACCCCTAAAACAAACCCTAAACACCTAAACCCAAAACCCTAAACCCCAAACCCTAAAACCTAAACCCTAAACCTTAACCCTAAACACTAAACCCTAAACCCTAAACCTAAAATCATAAATTCTAAACCCAAAACCCTAAGCCCTAAACCCTAAACCCGAAACCCTAGACCCTAAACCCAAAACCCTAAACACTAAACCTGGAACCCTAAACCCTAAACCCTAAAAACCTAAACCCTAAAACGTAACCCTAAACCCTAAACCAAAATCCTACACCCTATACTCTAATGCCTAAACTCTAAATCCTAAACCCTAAACCCTAAAACCTAAACCCTAAACCTAAACCCTAAATCTTAAACTTAAACCCTAAACCCTAATTTGTAAACCCTAACTTCCTAACCTTAAACCCTAAACTCTAAACCCTAAATCTTAAACCTTAAAACCTAAATCCTAATCCTAAACCCTAAACCCTAAACCCTAAACCCTAAACCCTAAACCCTAAATCCTAAACTCTAAACCCTAAACCCTAACTATAAACCAAAAACCCTATACCATAATCCTTAAACCGTAAATTCTAACCCCAAAACCTAAATACTAAACCCTATGTCCTAAACCCTAAACCCTGAACCTTAAACCTTAAACCCTAAACCCTAAACCCTAACCCTAAACCCTAAACCCAAAACCCTAGACACAAAACCCTAAAGCTAAATGCTAAACTTGGAACCCTAAACCCTAAACCTAAACCATTAATCATAAACCCTAAACCCCAAATCCAATCTAAACACAAAACCCTAAACCTTAAACCCTAAATCCTAAACTCTAAACCCTAAACACTAACTGTAAGCCTTTAACCCTAAATTGTAAATTATAAACCCTACACCCTATTCTTAAACCCTAAACCCTAAACCCTAAACCCTAAACCCTAAACTTAAAACACTAAACCCTAAACCCTAAATTCCGAATCCCGAACTCTTAAAACTAAACCTTAAAGCCTAAACCCAAAATTCAAAACTCTAAACCCTAAACCATTAATCCTAAACCATAAACCTAACACAAAACACTATACCCTTAAGCCTTAACACTAAATTCCATACTCTAAACCCTAAACCCTAAACCCTAAACCCTAATCACTAAATGGTTAACCCTAAACCATATATTCTAAATCCCAAACTCTGAACCTAAACCCTAAACCCCAAACCCTAAAACCTAATACATAAACCCTAAATGTTAACCCCTAAACCTTAAACCTTAAACCATAGATCCTAAACCCTCAACTCTAAACCCTAAACCCTAAATCATATACCCCTTAACCCTAAACTCTAAACCCTAAGCAATAAACCATAAACCCTAAACAATAAACCCTAAACCTTAAACCTTAAACTCTAAACCCTACACCATAATCCTAAACCTAAACCCTAAACTCTAAACCTTACACCCAAAACTCTAAACCCTAAACCATTAATACTAAACCCTAAACCTAAACACTCAAAACTAAACCTTAAAGCCTAAACCCTAAATTCAAAACTCTAAACCCTAAACCATTAATCCTAAACCCTAAACCTAACACTAAACACTAAACCCTTAAGCCTAAACCCTAAATTCCAAACTCTAAACCCTAACCCCTTACCCCTAAACCAAACCCTAAACCCCTAAACCCAAAACCCTAAACCCCAAACCCTAAAACCTAAAGCCTAAACCCTAACCCTAAACACTAAACCCTAAACCCTAAACCTAAAATCATAAATTCTAAACCCAAAACCCTAAGCCCTAAACCCTAAACCCAAAACCCTAGACCCTAAACCCTAAACCCTAAACACTAAACTTGGAACCCTAAACCCTAAACCCTAAAACCTAAACCCTAAACCCTAACCCTAAACCCTAAACCTAAATCCTACACCCTAAACTCTAATGCCTTAACTCTAAATCCTAAACCCTAAACCCTAAAACCTAAACCTTAAACCTAAACCCTAAATCTTAAACTTAAACCCTAAACTCTAAACATGCAAATCCTAAACCCTAACCTTAAACCCTAAACCCTAAATCCTAAACCCTTAATCCTAAACACAAAATTCTAAACCCTAAATCCTAAACCCTATATTCAAAATCCCAAACTCATAACCTAAACCCTAAACACCAAACCCTAAACCCTAACACATAAACCCTAAATCTTAACCCCTAAACCTTAAACCCTAAACCATAGACCCTAAATACTAAACTCTAATCACTAAATCCTAAACCCTAAACCATATATTCTAAATCCCAAACTCTTAACCTAAACCCTAAACCCCAAACCCCAAAACCTAATACATAAACTCTAAATCATAACCCCTAAACCTTAAACCTTAAACCATAGATCCTAAACCCTCAACTCTAAACCCTAAACCCTAAAACATATACCCCTTAACCCTAAACTCTAAACCCTAAACAATAAACCATAAACCCTAAACAATAAACCCTAAACCTTAAACCTTAAACTCTAAACCCTAAACCATAATCCTAAACCTAAACCCTAAACTCTAAACCTTACACCCAAAACTCTAAACCCTAAACCATTAATCCTAAACCCTAAACCTAAACACTCAAAACTAAACCTTAAAGCCTAAACCCTAAATTCAAAACTCTAAACCCTAAACCATTAATCCTAAACCCTAAACCTAACACTAAACACTAAACCCTTAAGCCTAAACCCTAAATTCCAAACTCTAAACCCTAACCCCTTACCCCTAAAACAAACCCTAAACACCTAAACCCAAAACCCTAAACCCCAAACCCTAAAACCTAAACCCTAAACCTTAACCCTAAACCCTAAACCCTAAACCCTAAACCTAAAATCATAAATTCTAAACCCAAAACCCTAAGCCCTAAACCCTAAACCCAAAACCCTAGACCCTAAACCCTAAACCCTAAACACTAAACCTGGAACCCTAAAACCTAAACCCTAAAACATAACCCTAAACCCTAAACCTAAATCCTACACCCTAAACTCTAATGCATAAACTCTAAATCCTAAACCCTAAACCCTAAAACCTAAACCCTAAACCTAAACCCTAAATCTTAAACTTAAACCCTAAACCCTAATTTGTAAACCCTAACTTCCTAACCTTAAACCCTAAACTCTAAACCCTAAATCTTAAACCTTGAACCCTAAACTCTTAAACCTTGAACCCTAAACTCTAAACCCTAATCCCTAAACACCAAACCCTAAATCCTAAACTCTAAACCCTAAACCCTAACTATAAACCAAAAACCCTATACCATAATCCTTAAACCGTAAATTCTAACCCCAAAACCTAAATACTAAACCCTATGTCCTAAACCCTAAACCCCAACCTTAAACCCTAATCCCTAAACCCTAAACCCTAATCCTAAACCCTAAACCCAAAACCCTAGACACAAAACCCTAAAGCTAAATGCTAAACTTGAACCCTAAACCCTAAACCTAAACCATTAATCATAAACCCTAAACCCCAAATCCAATCTAAACCCAAAACCCTAAACCTTAAACCCTAAATCCTAAACTCTAAACCCTAAACACTAATCAGAAGCCTTTAACCCTAAATTGTAAATTATAAGCCCTAAACCCTATTCTTAAACCCTAAACCCTAAACCCTAAACCCTAAACCCTAAACTTAAAACACTAAACCCTAAACCCTAAATTCTAAATCCCGAACTCTTAAACCTAAAATCCAATACCCTAAAACCTAAACCCAAATTCCTAAACCCTAAACTCAAAACTCAAACCCACTAACCCTACTCCATGTACTATAAACCCTAAACCAAAAATTATAAATGCGAAACCATAAACCCTAAACCCTAAACCCAAAACCCTAACCATAAACCCTAAGTCCAAATCCCTACACCCTAAACCCTAAACCATTAATCCTAAACCCTAAGACTAAACCCTAAACACTAAATGCTAAGTCCAAATTCTAAAACCTAAACCCTAAACCCTAAACGTTAAACTTTAACCCTAAAAGGTAAACTACAAACCCTAAATCCTAACCTTAAACCCTAAACCCTAAACCCTTAATCCTATACTCAAAACACTAAACCCTAAACCCTAAACCCTATATTCTAAATCCCAAACTCTTAACCTAAACCCTAAACCCTAATACAAAACCTTAAATCTTAACCCCTAAACATTAAACTCTAAACCATAGACCCTAAACCCTAAACTCTAAACACTAAATCATATACCCTTTAATCCTAAACACTAAACCATAAACCCTAAACAATAAATGCTAAACCCTAAACTCAACTCTAAACCCTGAACAATAACCCTAAACCTAAACCCTAAACTCTAAACCTTACACCTAAAACACTAAACCATTAATCCTGAACCCTAAACCTAAACACTCAACACTAAACCTTAAAGCCTAAACCCTAAATTCCAAACTCTTAACCCTAAAACAGTAATCCTACACCCTAAACCTAACACTAAACACTAAACCCTTAAGTCTAAACCCTAAATTCTAAACCCTAAACCCTAAACCCTAAATCCTAAACTCTGAACTTCAAACACTAAACCATTAACCCTAAACCTTTACTCCAAAACCATATCCTAAACCCTTAAACCCTAAACACAAAATCATAAACTCTAAACCCAAAACCTTAAACCCTAAACCCTAAACCCTAAACCCAAAACCCAAAACCCTAGACCCTAAACCTAAACCCTAAACCCTAAATCCTAAACTTTAAAACTTAAACCCTAAACACTAATCCCAAAACCCTAAACCCTAAATGCTAAACCCTAACCAAAAATCCTAGACATGAAACCCTAAATCTAAATGCTAAACTTGTAACCCTAAACCCTAAACCCTAAACCCTAAACCTAAACCATTAATCATAAACCCTAAACCTAAACCTTAAACCCTAAACCCCAAATCCAGAATCTAAACACAAAACCCTAAACCTTACACCCTAAATCCTAAACTCTAAACCCTAAACACTAATCAGAATCTTTAACCCTAAACCGTAAATTATAAACCCTAAACCCTTATCTTAAACCCTAAATGCTAAACCCTAAACCCAAACCCTAAACCCTAAACTCAAAATAACCAACCCTACACCCTAAATGATAAATCCCACACCCTTAAACCTAAACCGAAAACCCTAAAAAAAAAACTTGTAACCCTAAACCCTAAACCCTAAAACCTAAACCCTAAACCCTAACCCTAAACCCTAAACCTAAATCCTACACCTTAAACTCTAATGCCTTAACTCTAAATCCTAAACCCTAAACCCTAAAACCTAAACCTTAAACCTAAACCCTAAATCTTAAACTTAAACCCTAAACTCTAAACATGCAAATCCTAAACCCTAACCTTAAACCCTAAACCCTAAATCCTAAACCCTTAATCCTAAACTCAAAATTCTAAACCCTAAATCCTAAACCCTATATTCAAAATCCCAAACTCATAACCTAAACCCTAAACACCAAACCCTAAACCCTAACACATAAACCCTAAATATTAACCCCTAAACCTTAAACCCTAAACCATAGACTCCTAAATACTAAACTCTAATCACTAAATCCTAAACCCTAAACCATATATTCTTAATCCAAATCTATTAACCTAAACCCTAAACCCCAAACCCCAAAACATAATACATAAACTCAATATGATTAACCCTAAATCTTAAAACTTAAACCATAGATCCTCAACCATCAACTCTAAAACCTAAAACCTAAAACATATACCCTTAACCCTAAACTCTAAACCCTAAACAATAAAACCATAAACCCTAAACAATAAACCCTAAACCTTAAACCTTAAACTCTAAACCCTAAACCATAATCCTAAACCTAAACCCTAAACTCTAAACCTTACACCCAAAACTCTAAACCCTAAACCATTAATCCTAAACCCTAAACCTAAACACTCAAAACTAAACCTTAAAGCCTAAACCCTAAATTCAAAACTCTAAACCCTAAACCATTAATCCTAAACCCTAAACCTAACACTAAACACTAAACCCTTAAGCCTAAACCCTAAATTCCAAACTCTAAACCCTAACCCTTTACCCCTAAAACAAACCCTAAACACCTAAACCCAAAACCCTAAACCCCAAACCCTAAAACCTAAACCCTAAACCTTAACCCTAAACACTAAACCCTAAACCCTAAACCTAAAATCATAAATTCTAAACCCAAAACCCTAAGCCCTAAACCCTAAACCCGAAACCCTAGACCCTAAACCCAAAACCCTAAACACTAAACCTGGAACCCTAAACCCTAAACCCTAAAACCTAAACCCTAAAATGTAACCCTAAACCCTAAACCTAAATCCTACACCCTATACTCTAATGCCTAAACTCTAAATCCTAAACCCTAAACCCTAAAACCTAAACCCTAAACCTAAACCCTAAATCTTAAACTTAAACCCTAAACCCTAATTTGTAAACCCTAACTTCCTAACCTTAAACCCTAAACTCTAAACCCTAAATCTTAAACCTTGAACCCTAAACTCTTAAACCTTGAACCCTAAACTCTAAACCCTAATCCCTAAACACCAAACCCTAAATCCTAAACTCTAAACCCTAAACCCTAACTATAAACCAAAAACCCTATACCATAATCCTTAAACCGTAAATTCTAACCCCAAAACCTAAATACTAAACCCTATGTCCTAAACCCTAAACCCTAAACCCTAACCCTAAACCCTAAACCCTAAACCCTAACCCTAAACCCTAAACCCAAAACCCTAGACACAAAACCCTAAAGCTAAACGCTAAACTTGGAACCCTAAACCCTAAACCCTAAACCCTAAACCTAAACCATTAATCATAAACCCTAAACCCCAAATCTAGAATCTAAACCCAAAACCCTAAACCTTAAACCCAAAATCCTAAACTCTAAACCCTAAAAACTAACTGTAAGCCTTTAACCCTAAATCGTAAATTATAAACCCTAAACCATAAACTCAAAACACTAAACCCTAAACCCTAAACCCTAAACTTAAAACACTAAACACTAAACCCTAAATTCCGAATCCCGAACTCTTAAAACTAAACCTTAAAGCCTAAACCCAAAATTCAAAACTCTAAACCCTAAACCATTAATCCTAAACCATAAACCTAACACAAAACACTATACCCTTAAGCCTTAACACTAAATTCCAAACTCTAAACCCTAAACCCTAAACCCTAAACCCTAATCACTAAATCGTAAACCCTAAACCATATATTCCAAATCCCAAACTCTGAACCTAAACCCTAAACCCCAAACCCTAAAACCTAATACATAAACCCTAAATGTTAACCCCTAAACCTTAAACCTTAAACCATAGATCCTAAACCCTCAACTCTAAACCCTAAACCCTAAATCATATACCCCTTAACCCTAAACTCTAAACCCTAAACAATAAACCATAAACCCTAAACAATAAACCCTAAACCTTAAACCTTAAACTCTAAACCCTAAACCATAATCCTAAACCTAAACCCTAAACTCTAAACCTTACACCCAAAACTCTAAACCCTAAACCATTAATCCTAAACCCTAAACCTAAACACTCAAAACTAAACCTTAAAGCCTAAACCCTAAATTCAAAACTCTAAACCCTAAACCATTAATCCTAAACCCTAAACCTAACACTAAACACTAAACCCTTAAGCCTAAACCCTAAATTCCAAACTCTAAACCCTAACCCCTTACCCCTAAACCAAACCCTAAACCCCTAAACCCAAAACCCTAAACCCCAAACCCTAAAACCTAAAGCCTAAACCCTAACCCTAAACACTAAACCCTAAACCCTAAACCTAAAATCATTAATTCTAAACCCAAAACCCAAAGCCCTAAACCCTAAACCCAAAACCCTAGACCCTAAACCCTAAACCCTAAACACTAAACTTGGAACCCTAAACCCTAAACCCTAAAACCTAAACCCTAAACCCTAACCCTAAACCCTAAACCTAAATCCTACACCCTAAACTCTAATGCCTTAACTCTAAATCCTAAACCCTAAACCCTAAAACCTAAACCTTAAACCTTAACCCTAAATCTTAAACTTAAATCCTAAACTCTAAACATGCAAATCCTAAACCCTAACCTTAAACCCTAAACCCTAAATCCTAAACCCTTAATCCTAAACTCAAAATTCTAAACCCTAAATCTTAAACCCTATATTCAAAATCCCAAACTCATAACCTAAACCCTAAACACCAAACCCTAAACCCTAACACATAAACCCTAAATCTTAACCCCTAAACCTTAAATCCTAAACCATAGACCCTAAATACTAAACTCTAATCACTAAATCCTAAACCCTAAACCATATATTCTAAATCCCAAACTCTTAACCTAAACCCTAAACCCCAAACCCCAAAACCTAATACATAAACTCTAAATCATAACCCCTAAACCTTAAACCTTAAACCATAGATCCTAAACCCTCAACTCTAAACCCTAAACCCTAAAACATATACCCCTTAACCCTAAACTCTAAACCCTAAACAACAAACCATAAACCCTAAACAATAAACCCTAAACCTTAAACCTTAAACTCTAAACCCTAAACCATAATCCTAAACCTAAACCCTCAACTCTAAACCTTACACCCAAAACTCTAAACCCTAAACCATTAATCCTAAACCCTAAACCTAAACACTCAAAACTAAACCTTAAAGCCAAAACCCTAAATTCAAAACTCTAAACCCTAAACCATTAATCCTAAACCCTAAACCTAACACTAAACACTAAACCCTTAAGCCTAAACCCTAAATTCCAAACTCTAAACCCTAACCCCTTACCCCTAAAACAAACCCTAAACACCTAAACCCAAAACCCTAAACCCCAAACCCTAAAACCTAAACCCTAAACCTTAACCCTAAACACTAAACCCTAAACCCTAAACCTAAAATCATAAATTCTAAACCCAAAACCCTAAGCCCTAAACCCTAAACCCAAAACCCTAGACCCTAAACCCTAAACCCTAAACACTAAACCTGGAACCCTAAACCCTAAACCCTAAAACCTAAACCCTAAAACATAACCCTAAACCCTAAACCTAAATCCTACACCCTAAACTCTAATGCATAAACTCTAAATCCTAAACCCTAAACCCTAAAACCTAAACCCTAAACCTAAACCCTAAATCTTAAACTTAAACCCTAAACCCTAATTTGTAAACCCTAACTTCCTAACCTTAAACCCTAAACTCTAAACCCTAAATCTTAAACCTTGAACCCTAAACTCTTAAACCTTGAACCCTAAACTCTAAACCCTAATCCCTAACACCAAACCCTAAATCCTAAACTCTAAACCCTAAACCCTAACTATAAACCAAAAACCCTATACCATAATCCTTAAACCGTAAATTCTAACCCCAAAACCTAAATACTAAACCCTATGTCCTAAACCCTAAACCCTGAACCTTAAACCCTAAACCCTAAACCCTAAACCCTAACCCTAAACCCTAAACCCAAAACCCTAGACACAAAACCCTAAAGCTAAATGCTAAACTTGGAACCCTAAACCCTAAACCTAAACCATTAATCATAAACCCTAAACCCCAAATCCAGAATCTAAACCCAAAACCCTAAACCTTAAACCCTAAATCCTAAACTCTAAACCCTAAACACTAACTGTAAGCCTTTAACCCTAAATTGTAAATTATAAGCCCTAAACCCTATTCTTAAACCCTAAACCCTAAACCCTAAACCCTAAACCCTAAACTTAAAACACTAAACCCTAAACCCTAAATTCTAAATCCCGAACTCTTAAACCTAAAATCCAATACCCTAAAACCTAAACCCAAATTCCTAAACCCTAAACTCAAAACTCGAAACCCACGAACCCTACTCCATAGACCATAAACCCTAAACCAAAAATTATAAATGCGAAACCATAAACCCTAAACCCTAAACCCAAAACCCTAACCATAAACCCTAAGTCCAAATCCCTACACCCTAAACCCTAAACCATTAATCCTAAACCCTAAGACTAAACCCTAAACACTAAATGCTAAGTCCAAATTCTAAAACCTAAACCCTAAACCCTAAACGTTAAACTTTAACCCTAAAAGGTAAACTACAAACCCTAAATCCTAACCTTAAACCCTAAACCCTAAACCCTTAATCCTATACTCAAAACACTAAACCCTAAACCCTAAACCCTATATTCTAAATCCCAAACTCTTAACCTAAACCCTAAACCCTAATACAAAAACCTTAAATCTTAACCCCTAAACATTAAACTCTAAACCATAGACCCTAAACCCTAAACTCTAAACACTAAATCATATACCCTTAATCCTAAACACTAAACCATAAACCCTAAACAATAAATGCTAAACCCTAAACCTTGAACTCTAAACCCTGAACAATAACCCTAAACCTAAACCCTAAACTCTAAACCTTACACCTAAAACACTAAACCATTAATCCTGAACCCTAAACCTAAACACTCAACACTAAACCTTAAAGCCTAAACCCTAAATTCCAAACTCTTAACCCTAAAACAATAATCCTACACCCTAAACCTAACACTAAACACTAAACCCTTAAGTCTAAACCCTAAATTCTAAACCCTAAACCCTAAACCCTAAATCCTAAACTCTGAACTTCAAACACTAAACCATTAACCCTAAACCTTTACCCCAAAACCATATCCTAAACCCTTAAACCCTAAACACAAAATCATAAACTCTAAACCCAAAACCTTAAACCCTAAACCCTAAACCCAAAACCCAAAACCCTAGACCCTAAACCCTAAACCCTAAATCCTAAACTTTAAAACTTAAACCCTAAACACTAATCCCAAAACCCTAAACCCTAAATGCTAAACCCTAACCAAAAATCCTAGACATGAAACCCTAAATCTAAATGCTAAACTTGTAACCCTAAACCCTAAACCCTAAACCCTAAACCTAAACCATTAATCATAAACCCTAAACCTAAACCTTAAACCCTAAACCCCAAATCCAGAATCTAAACACAAAACCCTAAACCTTACACCCTAAATCCTAAACTCTAAACCCTAAACACTAACTGTAACCCTTTAACCCTAAACCGTAAATTATAAACCCTAAACCCTTATCTTAAACCCTAAATGCTAAACCCTAAACCCAAACCCTAAACCCTAAACTCAAAATACTAAACCCTACACCCTAAATTTTAAATCCCAAACTCTTAACCCTAAACCGCAAACCCTAAACACTAAACTTGGAACCCTAAACCCTAAACCCTAAAACCTAAACCCTAAACCCTAACCCTAAACCCTAAACCTAAATCCTACACCTTAAACTCTAATGCCTTAACTCTAAATCCTAAACCCTAAACCCTAAAACCTAAACCTTAAACCTAAACCCTAAATCTTAAAATTAAACCCTAAACTCTAAACATGCAAATCCTAAACCCTAACCTTAAACCCTAAACCCTAAATCCTAAACCCTTAATCCTAAACTCAAAATTCTAAACCCTAAATCCTAAACCCTATATTCAAAATCCCAAACTCATAACCTAAACCCTAACACATAAACCCTAAATATTAACCCCTAAACCTTAAACCCTAAACCATAGACCCTAAATACTAAACTCTAATCACTAAATCCTAAACCCTAAACCATATATTCTAAATCCCAAACTCTTAACCTAAACCCTAAACCCCAAACCCCAAAACCTAATACATAAACTCTAAATCATAACCCCTAAACCATAAACCTTAAACCATAGATCCTCAACCCTCAACTCTAAACCCTAAACCCTAAAACATATACCCCTTAACCCTAAACTCTAAACCCTAAACAATAAACCATAAACCCTAAACAATAAACCCTAAACCTTAAACCTTAAACTCTAAACCCTAAACCATAATCCTAAACCTAAACCCTAAACTCTAAACCTTACACCCAAAACTCTAAACCCTAAACCATTAATCCTAAACCCTAAACCTAAACACTCAAAACTAAACCTTAAAGCCTAAACCCTAAATTCAAATCTCTAAACCCTAAACCATTAATCCTAAACCCTAAACCTAACACTAAACACTAAACCCTTAAGCCTAAACCCTAAATTCCAAACTCTAAACCCTAACCCCTTACCCCTAAAACAAACCCTAAACACATAAACCCAAAACCCTAAACCCCAAACCCTAAAACCTAAACCCTAAACCTTAACCCTAAACACTAAACCCTAAACCCTAAACCTAAAATCATAAATTCTAAACCCAAAACCCTAAGCCCTAAACCCTAAACCCGAAACCCTAGACCCTAAACCCAAAACCCTAAACACTAAACCTGGAACCCTAAACCCTAAACCCTAAAACCTAAACCCTAAAACGTAACCCTAAACCCTAAACCTAAATCCTACACCCTATACTCTAATGCCTAAACTCTAAATCCTAAACCGTAAACCCTAAAACCTAAACCCTAAACCTAAACCCTAAATCTTAAACTTAAACCCTAAACCCTAATTTGTAAACCCTAACTTCCTAACCTTAAACCCTAAACTCTAAACCCTAAATCTTAAACCTTGAACCCTAAACTTAAACCTTGAACCCAAAACTCTTAAACCTAGAACCCTAAACAATAAACCCTAAACCCTAAACACCAAACCCTAAACCCTAACTATAAACCAAAAACCCTATACCATAATCCTTAAACCGTAAATTCTAACCCCAAAACCTAAATACTAAACCCTATGTCCTAAACCCTAAACCCTGAACCTTAAACCTTAAACCCTAAACCCTAAACCCTAACCCTAAACCCTAAACGCAAAACCCTAGACACAAAACCCTAAAGCTAAATGCTAAACTTGGAACCCTAAACCCTAAACCTAAACCATTAATCATAAACCCTAAACCCCAAATCCAGAATCTAATCCCAAAACCCTAAACCTTAAACCCTAAATCCTAAACTCTAAACCCTAAACACTAACTGTAAGCCTTTAACCCTAAATTGTAAATTATAAACCCTACACCCTATTCTTAAACCCTAAACCCTAAACCCTAAACCCTAAACCCTAAACTTAAAACACTAAACCCTAAACCCTAAATTCCGAATCCCGAACTCTTAAAACTAAACCTTAAAGCCTAAACCCAAAATTCAAAACTCTAAACCCTAAACCATTAATCCTAAACCATAAACCTAACACAAAACACTATACCCTTAAGCCTTAACACTAAATTCCATACTCTAAACCCTAAACCCTAAACCCTAAACCCTAATCACTAAATCGTAAACCCTAAACCATATATTCTAAATCCCAAACTCTGAACCTAAACCCTAAACCCCAAACCCTAAAACCTAATACATAAACCCTAAATGTTAACCCCTAAACCTTAAACCTTAAACCATAGATCCTAAACCCTCAACTCTAAACCCTAAACCCTAAATCATATACCCCTTAACCCTAAACTCTAAACCCTAAGCAATAAACCACAAACCCTAAACAATAAACCCTAAACCTTAAACCTTAAACTCTAAACCCTACACCATAATCCTAAACCTAAACCCTAAACTCTAAACCTTACACCCAAAACTCTAAACCCTAAACCATTAATACTAAACCCTAAACCTAAACACTCAAAACTAAACCTTAAAGCCTAAACCCTAAATTCAAAACTCTAAACCCTAAACCATTAATCCTAAACCCTAAACCTAACACTAAACACTAAACCCTTAAGCCTAAACCCTAAATTCCAAACTCTAAACCCTAACCCCTTACCCCTAAACCAAACCCTAAACCCCTAAACCCAAAACCCTAAACCCCAAACCCTAAAACCTAAAGCCTAAACCCTAACCCTAAACCCTAAACCTAAAATCATTAATTCTAAACCCAAAACCCAAAGCCCTAAACCCTAAACCCAAAACCATAGACCCTAAACCCTAAACCCTAAACACTAAACTTGGAACCCTAAACCCTAAACCCTAAAACCTAAACCCTAAACCCTAACCCTAAACCCTAAACCTAAATCCTACACCCTAAACTCTAATGCCTTAACTCTAAATCCTAAACCCTAAACCCTAAAACCTAAACCTTAAACCTTAACCCTAAATCTTAAACTTAAATCCTAAACTCTAAACATGCAAATCCTAAACCCTAACCTTAAACCCTAAACCCTAAATCCTAAACCCTTAATCCTAAACTCAAAATTCTAAACCCTAAATCTTAAACCCTATATTCAAAATCCCAAACTCATAACCTAAACCCTAAACACCAAACCCTAAACCCTAACACATAAACCCTAAATCTTAACCCCTAAACCTTAAATCCTAAACCATAGACCCTAAATACTAAACTCTAATCACTAAATCCTAAACCCTAAACCATATATTCTAAATCCCAAACTCTTAACCTAAACCCTAAACCCCAAACCCCAAAACCTAATACATAAACTCTAAATCATAACCCCTAAACCTTAAACCTTAAACCATAGATCCTAAACCCTCAACTCTAAACCCTAAACCCTAAAACATATACCCAAAAACCATAAACTCTAAACCCTAAACAACAAACCATAAACCCTAAACAATAAACCCTAAACCTTAAACCTTAAACTCTAAACCCTAAACCATAATCCTAAACCTAAACCCTCAACTCTAAACCTTACACCCAAAACTCTAAACCCTAAACCATTAATCCTAAACCCTAAACCTAAACACTCAAAACTAAACCTTAAAGCCAAAACCCTAAATTCAAAACTCTAAACCCTAAACCATTAATCCTAAACCCTAAACCTAACACTAAACACTAAACCCTTAAGCCTAAACCCTAAATTCCAAACTCTAAACCCTAACCCCTTACCCCTAAAACAAACCCTAAACACCTAAACCCAAAACCCTAAACCCCAAACCCTAAAACCTAAACCCTAAACCTTAACCCTAAACACTAAACCCTAAACCCTAAACCTAAAATCATAAATTCTAAACCCAAAACCCTAAGCCCTAAACCCTAAACCCAAAACCCTAGACCCTAAACACTAAACCTGGAACCCTAAACCCTAAACCCTAAAACCTAAACCCTAAAACATAACCCTAAACCCTAAACCTAAATCCTACACCCTAAACTCTAATGCATAAACTCTAAATCCTAAACCCTAAACCCTAAAACCTAAACCCTAAACCTAAACCCTAAATCTTAAACTTAAACCCTAAACCCTAATTTGTAAACCCTAACTTCCTAACCTTAAACCCTAAACTCTAAACCCTAAATCTAAAACCTCAACCCTAAACTCTAAACCTTGAACCCTAAACTCTAAACCCTAATCCCTAACACCAAACCCTAAATCCTAAACTCTAAACCCTAAACCCTAACTATAAACCAAAAACCCTATACCATAATCCTTAAACCGTAAATTCTAACCCCAAAACCTAAATACTAAACCCTATGTCCTAAACCCTAAACCCTGAACCTTAAACCCTAAACCCTAAACCCTAAACCCTAACCCTAAACCCTAAACCCAAAACCCTAGACACAAAACCCTAAAGCTAAATGCTAAACTTGGAACCCTAAACCCTAAACCTAAACCATTAATCATAAACCCTAAACCCCAAATCCAGAATCTAAACCCAAAACCCTAAACCTTAAACCCTAAATCCTAAACTCTAAACCCTAAACACTAACTGTAAGCCTTTAACCCTAAATTGTAAATTATAAGCCCTAAACCCTATTCTTAAACCCTAAACCCTAAACCCTAAACCCTAAACCCTAAACCCTAAACTTAAAACACTAAACCCTAAACCCTAAATTCTAAATCCCGAACTCTTAAACCTAAAATCCAATACCCTAAAACCTAAACCCAAATTCCTAAACCCTAAACTCAAAACTCGAAACCCACGAACCCTACTCCATAGACCATAAACCCTAAACCAAAAATTATAAATGCGAAACCATAAACCCTAAACCCTAAACCCAAAACCCTAACCATAAACCCTAAGTCCAAATCCCTACACCCTAAACCCTAAACCATTAATCCTAAACCCTAAGACTAAACCCTAAACACTAAATGCTAAGTCCAAATTCTAAAACCTAACCCCTACACCATAAACTTTAAAATATAACACTAAAAGGTAAACTACAAACCCTAAATCCTAACCTTAAACCCTAAACCCTAAACCCTTAATCCTATACTCAAAACACTAAACCCTAAACCCTAAACCCTATATTCTAAATCCCAAACTCTTAACCTAAACCCTAAACCCTAATACAAAAACCTTAAATCTTAACCCCTAAACATTAAACTCTAAACCATAGACCCTAAACCCTAAACTCTAAACACTAAATCATATACCCCTTAATCCTAAACACTAAACCATAAACCCTAAACAATAAATGCTAAACCCTAAACCTTGAACTCTAAACCCTAAACAATAACCCTAAACCTAAACCCTAAACTCTAAACCTTACACCTAAAACACTAAACCATTAATCCTGAACCCTAAACCTAAACACTCAACACTAAACCTTAAAGCCTAAACCCTAAATTCCAAACTCTTAACCCTAAAACAATAATCCTACACCCTAAACCTAACACTAAACACTAAACCCTTAAGTCTAAACCCTAAATTCTAAACCCTAAACCCTAAACCCTAAATCCTAAACTCTGAACTTCAAACACTAAACCATTAAACCTAAACCTTACCCCAAAACCATATCCTAAACCCTTAAACCCTAAACACAAAATCATAAACTCTAAACCCAAAACCTTAAACCCTAAACCCTAAACCCAAAACCCAAAACCCTAGACCCTAAACCCTAAACCTAAACCCTAAACCCTAAATCCTAAACTTTAAAACTTAAACCCTAAACACTAATCCCAAAACCCTAAACCCTAAATGCTAAACCCTAACCAAAAATCCTAGACATGAAACCCTAAATCTAAATGCTAAACTTGTAACCCTAAACCCTAAACCCTAAACCCTAAACCTAAACCATTAATCATAAACCCTAAACCTAAACCTTAAACCCTAAACCCCAAATCCAGAATCTAAACACAAAACCCTAAACCTTACACCCTAAATCCTAAACTCTAAACCCTAAACACTAATCAGAATCTTTAACCCTAAACCGTAAATTATAAACCCTAAACCCTTATCTTAAACCCTAAATTATAAACCCTAAACCCAAACCCTAAACCCTAAACACAAAATACAAAACACTAAACAATAAATTTTAAAACCAAAACTCAACCCTAAACCGCAAACCCTAAACACTAAACTTGGAACCCTAAACCCTAAACCCTAAAACCTAAACCCTAAACCCTAACCCTAAACCCTAAACCTAAATCCTACACCTTAAACTCTAATGCCTTAACTCTAAATCCTAAACCCTAAACCCTAAAACCTAAACCTTAAACCTAAACCCTAAATCTTAAACTTAAACCCTAAACTCTAAACATGCAAATCCTAAACCCTAACCTTAAACCCTAAACCCTAAATCCTAAACCCTTAATCCTAAACTCAAAATTCTAAACCCTAAATCCTAAACCCTATATTCAAAATCCCAAACTCATAACCTAAACCCTAAACACCAAACCCTAAACCCTAACACATAAACCCTAAATATTAACCCCTAAACCTTAAACCCTAAACCATAGACCCTAAATACTAAACTCTAATCACTAAATCCTAAACCCTAAACCATATTCTAAATCCCAAACTCTTAACCTAAACCCTAAACCCCAAACCCCAAAACCTAATACATAAACTCTAAATCATAACCCCTAAACCTTAAACCTTAAACCATAGATCCTCAACCCTCAACTCTAAACCCTAAACCCTAAAACATATACCCCTTAACCCTAAACTCTAAACCCTAAACAATAAACCATAAACCCTAAACAATAAACCCTAAACCTTAAACCTTAAACTCTAAACCCTAAACCATAATCCTAAACCTAAACCCTAAACTCTAAACCTTACACCCAAAACTCTAAACCCTAAACCATTAATCCTAAACCCTAAACCTAAACACTCAAAACTAAACCTTAAAGCCTAAACCCTAAATTCAAAACTCTAAACCCTAAACCATTAATCCTAAACCCTAAACCTAACACTAAACACTAAACCCTTAAGCCTAAACCCTAAATTCCAAACTCTAAACCCTAACCCCTTACCCCTAAAACAAACCCTAAACACCTAAACCCAAAACCCTAAACCCAAAACCCTAAAACCTAAAACCTAAACCTTAACCCTAAACACTAAACCCTAAACCCTAAACCTAAAATCATAAATTCTAAACCCAAAACCCTAAGCCCTAAACCCTAAACCCGAAACCCTAGACACTAAACCCAAAACCCTAAACACTAAACCTGGAACCCTAAACCCTAAACCCTAAAACCTAAACCCTAAAATGTAACCCTAAACCCTAAACCTAAATCCTACACCCTATACTCTAATGCCTAAACTCTAAATCCTAAACCCTAAACCCTAAAACCTAAACCCTAAACCTAAACCCTAAATCTTAAACTTAAACCCTAAACCCTAATTTGTAAACCCTAACTTCCTAACCTTAAACCCTAAACTCTAAACCCTAAATCTTAAACCTTGAACCCTAAACTCTTAAACCTTGAACCTAAACTCTAAACCCTAATCCCTAAACACCAAACCCTAAATCCTAAACTCTAAACCCTAAACCCTAACTATAAACCAAAAACCCTATACCATAATCCTTAAACCGTAAATTCTAACCCCAAAACCTAAATACTAAACCCTATGTCCTAAACCCTAAACCCTGAACCTTAAACCTTAAACCCTAAACCCTAAACCCTAACCCTAAACCCTAAACCCAAAACCCTAGACACAAAACCCTAAAGCTAAATGCTAAACTTGGAACCCTAAACCCTAAACCTAAACCATTAATCATAAACCCTAAACCCCAAATCCAGAATCTAAACCCAAAACCCTAAACCTTAAACCCTAAATCCTAAACTCTAAACCCTAAACACTAATCAGAAGCATTTAACCCTAAATTGTAAATTATAAACCCTACACCCTATTCTTAAACCCTAAACCCTAAACCCTAAACCCTAAACCCTAAACTTAAAACACTAAACCCTAAACCCTAAATTCCGAATCCCGAACTCTTAAAACTAAACCTTAAAGCCTAAACCCAAAATTCAAAACTCTAAACCCTAAACCATTAATCCTAAACCATAAACCTAACACAAAACACTATACCCTTAAGCCTTAACACTAAATTCCAAACTCTAAACCCTAAACCCTAAACCCTAAACCCTAATCACTAAATCAGAAACCCTAAACCATATATTCCAAATCCCAAACTCTGAACCTAAACCCTAAACCCCAAACCCTAAAACCTAATACATAAACCCTAAATGTTAACCCCTAAACCTTAAACCTTAAACCATAGATCCTAAACCCTCAACTCTAAACCCTAAACCCTAAATCATATACCCCTTAACCCTAAACTCTAAACCCTAAGCAATAAACCACAAACCCTAAACAATAAACCCTAAACCTTAAACCTTAAACTCTAAACCCTACACCATAATCCTAAACCTAAACCCTAAACTCTAAACCTTACACCCAAAACTCTAAACCCTAAACCATTAATACTAAACCCTAAACCTAAACACTCAAAACTAAACCTTAAAGCCTAAACCCTAAATTCAAAACTCTAAACCCTAAACCATTAATCCTAAACCCTAAACCTAACACTAAACACTAAACCCTTAAGCCTAAACCCTAAATTCCAAACTCTAAACCCTAACCCCTTACCCCTAAACCAAACCCTAAACCCCTAAACCCAAAACCCTAAACCCCAAACCCTAAAACCTAAAGCCTAAACCCTAACCCTAAACACTAAACCCTAAACCCTAAACCTAAAATCATTAATTCTAAACCCAAAACCCAAAGCCCTAAACCCTAAACCCAAAACCCTAGACCCTAAACCCTAAACCCTAAACACTAAACTTGGAACCCTAAACCCTAAACCCTAAAACCTAAACCCTAAACCCTAACCCTAAACCCTAAACCTAAATCCTACACCCTAAACTCTAATGCCTTAACTCTAAATCCTAAACCCTAAACCCTAAAACCTAAACCTTAAACCTTAACCCTAAATCTTAAACTTAAATCCTAAACTCTAAACATGCAAATCCTAAACCCTAACCTTAAACCCTAAACCCTAAATCCTAAACCCTTAATCCTAAACTCAAAATTCTAAACCCTAAATCTTAAACCCTATATTCAAAATCCCAAACTCATAACCTAAACCCTAAACACCAAACCCTAAACCCTAACACATAAACCCTAAATCTTAACCCCTAAACCTTAAATCCTAAACCATAGACCCTAAATACTAAACTCTAATCACTAAATCCTAAACCCTAAACCATATATTCTAAATCCCAAACTCTTAACCTAAACCCTAAACCCCAAACCCCAAAACCTAATACATAAACTCTAAATCATAACCCCTAAACCTTAAACCTTAAACCATAGATCCTAAACCCTCAACTCTAAACCCTAAACCCTAAAACATATACCCCTTAACCCTAAACTCTAAACCCTAAACAACAAACCATAAACCCTAAACAATAAACCCTAAACCTTAAACCTTAAACTCTAAACGCTAAACCATAATCCTAAACCTAAACCCTCAACTCTAAACCTTACACCCAAAACTCTAAACCCTAAACCATTAATCCTAAACCCTAAACCTAAACACTCAAAACTAAACCTTAAAGCCAAAACCCTAAATTCAAAACTCTAAACCCTAAACCATTAATCCTAAACCCTAAACCTAACACTAAACACTAAACCCTTAAGCCTAAACCCTAAATTCCAAACTCTAAACCCTAACCCCTTACCCCTAAACCAAACCCTAAACCCCTAAACCCAAAACCCTAAACCCCAAACCCTAAAACCTAAAGCCTAAACCCTAACCCTAAACACTAAACCCTAAACCCTAAACCTAAAATCATTAATTCTAAACCCAAAACCCAAAGCCCTAAACCCTAAACCCAAAACTCCTAGACCCTAAACCCTAAACCCTAAACACTAAACTGAACCCTAAACCCTAAACCCTAAAACCTAACCCCTAAACCCTAACCCTAAACCCTAAACCTAAATCCTACACCCTAAACTCTAATGCCTTAACTCTAAATCCTAAACCCTAAACCCTAAAAACCTAAACCTTAAACCTTAACCCTAAATCTTAAACTTAAATCCCTAAACCTAAACATGCAAATCCTAAACCCTAACCTTAAACCCTAAACCCTAAATCCTAAACCCTTAATCCTAAACTCAAAATTCTAAACCCTAAATCTTAAACCCTATATTCAAAATCCCAAACTCATAACCTAAACCCTAAACACCAAACCCTAAACCCTAACACATAAACCCTAAATCTTAACCCCTAAACCTTAAATCCTAAACCATGTAGACCCTAAATACTAAACTCTAATCACTAAATCCTAAACCCTAAACCATATATTCTAAATCCCAAACTCTTAACCTAAACCCTAAACCCCAAACCCCAAAACCTAATACATAAACTCTAAATCATAACCCCTAAACCTTAAACCTTAAACCATAGATCCTAAACCCTCAACTCTAAACCCTAAACCCTAAAACATATACCCCTTAACCCTAAACTCTAAACCCTAAACAACAAACCATAAACCCTAAACAATAAACCCTAAACCTTAAACCTTAAACTCTAAACCCTAAACCATAATCCTAAACCTAAACCCTCAACTCTAAACCTTACACCCAAAACTCTAAACCCTAAACCATTAATCCTAAACCCTAAACCTAAACACTCAAAACTAAACCTTAAAGCCAAAACCCTAAATTCAAAACTCTAAACCCTAAACCATTAATCCTAAACCCTAAACCTAACACTAAACACTAAACCCTTAAGCCTAAACCCTAAATTCCAAACTCTAAACCCTAACCCCTTACCCCTAAAACAAACCCTAAACACCTAAACCCTAAACCCTAACCCTAAACCCTAAACCCTAAACCCTAAACCCTAAACCCTAAACCTAAATCCTACACCTTAAACTCTAATGCCTTAACTCTAAATCCTAAACCCTAAACCCTAAAACCTAAACCTTAAACCTAAACCCTAAATCTTAAAATTAAACCCTAAACTCTAAACATGCAAATCCTAAACCCTAAATCCTAAACCCTTAATCCTAAACTCAAAATTCTAAACCCTAAATCCTAAACCCTATATTCAAAATCCCAAACTCATAACCTAAACCCTAACACATAAACCCTAAATATTAACCCCTAAACCTTAAACCCTAAACCATAGACCCTAAATACTAAACTCTAATCACTAAATCCTAAACCCTAAACCATATATTCTAAATCCCAAACTCTTAACCTAAACCCTAAACCCCAAACCCCAAAACCTAATACATAAACTCTAAATCATAACCCCTAAACCATAAACCTTAAACCATAGATCCTCAACCCTCAACTCTAAACCCTAAACCCTAAAACATATACCCCTTAACCCTAAACTCTAAACCCTAAACAATAAACCATAAACCCTAAACAATAAACCCTAAACCTTAAACCTTAAACTCTAAACCCTAAACCATAATCCTAAACCTAAACCCTAAACTCTAAACCTTACACCCAAAACTCTAAACCCTAAACCATTAATCCTAAACCCTAAACCTAAACACTCAAAACTAAACCTTAAAGCCTAAACCCTAAATTCAAATCTCTAAACCCTAAACCATTAATCCTAAACCCTAAACCTAACACTAAACACTAAACCCTTAAGCCTAAACCCTAAATTCCAAACTCTAAACCCTAACCCCTTACCCCTAAAACAAACCCTAAACACCTAAAACCAAAACCCTAAACCCCAAACCCTAAAACCTAAACCCTAAACCTTAACCCTAAACACTAAACCCTAAACCCTAAACCTAAAATCATAAATTCTAAACCCAAAACCCTAAGCCCTAAACCCTAAACCCGAAACCCTAGACCCTAAACCCAAAACCCTAAACACTAAACTCGAACCCTAAACCCTAAACCCTAAAACCTAAACCCTAAATCGTAACCCTAAACCCTAAACCAAAATCCAACACCCTAAACTCTAATGCCTAAACTCTAAATCCTAAGCCCTAAACCCTAAAACCTAAACCAAAAACCTAAACCCAAAATCTAAAACTTAAACCCTAAACCCAAATTTGTAAACACTAAATTCCAAACCTTAAACCCTAAAAAATAAAACCTAAATCTTAAACTCAACCCTAAACTCTTAAACCTTGAACCCTAAACTCTAAACCCTAATCCCTAAACACCAAACCCTAAATCCTAAACTCTAAACCCTAAACCCTAACTATAAACCAAAACCCTATACCATAATCCTTAAACCGTATATTCTAACCCCAAATCCTAAATACTAAACCCTATGTACTAAACCCTAATCCCTGAACCTTAATCCTTAAATCCTAAAGCCTAAACCCTAACCCTAAACCCTAAACGCAAAACCCTAGACACGAAACACTAAATCTAAATGCTAAACTTGGAACCCTAAACCCTAAACCTAAACCATTAATCATAAACCCTAAACCCTAAATCCTAATCTAATCCCTAATCCCTAAACCTTAAACCCTAAATCCTAAACTCTAAACCCTAAACACTAATCAGAAGCCTTTAACCCTAAATTGTAAATTATAAACCCTACACCCTATTCTTAAACCCTAAACCCTAAACCCTAAACCCTAAACCCTAAACGATAAACACTAAAACCTAAACCCTAAATTCAATCCCTAACTCTTAAAACTAAACCTAAAGCCTAAACCCAAAATTCAAAACTCTAAACCCTAAACCATTAATCCTAAACCATAAACCTAACACAAAACACTATACCCTTAAGCCTTAACACTAAATTCCATACTCTAAACCCTAAACCCTAAACCCTAAACCCTAATCACTAAATCGTAAACCCTAAACCATATATTCTAAATCCCAAACTCTGAACCTAAACCCTAAACCCCAAACCCTAAAACCTAATACATAAACCCTAAATGTTAACCCCTAAACCTTAAACCTTAAACCATAGATCCTAAACCCTCAACTCTAAACCCTAAACCCTAAATCATATACCCCTTAACCCTAAACTCTAAACCCTAAGCAATAAACCACAAACCCTAAACAATAAACCCTAAACCTTAAACCTTAAACTCTAAACCCTACACCATAATCCTAAACCTAAACCCTAAACTCTAAACCTTATACCCAAAACTCTAAACCTTAAACCATTAATACTAAACCCTAAACCTAAACACTCAAAACTAAACCTTAAAGCCTAAACCCTAAATTCAAAACTCTAAACCCTAAACCATTAATCCTAAACCCTAAACCTAACACTAAACACTAAACCCTTAAGCCTAAACCCCAAATTCCATACTCTAAACCCTAACCCCTTACCCCTAAACCAAACCCTAAACCCCTAAACCCAAAACCCTAAACCCCAAACCCTAAAACCTAAAGCCTAAACCCTAACCCTAAACACTAAACCCTAAACCCTAAACCTAAAATCATAAATTCTAAACCCAAAACCCAAAGCCCTAAACCCTAAACCCAAAACCCTAGACCCTAAACCCTAAACCCTAAACACTAAACTTGGAACCCTAAACCCTAAACCCTAAAACCTAAACCCTAAACCCTAACCCTAAACCCTAAACCTAAATCCTACACCCTAAACTCTAATGCCTTAACTCTAAATCCTAAACCCTAAACCCTAAAACCTAAACCTTAAACCTTAACCCTAAATCTTAAACTTAAATCCTAAACTCTAAACATGCAAATCCTAAACCCTAACCTTAAACCCTAAACCCTAAATCCTAAACCCTTAATCCTAAACTCAAAATTCTAAACCCTAAATCTTAAACCCTATATTCAAAATCCCAAACTCATAACCTAAACCCTAAACACCAAACCCTAAACCCTAACACATAAACCCTAAATCTTAACCCCTAAACCTTAAATCCTAAACCATAGACCCTAAATACAAAACTCTAATCACTAAATCCTAAACCCTAAACCATATATTCTAAATCCCAAACTCTTAACCTAAACCCTAAACCCCAAACCCCAAAACCTAATACATAAACTCTAAATCATAACCCCTAAACCTTAAACCTTAAACCATAGATCCTAAACCCTCAACTCTAAACCCTAAACCCTAAAACATATACCCCTTAACCCTAAACTCTAAACCCTAAACAACAAACCATAAACCCTAAACAATAAACCCTAAACCTTAAACCTTAAACTCTAAACCCTAAACCATAATCCTAAACCTAAACCTCAACTCTAAACCTTACACCCAAAACTCTAAACCCTAAACCATTAATCCTAAACCCTAAACCTAAACACTCAAAACTAAACCTTAAAGCCAAACCCTAAATTCAAAACTCTAAACCCTAAACCATTAATCCTAAACCCTAAACCTAACACTAAACACTAAACCCTTAAGCCTAAACCCTAAATTCCAAACTCTAAACCCTAACCCTTACTCCCTAAAACAAACCCTAAACACCTAAACCCAAAACCCTAAACCCCAAACCCTAAAACCTAAACCCTAAACCTTAACCCTAAACACTAAACCCTAAACCCTAAACCTAAAATCATAAATTCTAAACCCAAAACCCTAAGCCCTAAACCCTAAACCCAAAACCCTAGACCCTAAACACTAAACCTGGAACCCTAAACCCTAAACCCTAAAACCTAAACCCTAAAACATAACCCTAAACCCTAAACCTAAATCCTACACCCTAAACTCTAATGCATAAACTCTAAATCCTAAACCCTAAACCCTAAAACCTAAACCCTAAACCTAAACCCTAAATCTTAAACTTAAACCCTAAACCCTAATTTGTAAACCCTAACTTCCTAACCTTAAACCCTAAACTCTAAACCCTAAATCTTAAACCTTGAACCCTAAACTCTTAAACCTTGAACCCTAAACTCTAAACCCTAATCCCTAACACCAAACCCTAAATCCTAAACTCTAAACCCTAAACCCTAACTATAAACCAAAAACCCTATACCATAATCCTTAAACCGTAAATTCTAACCCTAAAACCTAAATCCTAAACCCTATGTCCTAAACCCTAAACCCTGAACCTTAAACCCTAAACCCTAAACCCTAAACCCTAACCCTAAACCCTAAACCCAAAACCCTAGACACAAAACCCTAAAGCTAAATGCTAAACTTGGAACCCTAAACCCTAAACCTAAACCATTAATCATAAACCCTAAACCCCAAATCCAATCTAAACCCAAAACCCTAAACCTTAAACCCTAAATCCTAAAACTCTAAACCCTAAACACTAATCAGAAGCCTTTAACCCTATATTGTATATTATAAGCCCTAAACCCTATTCTTAAACCCTAAACCCTAAACCCTAAACCCTAAACCCTAAACCCTAAACTTAAAACACTAAACCCTAAACCCTAAATTCTAAATCCCGAACTCTTAAACCTAAAATCCAATACCCTAAAACCTAAACCCAAATTCCTAAACCCTAAACTCAAAACTCAAACCCACTTAACCCTACTCCATAGACCATAAACCCTAAACCAAAAATTATAAATGCGAAACCATAAACCCTAAACCCTAAACCCAAAACCCTAACCATAAACCCTAAGTCCAAATCCCTACACCCTAAACCCTAAACCATTAATCCTAAACCCTAAGACTAAACCCTAAACACTAAATGCTAAGTCCAAATTCTAAAACCTAAACCCTAAACCCTAAACGTTAAACTTTAACCCTAAAAGGTAAACTACAAACCCTAAATCCTAACCTTAAACCCTAAACCCTAAACCCTTAATCCTATACTCAAAACACTAAACCCTAAACCCTAAACCCTATATTCTAAATCCCAAACTCTTAACCTAAACCCTAAACCCTAATACAAAAACCTTAAATCTTAACCCCTAAACATTAAACTCTAAACCATAGACCCTAAACCCTAAACTCTAAACACTAAATCATATACCCCTTAATCCTAAACACTAAACCATAAACCCTAAACAATAAATGCTAAACCCTAAACCTTGAACTCTAAACCCTGAACAATAACCCTAAACCTAAACCCTAAACTCTAAACCTTACACCTAAAACACTAAACCATTAATCCTGAACCCTAAACCTAAACACTCAACACTAAACCTTAAAGCCTAAACCCTAAATTCCAAACTCTTAACCCTAAAACAGTAATCCTACACCCTAAACCTAACACTAAACACTAAACCCTTAAGTCTAAACCCTAAATTCTAAACCCTAAACCCTAAACCCTAAATCCTAAACTCTGAACTTCAAACACTAAACCATTAACCCTAAACCTTTACCCCAAAACCATATCCTAAACCCTTAAACCCTAAACACAAAATCATAAACTCTAAACCCAAAACCTTAAACCCTAAACCCTAAACCCAAAACCCAAAACCCTAGACCCTAAACCCTAAACCTAAACCCTAAACCCTAAATCCTAAACTTTAAAACTTAAACCCTAAACACTAATCCCAAAACCCTAAACCCTAAATGCTAAACCCTAACCAAAAATCCTAGACATGAAACCCTAAATCTAAATGCTAAACTTGTAACCCTAAACCCTAAACCCTAAACCCTAAACCTAAACCATTAATCATAAACCCTAAACCTAAACCTTAAACCCTAAACCCCAAATCCATAAACTAAACACAAAACCCTAAACCTTACACCCTAAATCCTAAACTCTAAACCCTAAACACTAACTGTAACCCTTTAACCCTAAACCGTAAATTATAAACCCTAAACCCTTATCTTAAACCCTAAATGCTAAACCCTAAACCCAAACCCTAAACCCTAAACTCAAAATACTAAACCCTACACCCTAAATTTTAAATCCCAAACTCTCAACCCTAAACCGCAAACCCTAAACACTAAACTTGGAACCCTAAACCCTAAACCCTAAAACCTAAACCCTAAACCCTAACCCTAAACCCTAAACCTAAATCCTACACCTTAAACTCTAATGCCTTAACTCTAAATCCTAAACCCTAAACCCTAAAACCTAAACCTTAAACCTAAACCCTAAATCTTAAACTTAAACCCTAAACTCTAAACATGCAAATCCTAAACCCTAACCTTAAACCCTAAACCCTAAATCCTAAACCCTTAATCCTAAACTCAAAATTCTAAACCCTAAATCCTAAACCCTATATTCAAAATCCCAAACTCATAACCTAAACCCTAAACACCAAACCCTAAACCCTAACACATAAACCCTAAATATTAACCCATAAACCTTAAACCCTAAACCATAGACCCTAAATACTAAACTCTAATCACTAAATCCTAAACCCTAAACCATATATTCTAAATCCCAAACTCTTAACCTAAACCCTAAACCCCAAACCCCAAAACCTAATACATAAACTCTAAATCATAACCCCTAAACCTTAAACCTTAAACCATAGATCCTCAACCCTCAACTCTAAACCCTAAACCCTAAAACATATACCCTTAACCCTAAACTCTAAACCCTAAACAATAAACCATAAACCCTAAACAATAAACCCTAAACCTTAAACCTTAAACTCTAAACCCTAAACCATAATCCTAAACCTAAACCCTAAACTCTAAACCTTACACCCAAAACTCTAAACCCTAAACCATTAATCCTAAACCCTAAACCTAAACACTCAAAACTAAACCTTAAAGCCTAAACCCTAAATTCAAAACTCTAAACCCTAAACCATTAATCCTAAACCCTAAACCTAACACTAAACACTAAACCCTTAAGCCTAAACCCTAAATTCCAAACTCTAAACCCTAACCCCTTACCCCTAAAACAAACCCTAAACACCTAAACCCAAAACCCTAAACCCAAAACCCTAAAACCTAAAACCTAAACCTTAACCCTAAACCCTAAACCTAAAATCATAAATTCTAAACCCAAAACCCTAAGCCCTAAACCCTAAACCCGAAACCCTAGACCCTAAACCCAAAACCCTAAACACTAAACCTGGAACCCTAAACCCTAAACCCTAAAACCTAAACCCTAAAACGTAACCCTAAACCCTAAACCTAAATCCTACACCCTATACTCTAATGCCTAAACTCTAAATCCTAAACCCTAAACCCTAAAACCTAAACCCTAAACCTAAACCCTAAATCTTAAACTTAAACCCTAAACCCTAATTTGTAAACCCTAACTTCCTAACCTTAAACCCTAAACTCTAAACCCTAAATCTTAAACCTTGAACCCTAAACTCTTAAACCTTGAACCTAAACTCTAAACCCTAATCCCTAAACACCAAACCCTAAATCCTAAACTCTAAAGCCTAAACCCTAACTATAAACCAAAAACCCTATACCATAATCCTTAAACCGTAAATTATAACCCCAAAACCTAAATACTAAACCCTATGTCCTAAACCCTAAACCCTGAACCTTAAACCTTAAACCCTAAACCCTAAACCCTAACCCTAAACCCTAAACCCAAAACCCTAGACACAAAACCCTAAAGCTAAATGCTAAACTTGGAACCCTAAACCCTAAACCTAAACCATTAATCATAAACCCTAAACCCCAAATCCAGAATCTAAACCCAAAACCCTAAACCTTAAACCCTAAATCCTAAACTCTAAACCCTAAACACTAACTGTAAGCCTTTAACCCTAAATTGTAAATTATAAACCCTACACCCTATTCTTAAACCCTAAACCCTAAACCCTAAACCCTAAACCCTAAACTTAAAACACTAAACCCTAAACCCTAAATTCCGAATCCCGAACTCTTAAAACTAAACCTTAAAGCCTAAACCCAAAATTCAAAACTCTAAACCCTAAACCATTAATCCTAAACCATAAACCTAACACAAAACACTATACCCTTAAGCCTTAACACTAAATTCCAAACTCTAAACCCTAAACCCTAAACCCTAAACCCTAATCACTAAATCAGAACCCTAAACCATATATTCTAAATCCCAAACTCAACCTAAACCCTAAACCCAAACCCTAAAAACCTAATACATAAACCCTAAATGTTAACCCCTAAACCTAAACCTTAAACCATAGATCCTAAACCTCAACTCTAAACCCTAAACCCTAAATCATATACCCTTAACCCTAAACTCTAAACCCTAAGCAATAAACTACAAACCCTAAACAATAAACCCTAAACCTTAAACCTTAAACTCTAAACCCTACACCATAATCCTAAACCTAAACCCTAAACTCTAAACCTTACACCCAAAACTCTAAACCCTAAACCATTAATACTAAACCCTAAACCTAAACACTCAAAACTAAACCTTAAAGCCTAAACCCTAAATTCAAAACTCTAAACCCTAAACCATTAATCCTAAACCCTAAACCTAACACTAAACACTAAACCCTAAAGCCTAAACCCTAAAGTCCAAACTCTAAACCCTAACCCTTACTCCCTAAACCAAACCCTAAACCCCTAAACCCAAAACCCTAAACCCCAAACCCTAAAACCTAAAGCCTAAACTCCTAACTCCTAAACACTAAACCCTAAACCCTAAACCTAAAATCATTAATTTAAACCCAAAACCCAAAGCCCTAAACCCTAAACCCAAAACCCTAGACCCTAAACCCTAAACCCTAAACACTAAACTTGGAACCCTAAACCCTAAACCCTAAAACCTAAACCCTAAACCCTAACCCTAAACCCTAAACCTAAATCCTACACCCTAAACTCTAATGCCTTAACTCTAAATCCTAAACCCTAAACCCTAAAACCTAAACCTTAAACCTTAACCCTAAATCTTAAACTTAAATCCTAAACTCTAAACATGCAAATCCTAAACCCTAACCTTAAACCCTAAACCCTAAATCCTAAACCCTTAATCCTAAACTCAAAATTCTAAACCCTAAATCTTAAACCCTATATTCAAAATCCCAAACTCATAACCTAAACCCTAAACACCAAACCCTAAACCCTAACACATAAACCCTAAATCTTAACCCCTAAACCTTAAATCCTAAACCATAGACCCTAAATACTAAACTCTAATCACTAAATCCTAAACCCTAAACCATATATTCTAAATCCCAAACTCTTAACCTAAACCCTAAACCCCAAACCCCAAAACCTAATACATAAACTCTAAATCATAACCCCTAAACCTTAAACCTTAAACCATAGATCCTAAACCCTCAACTCTAAACCCTAAACCCTAAAACATATACCCCTTTAACCCTAAACTCTAAACCCTAAACAACAAACCATAAACCCTAAACAATAAACCCTAAACCTTAAACCTTAAACTCTAAACGCTAAACCATAATCCTAAACCTAAACACTCAACTCTAAACCTTACACCCAAAACTCTAAACCCTAAACCATTAATCCTAAACCCTAAACCTAAACACTCAAAACTAAACCTTAAAGCCAAAACCCTAAATTCAAAACTCTAAACCCTAAACCATTAATCCTAAACCCTAAACCTAACACTAAACACTAAACCCTTAAGCCTAAACCCTAAATTCCAAACTCTAAACCCTAACCCCTTACTCCCTAAACAAACCCTAAACACCTAAACCCAAAACCCTAAACCCCAAACCCTAAAACCTAAACCCTAAACCTTAACCCTAAACACTAAACCCTAAACCCTAAACCTAAAATCATAAATTCTAAACCCAAAACCCTAAGCCCTAAACCCTAAACCCAAAACCCTAGACCCTAAACACTAAACCTGGAACCCTAAACCCTAAACCCTAAAACCTAAACCCTAAAACATAACCCTAAACCCTAAACCTAAATCCTACACCCTAAACTCTAATGCATAAACTCTAAATCCTAAACCCTAAACCCTAAAACCTAAACCCTAAACCTAAACCCTAAATCTTAAACTTAAACCCTAAACCCTAATTTGTAAACCCTAACTTCCTAACCTTAAACCCTAAACTCTAAACCCTAAATCTTAAACCTTGAACCCTAAACTCTTAAACCTTGAACCCTAAACTCTAAACCCTAATCCCTAACACCAAACCCTAAATCCTAAACTCTAAACCCTAAACCCTAACTATAAACCAAAAACCCTATACCATAATCCTTAAACCGTAAATTCTAACCCCAAAACCTAAATACTAAACCCTATGTCCTAAACCCTAAACCCTGAACCTTAAACCCTAAACCCTAAACCCTAAACCCTAACCCTAAACCCTAAACCCAAAACCCTAGACACAAAACCCTAAAGCTAAATGCTAAACTTGGAACCCTAAACCCTAAACCTAAACCATTAATCATAAACCCTAAACCCCAAATCACGAATCTAAACCCAAAACCCTAAACCTTAAACCCTAAATCCTAAACTCTAAACCCTAAACACTAATCAGAAGCCTTTAACCCTAAATTGTAAATTATAAGCCCTAAACCCTATTCTAAACCCTAAACCCTAAACCCTAAACCCTAAACCCTAAACTTAAAACACTAAACCCTAAACCCTAAATTCTAAATCCCGAACTCTTAAACCTAAAATCCAATACCCTAAAACCTAAACCCAAATTCCTAAACCCTAAACTCAAAACTCGAAACCCACGAACCCTACTCCATAGACCATAAACCCTAAACCAAAAATTATAAATGCGAAACCATAAACCCTAAACCCTAAACCCAAAACCCTAACCATAAACCCTAAGTCCAAATCCCTACACCCTAAACCCTAAACCATTAATCCTAAACCCTAAGACTAAACCCTAAACACTAAATGCTAAGTCCAAATTCTAAAACCTAAACCCTAAACCCTAAACGTTAAACTTTAACCCTAAAAGGTAAACTACAAACCCTAAATCCTAACCTTAAACCCTAAACCCTAAACCCTTAATCCTATACTCAAAACACTAAACCCTAAACCCTAAACCCTATATTCTAAATCCCAAACTCTTAACCTAAACCCTAAACCCTAATACAAAAACCTTAAATCTTAACCCCTAAACATTAAACTCTAAACCATAGACCCTAAACCCTAAACTCTAAACACTAAATCATATACCCCTTAATCCTAAACACTAAACCATAAACCCTAAACAATAAATGCTAAACCCTAAACCTTGAACTCTAAACCCTGAACAATAACCCTAAACCTAAACCCTAAACTCTAAACCTTACACCTAAAACACTAAACCATTAATCCTGAACCCTAAACCTAAACACTCAACACTAAACCTTAAAGCCTAAACCCTAAATTCCAAACTCTTAACCCTAAAACAGTAATCCTACACCCTAAACCTAACACTAAACACTAAACCTTTAAGTCTAAACCCTAAATTCTAAACCCTAAACCCTAAACCCTAAATCCTAAACTCTGAACTTCAAACACTAAACCATTAACCCTAAACCTTTACCCCAAAACCATATCCTAAACCCTTAAACCCTAAACACAAAATCATAAACTCTAAACCCAAAACCTTAAACCCTAAACCCTAAACCCAAAACCCAAAACCCTAGACCCTAAACCCTAAACCTAAACCCTAAACCCTAAATCCTAAACTTTAAAACTTAAACCCTAAACACTAATCCCAAAACCCTAAACCCTAAATGCTAAACCCTAACCAAAAATCCTAGACATGAAACCCTAAATCTAAATGCTAAACTTGTAACCCTAAACCCTAAACCCTAAACCCTAAACCTAAACCATTAATCATAAACCCTAAACCTAAACCTTAAACCCTAAACCCCAAATCCAGAATCTAAACACAAAACCCTAAACCTTACACCCTAAATCCTAAACTCTAAACCCTAAACACTAACTGTAACCCTTTAACCCTAAACCGTAAATTATAAACCCTAAACCCTTATCTTAAACCCTAAATGCTAAACCCTAAACCCAAACCCTAAACCCTAAACTCAAAATACTAAACCCTACACCCTAAATTTTAAATCCCAAACTCTTAACCCTAAACCGCAAACCCTAAACACTAAACTTGGAACCCTAAACCCTAAACCCTAAAACCTAAACCCTAAACCCTAACCCTAAACCCTAAACCTAAATCCTACACCTTAAACTCTAATGCCTTAACTCTAAATCCTAAACCCTAAACCCTAAAACCTAAACCTTAAACCTAAACCCTAAATCTTAAACTTAAACCCTAAACTCTAAACATGCAAATCCTAAACCCTAACCTTAAACCCTAAACCCTAAATCCTAAACCCTTAATCCTAAACTCAAAATTCTAAACCCTAAATCCTAAACCCTATATTCAAAATCCCAAACTCATAACCTAAACCCTAAACACCAAACCCTAAACCCTAACACATAAACCCTAAATATTAACCCCTAAACCTTAAACCCTAAACCATAGATTCTATATACTAAACTCTAATCACTAAATCCTAAACCCTAAACCATATATTCTAAATCCCAAACTCTTAACCTAAACCCTAAACCCCAAACCCCAAAACCTAATACATAAACTCTAAATCATAACCCCTAAACCATAAACCTTAAACCATAGATCCTCAACCCTCAACTCTAAACCCTAAACCATCAAACATAAACCTTTAACCCTAAACTCTAAACACTAAACAATAAACCATAAACCCTAAACAATAAACCCTAAACCTTAAACCTTAAACTCTAAACCCTAAACCATAATCCTAAACCTAAACCCTAAACTCTAAACCTTACACCCAAAACTCTAAACCCTAAACCATTAATCCTAAACCCTAAACCTAAACACTCAAAACTAAACCTTAAAGCCTAAACCCTAAATTCAAATCTCTAAACCCTAAACCATTAATCCTAAACCCTAAACCTAACACTAAACACTAAACCCTTAAGCCTAAACCCTAAATTCCAAACTCTAAACCCTAACCCCTTACCCCTAAAACAAACCCTAAACACCTAAACCCAAAACCCTAAACCCCAAACCCTAAAACCTAAACCCTAAACCTTAACCCTAAACACTAAACCCTAAACCCTAAACCTAAAATCATAAATTCTAAACCCAAAACCCTAAGCCCTAAACCCTAAACCCACAACCCTAGACCCTAAACCCACAACCCTAAACACTAAACTCGAACCCTAAACCCTAAACCCTAAAACCTAAACCCTAAACGTAACCCTAAACCCTAAACCAAAATCCTACACCCTATACTCTAATGCCTAAACTCTAAATCCTAAACCCTAAACCCTAAAACCTAAACCCTAAACCTAAACCCTAAATCTTAAACTTAAACCCTAAACCCTAATTTGTAAACCCTAACTTCCTAACCTTAAACCCTAAACTCTAAACCCTAAATCTTAAACCTTGAACCCTAAACTCTAAACCTTGAACCCTAAACTCTAAACCCTAATCCCTAAACACCAAACCCTAAATCCTAAACTCTAAACCCTAAACCCTAACTATAAACCAAAAACCCTATACCATAATCCTTAAACCGTAAATTCTAACCCCAAAACCTAAATACTAAACCCTATGTCCTAAACCCTAAACCCTGAACCTTAAACCTTAAACCCTAAACCCTAAACCCTAACCCTAAACCCTAAACGCAAAACCCTAGACACAAAACCCTAAAGCTAAATGCTAAACTTGGAACCCTAAACCCTAAACCTAAACCATTAATCATAAACCCTAAACCCCAAACTCCAATCTAATCCCAAAACCCTAAACCTTAAACCCTAAATCCTAAACTGTAAACCCTAAACACTAACTGTAATCCTTTAACCCTAAATCGTAAATTATAAACCATAAACCCTAATCTTAAACACTAAACCCTGAACCCTAAACCCTAAACCCTAAACTTAAAACACTAAACCCTAAACCCTAAATTCCGAATCCCGAACTCTTAAAACTAAACCTTAAAGCCTAAACCCAAAATTCAAAACTCTAAACCCTAAACCATTAATCCTAAACCATAAACCTAACACAAAACACTATACCCTTAAGCCTTAACACTAAATTCCATACTCTAAACCCTAAACCCTAAACCCTAAACCCTAATCACTAAATCGTAAACCCTAAACCATATATTCTAAATCCCAAACTCTGAACCTAAACCCTAAACCCCAAACCCTAAAACCTAATACATAAACCCTAAATGTTAACCCCTAAACCTTAAACCTTAAACCATAGATCCTAAACCCTCAACTCTAAACCCTAAACCCTAAATCATATACCCCTTAACCCTAAACTCTAAACCCTAAGCAATAAACCACAAACCCTAAACAATAAACCCTAAACCTTAAACCTTAAACTCTAAACCCTACACCATAATCCTAAACCTAAACCCTAAACTCTAAACCTTACACCCAAAACTCTAAACCTTAAACCATTAATACTAAACCCTAAACCTAAACACTCAAAACTAAACCTTAAAGCCTAAACCCTAAATTCAAAACTCTAAACCCTAAACCATTAATCCTAAACCCTAAACCTAACACTAAACACTAAACCCTTAAGCCTAAACCCTAAATTCCAAACTCTAAACCCTAACCCCTTACCCTAAACCAAACCCTAAACCCCTAAACCCAAAACCCTAAACCCCAAACCCTAAAACCTAAAGCCTAAACCCTAACCCTAAACTCTAAACCCTAAACCCTAAACCTAAAATCATTAATTTAAACCCAAAACCCAAAGCCCTAAACCCTAAACCCAAAACCCTAGACCCTAAACCCTAAACCCTAAACACTAAACTTGGAACCCTAAACCCTAAACCCTAAAACCTAAACCCTAAACCCTAACCCTAAACCCTAAACCTAAATCCTACACCCTAAACTCTAATGCCTTAACTCTAAATCCTAAACCCTAAACCCTAAAACCTAAACCTTAAACCTTAACCCTAAATCTTAAACTTAAATCCTAAACTCTAAACATGCAAATCCTAAACCCTAACCTTAAACCCTAAACCCTAAATCCTAAACCCTTAATCCTAAACTCAAAATTCTAAACCCTAAATCCTAAACCCTATATTCAAAATCCCAAACTCATAACCTAAACCCTAAACACCAAACCCTAAACCCTAACACATAAACCCTAAATCTTAACCCCTAAACCTTAAATCCTAAACCATAGACCCTAAATACTAAACTCTAATCACTAAATCCTAAACCCTAAACCATATATTCTAAATCCCAAACTCTTAACCTAAACCCTAAACCCCAAACCCCAAAACCTAATACATAAACTCTAAATCATAACCCCTAAACCTTAAACCTTAAACCATAGATCCTAAACCCTCAACTCTAAACCCTAAACCCTAAAACATATACCCCTTAACCCAAAACTCTAAACCATAAACAACAAACCATAAACCCTAAACAAAAAAACCTAAACCTTAAACCATAAACTCTAAACCCTAAACCATAATCCTAAACCTAAACCCTAAACTCTAAACCTTACACCCAAAACTCTAAACCCTAAACCATTAATCCTAAACCCTAAACCTAAACACTCAAAACTAAACCTTAAAGCCAAAACCGTAAATTCAAAACTCTAAACCCTAAACCATTAATCCTAAACCCTAAACCTAACACTAAACACTAAACCCTTAAGCCTAAACCCTAAATTCCAAACTCTAAACCCTAACCCCTTACCCCTAAAACAAACCCTAAACACCTAAACCCAAAACCCTAAACCCCAAACCCTAAAACCTAAACCCTAAACCTTAACCCTAAACACTAAACCCTAAACCCTAAACCTAAAATCATATATTCTAAACCCTAAACCCTAAGCCCTAAACCCTAAACCCAAAACCCTACACCCTAAACCCTAAACCATAAACACTAAACCTTGAACCCTAAACCCTAAACCCTAAAACCTAAACCCTAAAACATAACCCTAAACCCTAAACCTAAATCCTACACCCTAAACTCTAATGCATAAACTCTAAATCCTAAACCCTAAACCCTAAAACCTAAACCCTAAACCTAAACCCTAAATCTTAAACTTAAACCCTAAACCCTAATTTGTAAACCCTAACTTCCTAACCTTAAACCCTAAACTCTAAACCCTAAAGCTTAAACTCTTGAACCCTAAACTCTAAACCTTGAACCCTAAACTCTAAACCCTAATCCCTAACACCAAACCCTAAATCCTAAACTCTAAACCCTAAACCCTAACTATAAACCAAAAACCCTATACCATAATCCTTAAACCGTAAATTCTAACCCCAAAACCTAAATACTAAACCCTATGTCCTAAACCCTAAACCCTGAACCTTAAACCCTAAACCCTAAACCCTAAACCCTAACCCTAAACCCTAAACCCAAAACCCTAGACACAAAACCCTAAAGCTAAATGCTAAACTTGGAACCCTAAACCCTAAACCTAAACCATTAATCATAAACCCTAAACCCCAAATCCAGAATCTAAACCCAAAACCCTAAACCTTAAACCCTAAATCCTAAACTCTAAACCCTAAACACTAACTGTAAGCCTTTAACCCTAAATTGTAAATTATAAGCCCTAAACCCTATTCTTAAACCCTAAACCCTAAACCCTAAACCCTAAACCCTAAACTTAAAACACTAAACCCTAAACCCTAAATTCTAAATCCCGAACTCTTAAACCTAAAATCCAATACCCTAAAACCTAAACCCAAATTCCTAAACCCTAAACTCAAAACTCGAAACCCACGAACCCTACTCCATAGACCATAAACCCTAAACCAAAAATTATAAATGCGAAACCATAAACCCTAAACCCTAAACCCAAAACCCTAACCATAAACCCTAAGTCCAAATCCCTACACCCTAAACCCTAAACCATTAATCCTAAACCCTAAGACTAAACCCTAAACACTAAATGCTAAGTCCAAATTCTAAAACCTAAACCCTAAACCCTAAACGTTAAACTTTAACCCTAAAAGGTAAACTACAAACCCTAAATCCTAACCTTAAACCCTAAACCCTAAACCCTTAATCCTATACTCAAAACACTAAACCCTAAACCCTAAACCCTATATTCTAAATCCCAAACTCTTAACCTAAACCCTAAACCCTAATACAAAAACCTTAAATCTTAACCCCTAAACATTAAACTCTAAACCATAGACCCTAAACCCTAAACTCTAAACACTAAATCATATACCCCTTAATCCTAAACACTAAACCATAAACCCTAAACAATAAATGCTAAACCCTAAACCTTGAACTCTAAACCCCAACAATAACCCTAAACCTAAACCCTAAACTCTAAACCTTACACCTAAAACACTAAACCATTAATCCCAACCCTAAACCTAAACACTCAACACTAAACCTTAAAGCCTAAACCCTAAATTCCAAACTCTTAACCCTAAAACAATAATCCTACACCCTAAACCTAACACTAAACACTAAACCCTTAAGTCTAAACCCTAAATTCTAAACCCTAAACCCTAAACCCTAAATCCTAAACTCAACTTCAAACACTAAACCATTAACCCTAAACCTTTACCCCAAAACCATATCCTAAACCCTTAAACCCTAAACACAAAATCATAAACTCTAAACCCAAAACCTTAAACCCTAAACCCTAAACCCAAAACCCAAAACCCTAGACCCTAAACCCTAAACCTAAACCCTAAACCCTAAATCCTAAACTTTAAAACTTAAACCCTAAACACTAATCCCAAAACCCTAAACCCTAAATGCTAAACCCTAACCAAAAATCCTAGACATGAAACCCTAAATCTAAATGCTAAACTTGTAACCCTAAACCCTAAACCCTAAACCCTAAACCTAAACCATTAATCATAAACCCTAAACCTAAACCTTAAACCCTAAACCCCAAATCCAGAATCTAAACACAAAACCCTAAACCTTACACCCTAAATCCTAAACTCTAAACCCTAAACACTAACTGTAACCCTTTAACCCTAAACCGTAAATTATAAACCCTAAACCCTTATCTTAAACCCTAAATGCTAAACCCTAAACCCAAACCCTAAACCCTAAACTCAAAATACTAAACCCTACACCCTAAATTTTAAATCCCAAACTCTCAACCCTAAACCGCAAACCCTAAACACTAAACTTGGAACCCTAAACCCTAAACCCTAAAACCTAAACCCTAAACCCTAACCCTAAACCCTAAACCTAAATCCTACACCTTAAACTCTAATGCCTTAACTCTAAATCCTAAACCCTAAACCCTAAAACCTAAACCTTAAACCTAAACCCTAAATCTTAAACTTAAACCCTAAACTCTAAACATGCAAATCCTAAACCCTAACCTTAAACCCTAAACCCTAAATCCTAAACCCTTAATCCTAAACTCAAAATTCTAAACCCTAAATCCTAAACCCTATATTCAAAATCCCAAACTCATAACCTAAACCCTAAACACCAAACCCTAAACCCTAACACATAAACCCTAAATATTAACCCCTAAACCTTAAACCCTAAACCATAGACCCTAAATACTAAACTCTAATCACTAAATCCTAAACCCTAAACCATATATTCTAAATCCCAAACTCTTAACCTAAACCCTAAACCCCAAACCCCAAAACCTAATACATAAACTCTAAATCATAACCCCTAAACCTTAAACCTTAAACCATAGATCCTCAACCCTCAACTCTAAACCCTAAACCCTAAAACATAAACACCTTAACCCTAAACTCAAAACAATAAAAAATAAACAATAAACCCTAAACAATAAACCCTAAACCTTAAACCTTAAACTCTAAACCCTAAACCATAATCCTAAACCTAAACCCTAAACTCTAAACCTTACACCCAAAACTCTAAACCCTAAACCATTAATCCTAAACCCTAAACCTAAACACTCAAAACTAAACCTTAAAGCCTAAACCCTAAATTCAAAACTCTAAACCCTAAACCATTAATCCTAAACCCTAAACCTAACACTAAACACTAAACCCTTAAGCCTAAACCCTAAATTCCAAACTCTAAACCCTAACCCCTTACCCCTAAAACAAACCCTAAACACCTAAACCCGAAACCCTAAACCCCAAACCCTAAAACCTAAACCCTAAACCTTAACCCTAAACACTAAACCCTAAACCCTAAACCTAAAATCATAAATTCTAAACCCAAAACCCTAAGCCCTAAACCCTAAACCCGAAACCCTAGACCCTAAACCCAAAACCCTAAACACTAAACCTGGAACCCTAAACCCTAAACCCTAAAACCTAAACCCTAAAACGTAACCCTAAACTCCTAAACCTAAATCCTACACCCTATACTCTAATGCCTAAACTCTAAATCCTAAACCCTAAACCCTAAAACCTAAACCCTAAACCTAAACCCTAAATCTTAAACTTAAACCCTAAACCCTAATTTGTAAACCCTAACTTCCTAACCTTAAACCCTAAACTCTAAACCCTAAATCTTAAACCTTGAACCCTAAACTTAAACTGAACCCTAAACTCTAAACCCTAATCCCTAAACACCAAACCCTAAATCCTAAATCTAAACCCTAAACCATAACTATAAACCAAAAACCCTATACCATAATCCTTAAACCGTAAATTCTAACCCCAAAACCTAAATACTAAACCCTATGTCCTAAACCCTAAACCCTGAACCTTAAACCTTAAACCCTAAACCCTAAACCCTAACCCTAAACCCTAAACGCAAAACCCTAGACACAAAACCCTAAAGCTAAATGCTAAACTTGGATCCCTAAACCCTAAACCTACACCAGTAATCATACACCCTAAACCCCAAATCCAATCTAAAACCCAAAACCCTAAACCTTAAACCCTAAATCCTAAACTCTAAACCCTAAACACTAATCGTAAGCCTTTAACCCTAAATTGTAAATTATAAACCCTACACCCTATTCTTAAACTCCAAACCCTAAACCCTAAACTCCTAAACCCTAAACCCTAAACCCTAAATTCAATCCCGAACTCTTAAAACTAAACCTTAAAGCCTAAACCCAAAATTCAAAACTCTAAACCCTAAACCATTAATCCTAAACCATAAACCTAACACAAAACACTATACCTTAAGCCTTAACACTAAATTCCATACTCTAAACCCTAAACCCTAAACCCTAAACCCTAATCACTAAATCGTAAACCCTAAACCATATATTCTAAATCCCAAACTCTGAACCTAAACCCTAAACCCCAAACCCTAAAACCTAATACATAAACCCTAAATGTTAACCCCAAACCTTAAACCTTAAACCATAGATCCTAAACACTCAACTCTAAACCCTAAACCCTAAATCATATACCCCTTAACCCTAAACTCTAAACCCTAAGCAATAAACCACAAACCCTAAACAATAAACCCTAAACCTTAAACCTTAAACTCTAAACCCTACACCATAATCCTAAACCTAAACCCTAAACTCTAAACCTTACACCCAAAACTCTAAACCTTAAACCATTAATACTAAACCCTAAACCTAAACACTCAAAACTAAACCTTAAAGCCTAAACCCTAAATTCAAAACTCTAAACCCTAAACCATTAATCCTAAACCCTAAACCTAACACTAAACACTAAACCCTTAAGCCTAAACCCTAAATTCCAAACTCTAAACCCTAACCCTTACCCCTAAACCAAACCCTAAACCCCTAAACCCAAAACCCTAAACCCCAAACCCTAAAACCTAAAGCCTAAACCCTAACCCTAAACACTAAACCCTAAACCCTAAACCTAAAATCATTAATTCTAAACCCAAAACCCAAAGCCCTAAACCCTAAACCCAAAACCCTAGACCCTAAACCCTAAACCCTAAACACTAAACTTGGAACCCTAAACCCTAAACCCTAAAACCTAAACCCTAAACCCTAACCCTAAACCCTAAACCTAAATCCTACACCCTAAACTCTAATGCCTTAACTCTAAATCCTAAACCCTAAACCCTAAAACCTAAACCTTAAACCTTAACCCTAAATCTTAAACTTAAATCCTAAACTCTAAACATGCAAATCCTAAACCCTAACCTTAAACCCTAAACCCTAAATCCTAAACCCTTAATCCTAAACTCAAAATTCTAAACCCTAAATCCTAAACCCTATATTCAAAATCCCAAACTCATAACCTAAACCCTAAACACCAAACCCTAAACCCTAACACATAAACCCTAAATCTTAACCCCTAAACCTTAAATCCTAAACCATAGACCCTAAATACTAAACTCTAATCACTAAATCCTAAACCCTAAACCATATATTCTAAATCCCAAACTCTTAACCTAAACCCTAAACCCCAAACCCCAAAACCTAATACATAAACTCTAAATCATAACCCCTAAACCTTAAACCTTAAACCATAGATCCTAAACCCTCAACTCTAAACCCTAAACCCTAAAACATATACCCCTTAACCCTAAACTCTAAACCCTAAACAACAAACCATAAACCCTAAACAATAAACCCTAAACCTTAAACCATAAACTCTAAACCCTAAACCATAATCCTAAACCTAAACCCTAAACTCTAAACCTTACACCCAAAACTCTAAACCCTAAACCATTAATCCTAAACCCTAAACCTAAACACTCAAAACTAAACCTTAAAGCCAAAACCGTAAATTCAAAACTCTAAACCCTAAACCATTAATCCTAAACCCTAAACCTAACACTAAACACTAAACCCTTAAGCCTAAACCCTAAATTCCAAACTCTAAACCCTAACCCCTTACCCCTAAAACAAACCCTAAACACCTAAACCCAAAACCCTAAACCCCAAACCCTAAAACATAAAACAAAAACCTTAAAACTAAACCATAAACCCTAAACCCTAAACCGAAAATCATAAATTCTAAACCCAAACCCTAAGCCCTAAACCCTAAACCCAAAACCTAGACCCTAAACCCTAAACCCTAAACACTAAACTCGAACCCTAAACCCTAAACCCTAAAACCTAAACCCTAAAACATAACCCCAAACCCTAAACCTAAATCCTACACCCTAAACTCTAATGCATAAACTCTAAATCCTAAACCCTAAACCCTAAAACCTAAACCCTAAACCTAAACCCTAAATCTTAAACTTAAACCCTAAACCCTAATTTGTAAACCCTAACTTCCTAACCTTAAACCCTAAACTCTAAACCCTAAATCTTAAACCTTGAACCCTAAACTCTTAAACCTTGAACCCTAAACTCTAAACCCTAATCCCTAACACCAAACCCTAAATCCTAAACTCTAAACCCTAAACCCTAACTATAAACCAAAAACCCTATACCATAATCCTTAAACCGTAAATTCTAACCCCAAAACCTAAATACTAAACCCTATGTCCTAAACCCTAAACCCTGAACCTTAAACCCTAAACCCTAAACCCTAAACCCTAACCCTAAACCCTAAACCCAAAACCCTAGACACAAAACCCTAAAGCTAAATGCTAAACTTGGAACCCTAAACCCTAAACCTAAACCATTAATCATAAACCCTAAACCCCAAATCCAGAATCTAAACCCAAAACCCTAAACCTTAAACCCTAAATCCTAAACTCTAAACCCTAAACACTAACTGTAAGCCTTTAACCCTAAATTGTAAATTATAAGCCCTAAACCCTATTCTTAAACCCTAAACCCTAAACCCTAAACCCTAAACCCTAAACTTAAAACACTAAACCCTAAACCCTAAATTCTAAATCCCAACTCTTAAACCTAAAATCCAATACCCTAAAACCTAAACCCAAATTCCTAAACCCTAAACTCAAAACTCAAACCCACTAACCCTACTCCATGCACTATAAACCCTAAACCAAAAATTATAAATGCGAAACCATAAACCCTAAACCCTAAACCCAAAACCCTAACCATAAACCCTAAGTCCAAATCCCTACACCCTAAACCCTAAACCATTAATCCTAAACCCTAAGACTAAACCCTAAACACTAAATGCTAAGTCCAAATTCTAAAACCTAAACCCTAAACCCTAAACGTTAAACTTTAACCCTAAAAGGTAAACTACAAACCCTAAATCCTAACCTTAAACCCTAAACCCTAAACCCTTAATCCTATACTCAAAACACTAAACCCTAAACCCTAAACCCTATATTCTAAATCCCAAACTCTTAACCTAAACCCTAAACCCTAATACAAAACCTTAAATCTTAACCCCTAAACATTAAATCCTAAACAATATACCATAAACACTAAACTCTAAACACTAAATCATATACCCCTTAATCCTAAACACTAAACCATAAACCCTAAACAATAAATGCTAAACCCTAAACCTTGAACTCTAAACCCTGAACAATAACCCTAAACCTAAACCCTAAACTCTAAACCTTACACCTAAAACACTAAACCATTAATCCTGAACCCTAAACCTAAACACTCAACACTAAACCTTAAAGCCTAAACCCTAAATTCCAAACTCTTAACCCTAAAACAGTAATCCTACACCCTAAACCTAACACTAAACACTAAACCTTTAAGTCTAAACCCTAAATTCTAAACCCTAAACCCTAAACCCTAAATCCTAAACTCTGAACTTCAAACACTAAACCATTAACCCTAAACCTTTACCCCAAAACCATATCCTAAACCCTTAAACCCTAAACACAAAATCATAAACTCTAAACCCAAAACCTTAAACCCTAAACCCTAAACCCAAAACCCAAAACCCTAGACCCTAAACCCTAAACCTAAACCCTAAACCCTAAATCCTAAACTTTAAAACTTAAACCCTAAACACTAATCCCAAAACCCTAAACCCTAAATGCTAAACCCTAACCAAAAATCCTAGACATGAAACCCTAAATCTAAATGCTAAACTTGTAACCCTAAACCCTAAACCCTAAACCCTAAACCTAAACCATTAATCATAAAACCCTAACTTTTAACATAAACCCTAAACCCCAAATCCAGAATCTAAACACAAACCACTAAACCTTACACCCTAAATCCTAAACTCTAAACCCTAAACACTAACTGTAACCCTTTAACCCTAAACCGTAAATTATAAACCCTAAACCCTTATCTTAAACCCTAAATGCTAAACCCTAAACCCAAACCCTAAACCCTAAACTCAAAATACTAAACCCTACACCCTAAATTTTAAATCCCAAACTCTCAACCCTAAACCGCAAACCCTAAACACTAAACTTGGAACCCTAAACCCTAAACCCTAAAACCTAAACCCTAAACCCTAACCCTAAACCCTAAACCTAAATCCTACACCTTAAACTCTAATGCCTTAACTCTAAATCCTAAACCCTAAACCCTAAAACCTAAACCTTAAACCTAAACCCTAAATCTTAAACTTAAACCCTAAACTCTAAACATGCAAATCCTAAACCCTAACCTTAAACCCTAAACCCTAAATCCTAAACCCTTAATCCTAAACTCAAAATTCTAAACCCTAAATCCTAAACCCTATATTCAAAATCCCAAACTCATAACCTAAACCCTAAACACCAAACCCTAAACCCTAACACATAAACCCTAAATATTAACCCCTAAACCTTAAACCCTAAACCATAGACCTAAATACTAAACTCTAATCACTAAATCCTAAACCCTAAACCATATATTCTAAATCCCAAACTCTTAACCTAAACCCTAAACCCCAAACCCCAAAACCTAATACATAAACTCTAAATCATAACCCCTAAACCTTAAACCTTAAACCATAGATCCTCAACCCTCAACTCTAAACCCTAAACCCTAAAACATATACCCCTTAACCCTAAACTCTAAACCCTAAACAATAAACCATAAACCCTAAACAATAAACCCTAAACCTTAAACCTTAAACTCTAAACCCTAAACCATAATCCTAAACCTAAACCCTAAACTCTAAACCTTACACCCAAAACTCTAAACCCTAAACCATTAATCCTAAACCCTAAACCTAAACACTCAAAACTAAACCTTAAAGCCTAAACCCTAAATTCAAAACTCTAAACCCTAAACCATTAATCCTAAACCCTAAACCTAACACTAAACACTAAACCCTTAAGCCTAAACCCTAAATTCCAAACTCTAAACCCTAACCCCTTACCCCTAAAACAAACCCTAAACACCTAAACCCAAAACCCTAAACCCCAAACCCTAAAACCTAAACCCTAAACCTTAACCCTAAACACTAAACCCTAAACCCTAAACCTAAAATCATAAATTCTAAACCCAAAACCCTAAGCCCTAAACCCTAAACCCGAAACCCTAGACCCTAAACCCAAAACCCTAAACACTAAACCTGGAACCCTAAACCCTAAACCCTAAAACCTAAACCCTAAAACGTAACCCTAAACCCTAAACCTAAATCCTACACCCTATACTCTAATGCCTAAACTCTAAATCCTAAACCCTAAACCCTAAAACCTAAACCCTAAACCTAAACCCTAAATCTTAAACTTAAACCCTAAACCCTAATTTGTAAACCCTAACTTCCTAACCTTAAACCCTAAACTCTAAACCCTAAATCTTAAACCTTGAACCCTAAACTCTTAAACCTTGAACCCTAAACTCTAAACCCTAATCCCTAAACACCAAACCCTAAATCCTAAACTCTAAACCCTAAACCCTAACTATAAACCAAAAACCCTATACCATAATCCTTAAACCGTAAATTCTAACCCCAAAACCTAAATACTAAACCCTATGTCCTAAACCCTAAACCCCAACCTTAAACCTTAAACCCTAAACCCTAAACCCTAACCCTAAACCCTAAACGCAAACCCTAGACAAAACCCTAAAGCTAAATGCTAAACTTGGAACCCTAAACCCTAAACCTAAACCATTAATCATAAACCCTAAACCCCAAATCCAATCTAAACCCAAAACCCTAAACCTTAAACCCTAAATCCTAAACTCTAAACCCTAAACACTAACTGTAAGCCTTTAACCCTAAATTGTAAATTATAAACCCTACACCCTATTCTTAAACCCTAAACCCTAAACCCTAAACCCTAAACCCTAAACCCTAAATTCCGAATCCCGAACTCTTAAAACTAAACCTTAAAGCCTAAACCCAAAATTCAAAACTCTAAACCCTAAACCATTAATCCTAAACCATAAACCTAACACAAAACACTATACCCTTAAGCCTTAACACTAAATTCCATACTCTAAACCCTAAACCCTAAACCCTAAACCCTAATCACTAAATCGTAAACCCTAAACCATATATTCTAAATCCCAAACTCTGAACCTAAACCCTAAACCCCAAACCCTAAAACCTAATACATAAACCCTAAATGTTAACCCCTAAACCTTAAACCTTAAACCATAGATCCTAAACCCTCAACTCTAAACCCTAAACCCTAAATCATATACCCCTTAACCCTAAACTCTAAACCCTAAGCAATAAACCACAAACCCTAAACAATAAACCCTAAACCTTAAACCTTAAACTCTAAACCCTACACCATAATCCTAAACCTAAACCCTAAACTCTAAACCTTACACCCAAAACTCTAAACCTTAAACCATTAATACTAAACCCTAAACCTAAACACTCAAAACTAAACCTTAAAGCCTAAACCCTAAATTCAAAACTCTAAACCCTAAACCATTAATCCTAAACCCTAAACCTAACACTAAACACTAAACCCTTAAGCCTAAACCCTAAATTCCAAACTCTAAACCCTAACCCCTTACCCCTAAACCAAACCCTAAACCCCTAAACCCAAAACCCTAAACCCCAAACCCTAAAACCTAAAGCCTAAACCCTAACCCTAAACACTAAACCCTAAACCCTAAACCTAAAATCATTAATTCTAAACCCAAAACCCAAAGCCCTAAACCCTAAACCCAAAACCCTAGACCCTAAACCCTAAACCCTAAACACTAAACTTGGAACCCTAAACCCTAAACCCTAAAACCTAAACCCTAAACCCTAACCCTAAACCCTAAACCTAAATCCTACACCCTAAACTCTAATGCCTTAACTCTAAATCCTAAACCCTAAACCCTAAAACCTAAACCTTAAACCTTAACCCTAAATCTTAAACTTAAATCCTAAACTCTAAACATGCAAATCCTAAACCCTAACCTTAAACCCTAAACCCTAAATCCTAAACCCTTAATCCTAAACTCAAAATTCTAAACCCTAAATCCTAAACCCTATATTCAAAATCCCAAACTCATAACCTAAACCCTAAACACCAAACCCTAAACCCTAACACATAAACCCTAAATCTTAACCCCTAAACCTTAAATCCTAAACCATAGACCCTAAATACTAAACTCTAATCACTAAATCCTAAACCCTAAACCATATATTCTAAATCCCAAACTCTTAACCTAAACCCTAAACCCCAAACCCCAAAACCTAATACATAAACTCTAAATCATAACCCCTAAACCTTAAACCTTAAACCATAGATCCTAAACCCTCAACTCTAAACCCTAAACCCTAAAACATATACCCCTTAACCCTAAACTCTAAACCCTAAACAACAAACCATAAACCCTAAACAATAAACCCTAAACCTTAAACCTTAAACTCTAAACCCTAAACCATAATCCTAAACCTAAACCCTAAACTCTAAACCTTACACCCAAAACTCTAAACCCTAAACCATTAATCCTAAACCCTAAACCTAAACACTCAAAACTAAACCTTAAAGCCAAAACCCTAAATTCAAAACTCTAAACCCTAAACCATTAATCCTAAACCCTAAACCTAACACTAAACACTAAACCCTTAAGCCTAAACCCTAAATTCCAAACTCTAAACCCTAACACCTTACCCCTAAAACAAACCCTAAACACCTAAACCCAAAACCCTAAACCCCAAACCCTAAAACCTAAACCCTAAACCTTAACCCTAAACACTAAACCCTAAACCCTAAACCTAAAATCATAAATTCTAAACCCAAAACCCTAAGCCCTAAACCCTAAACCCAAAACCCTAGACCCTAAACCCTAAACCCTAAACACTAAACCTGGAACCCTAAACCCTAAACCCTAAAACCTAAACCCTAAAACATAACCCTAAACCCTAAACCTAAATCCTACACCCTAAACTCTAATGCATAAACTCTAAATCCTAAACCCTAAACCCTAAAACCTAAACCCTAAACCTAAACCCTAAATCTTAAACTTAAACCCTAAACCCTAATTTGTAAACCCTAACTTCCTAACCTTAAACCCTAAACTCTAAACCCTAAATCTTAAACCTTGAACCCTAAACTCTTAAACCTTGAACCCTAAACTCTAAACCCTAATCCCTAACACCAAACCCTAAATCCTAAACTCTAAACCCTAAACCCTAACTATAAACCAAAAACCCTATACCATAATCCTTAAACCGTAAATTCTAACCCCAAAACCTAAATACTAAACCCTATGTCCTAAACCCTAAACCCTGAACCTTAAACCCTAAACCCTAAACCCTAAACCCTAACCCTAAACCCTAAACCCAAAACCCTAGACACAAAACCCTAAAGCTAAATGCTAAACTTGGAACCCTAAACCCTAAACCTAAACCATTAATCATAAACCCTAAACCCCAAATCCAGAATCTAAACCCAAAACCCTAAACCTTAAACCCTAAATCCTAAACTCTAAACCCTAAACACTAACTGTAAGCCTTTAACCCTAAATTGTAAATTATAAGCCCTAAACCCTATTCTTAAACCCTAAACCCTAAACCCTAAACCCTAAACCCTAAACTTAAAACACTAAACCCTAAACCCTAAATTCTAAATCCCGAACTCTTAAACCTAAAATCCAATACCCTAAAACCTAAACCCAAATTCCTAAACCCTAAACTCAAAACTCGAAACCCACGAACCCTACTCCATAGACCATAAACCCTAAACCAAAAATTATAAATGCGAAACCATAAACCCTAAACCCTAAACCCAAAACCCTAACCATAAACCCTAAGTCCAAATCCCTACACCCTAAACCCTAAACCATTAATCCTAAACCCTAAGACTAAACCCTAAACACTAAATGCTAAGTCCAAATTCTAAAACCTAAACCCTAAACCCTAAACGTTAAACTTAACCCTAAAAGGTAAACTACAAACCCTAAATCCTAACCTTAAACCCTAAACCCTAAACCCTTAATCCTATACTCAAAACACTAAACCCTAAACCCTAAACCCTATATTCTAAATCCCAAACTCTTAACCTAAACCCTAAACCCTAATACAAAAACCTTAAATCTTAACCCCTAAACATTAAACTCTAAACCATAGACCCTAAACCCTAAACTCTAAACACTAAATCATATACCCCTTAATCCTAAACACTAAACCATAAACCCTAAACAATAAATGCTAAACCCTAAACCTTGAACTCTAAACCCTGAACAATAACCCTAAACCTAAACCCTAAACTCTAAACCTTACACCTAAAACACTAAACCATTAATCCTGAACCCTAAACCTAAACACTCAACACTAAACCTTAAAGCCTAAACCCTAAATTCCAAACTCTTAACCCTAAAACAGTAATCCTACACCCTAAACCTAACACTAAACACTAAACCCTTAAGTCTAAACCCTAAATTCTAAACCCTAAACCCTAAACCCTAAATCCTAAACTCTGAACTTCAAACACTAAACCATTAACCCTAAACCTTTACCCCAAAACCATATCCTAAACCCTTAAACCCTAAACACAAAATCATAAACTCTAAACCCAAAACCTTAAACCCTAAACCCTAAACCCAAAACCCAAAACCCTAGACCCTAAACCCTAAACCTAAACCCTAAACCCTAAATCCTAAACTTTAAAACTTAAACCCTAAACACTAATCCCAAAACCCTAAACCCTAAATGCTAAACCCTAACCAAAAATCCTAGACATGAAACCCTAAATCTAAATGCTAAACTTGTAACCCTAAACCCTAAACCCTAAACCCTAAACCTAAACCATTAATCATAAACCCTAAACCTAAACCTTAAACCCTAAACCCCAAATCCAGAATCTAAACACAAACCCTAAACCTTACACCCTAAATCCTAAACTCTAAACCCTAAACACTAACTGTAACCCTTTAACCCTAAACCGTAAATTATAAACCCTAAACCCTTATCTTAAACCCTAAATGCTAAACCCTAAACCCAAACCCTAAACCCTAAACTCAAAATACTAAACCCTACACCCTAAATTTTAAATCCCAAACTCTTAACCCTAAACCGCAAACCCTAAACACTAAACTTGGAACCCTAAACCCTAAACCCCTAAAACCTAAACCCTAAACCCTAACCCTAAACTCCTAAACCTAAATCCTACACCTTAAACTCTAATGCCTTAACTCTAAATCCTAAACCCTAAACCCTAAAACCTAAACCTTAAACCTAAACCCTAAATCTTAAAATTAAACCCTAAACTCTAAACATGCAAATCCTAAACCCTAACCTTAAACCCTAAACCCTAAATCCTAAACCCTTAATCCTAAACTCAAAATTCTAAACCCTAAATCCTAAACCCTATATTCAAAATCCCAAACTCATAACCTAAACCCTAAACACCAAACCCTAAACCCTAACACATAAACCCTAAATATTAACCCCTAAACCTTAAACCCTAAACCATAGACCCTAAATACTAAACTCTAATCACTAAATCCTAAACCCTAAACCATATATTCTAAATCCCAAACTCTTAACCTAAACCCTAAACCCCAAACCCCAAAACCTAATACATAAACTCTAAATCATAACCCCTAAACCATAAACCTTAAACCATAGATCCTCAACCCTCAACTCTAAACCCTAAACCCTAAAACATATACCCCTTAACCCTAAACTCTAAACCCTAAACAATAAACCATAAACCCTAAACAATAAAACCCTAAACCTTAAACCTTAAACTCTAAACCCTAAACCATAATCCTAAACCTAAACCCTAAACTCTAAACCTTACACCCAAAACTCTAAACCCTAAACCATTAATCCTAAACCCTAAACCTAAACACTCAAAACTAAACCTTAAAGCCTAAACCCTAAATTCAAATCTCTAAACCCTAAACCATTAATCCTAAACCCTAAACCTAACACTAAACACTAAACCCTTAAGCCTAAACCCTAAATTCCAAACTCTAAACCCTAACCCTTACTCCTAAAAACAAACCCTAAACACCTAAACCCAAAACCCTAAACCCCAAACCCTAAAACCTAAACCCTAAACCTTAACCCTAAACACTAAACCCTAAACCCTAAACCTAAAATCATAAATTCTAAACCCAAAACCCTAAGCCCTAAACCCTAAACCCGAAACCCTAGACCCTAAACCCAAAACCCTAAACACTAAACCTGGAACCCTAAACCCTAAACCCTAAAACCTAAACCCTAAAACGTAACCCTAAACCCTAAACCTAAATCCTACACCCTATACTCTAATGCCTAAACTCTAAATCCTAAACCCTAAACCCTAAAACCTAAACCCTAAATCTTAAACTTAAACCCTAAACCCTAATTTGTAAACCCTAACTTCCTAACCTTAAACCCTAAACTCTAAACCCTAAATCTTAAACCTTGAACCCTAAACTCTTAAACCTTGAACCCTAAACTCTAAACCCTAATCCCTAAACACCAAACCCTAAATCCTAAACTCTAAACCCTAAACCCTAACTATAAACCAAAAACCCTATACCATAATCCTTAAACCGTAAATTCTAACCCCAAAACCTAAATACTAAACCCTATGTCCTAAACCCTAAACCCTGAACCTTAAACCTTAAACCCTAAACCCTAAACCCTAACCCTAAACCCTAAACGCAAAACCCTAGACACAAAACCCTAAAGCTAAAAGCTAAACTTGGAACCCTAAACCCTAAACCTAAACCATTAATCACAAACCCTAAACCCCAAATCCAGAATCTAATCCCAAAACCCTAAACCTTAAACCCTAAATCCTAAACTCTAAACCCTAAACACTAACTGTAAGCCTTTAACCCTAAATTGTAAATTATAAACCCTACACCCTATTCTTAAACCCTAAACCCTAAACCCTAAACTTAAAACACTAAACCCTAAACCCTAAATTCCGAATCCCGAACTCTTAAAACTAAACCTTAAAGCCTAAACCCAAAATTCAAAACTCTAAACCCTAAACCATTAATCCTAAACCATAAACCTAACACAAAACACTATACCCTTAAGCCTTAACACTAAATTCCATACTCTAAACCCTAAACCCTAAACCCTAAACCCTAATCACTAAATCGTAAACCCTAAACCATATATTCTAAATCCCAAACTCTGAACCTAAACCCTAAACCCCAAACCCTAAAACCTAATACATAAACCCTAAATGTTAACCCCTAAACCTTAAACCTTAAACCATAGATCCTAAACCCTCAACTCTAAACCCTAAACCCTAAATCATATACCCATTAACCCTAAACTCTAAACCCTAAGCAATAAACCACAAACCCTAAACAATAAACCCTAAACCTTAAACCTTAAACTCTAAACCCTACACCATAATCCTAAACCTAAACCCTAAACTCTAAACCTTACACCCAAAACTCTAAACCTTAAACCATTAATACTAAACCCTAAACCTAAACACTCAAAACTAAACCTTAAAGCCTAAACCCTAAATTCAAAACTCTAAACCCTAAACCATTAATCCTAAACCCTAAACCTAACACTAAACACTAAACCCTTAAGCCTAAACCCTAAATTCCAAACTCTAAACCCTAACCCTTACCCCTAAACCAAACCCTAAACCCCTAAACCCAAAACCCTAAACCCCAAACCCTAAAACCTAAAGCCTAAACCCTAACCCTAAACACTAAACCCTAAACCCTAAACCTAAAATCATTAATTCTAAACCCAAAACCCAAAGCCCTAAACCCTAAACCCAAAACCCTAGACCCTAAACCCTAAACCCTAAACACTAAACTTGGAACCCTAAACCCTAAACCCTAAAACCTAAACCCTAAACCCTAACCCTAAACCCTAAACCTAAATCCTACACCCTAAACTCTAATGCCTTAACTCTAAATCCTAAACCCTAAACCCTAAAACCTAAACCTTAAACCTTAACCCTAAATCTTAAACTTAAATCCTAAACTCTAAACATGCAAATCCTAAACCCTAACCTTAAACCCTAAACCCCAAATCCTAAACCCTTAATCCTAAACTCAAAATCATAACCCCTAAACCTTAAACCTTAAACCATAGATCCTAAACCTCAACTCTAAACCCTAAACCCTAAAACATATACCCTTAACCCTAAACTCTAAACCCTAAACAACAAACCATAACCCCTAAACCTTAAATCCTAAACCTTAAACCTTAAACTCTAAACCCTAAACCATAATCCTAAACCTAAACCCTCAATTCTAAACCTTACACCCAAAACTCTAAACCCTAAACCATTAATCCTAAACCCTAAACCTAAACACTCAAAACTAAACCTTAAAGCCAAAACCCTAAATTCAAAACTCTAAACCCTAAACCATTAATCCTAAACCCTAAACCTAACACTAAACACTAAACCCTTAAGCCTAAACCCTAAATTCCAAACTCTAAACCCTAACCCCTTACCCCTAAAACAAACCCTAAACACCTAAACCCAAAACCCTAAACCCCAAACCCTAAAACCTAAACCCTAAACCTTAACCCTAAACACTAAACCCTAAACCCTAAACCTAAAATCATAAATTCTAAACCCAAAACCCTAAGCCCTAAACCCTAAACCCAAAACCCTAGACCCTAAACACTAAACCTGGAACCCTAAACCCTAAACCCTAAAACCTAAACCCTAAAACATAACCCTAAACCCTAAACCTAAATCCTACACCCTAAACTCTAATGCATAAACTCTAAATCCTAAACCCTAAACCCTAAAACCTAAACCCTAAACCTAAACCCTAAATCTTAAACTTAAACCCTAAACCCTAATTTGTAAACCCTAACTTCCTAACCTTAAACCCTAAACTCTAAACCCTAAATCTTAAACCTAGAACCCTAAACTTAAACCTTGAACCCTAAACTCTAAACCCTAATCCCTAACACCAAACCCTAAATCCTAAACTCTAAACCCTAAACCCTAACTATAAACCAAAAACCCTATACCATAATCCTTAAACTGCAAATTCTAACCCCAAAAACTTAATACTAAACCCTATTTCCTAAACCCTAAACCCTTAACCTTAAACCCTAAACCCTAAACCCTAAACCCTAACCCTAAACCCTAAACCCAAAACCCTAGACACAAAACCCTAAAGCTAAATGCTAAACTTGGAACCCTAAACCCTAAACCTAAACCATTAATCATAAACCCTAAACCACAAATCCAGAATCTAAACCCAAAACCCAAAACCTTCAACCCTAAATACTAAACTCTAAAACCTAAACACTAACTGTAAGCCTTTAACCCTAAACCGTAAATTATAAACCCTAAACCCTAATCTTAAACCCTAAACCCTAAACCCTAAACCCTAAACCCTAAACTTAAAACACTAAACCCTAAACCCTAAAATCTAAATACCTAACACTTAAACCTAAAATCCAATACCCTAAAACCTAAACCCAAATTCCTAAACCCTAAACTCAAAACTCGAAACCCACGAACCCTACTCCATAGACCATAAACCCTAAACCAAAAATTATAAATGCGAAACCATAAACCCTAAACCCTAAACCCAAAACCCTAACCATAAACCCTAAGTCCAAATCCCTACACCCTAAACCCTAAACCATTAATCCTAAACCCTAAGACTAAACCCTAAACACTAAATGCTAAGTCCAAATTCTAAAACCTAAACCCTAAACCCTAAACGTTAAACTTTAACCCTAAAAGGTAAACTACAAACCCTAAATCCTAACCTTAAACCCTAAACCCTAAACCCTTAATCCTATACTCAAAACACTAAACCCTAAACCCTAAACCCTATATTCTAAATCCCAAACTCTTAACCTAAACCCTAAACCCTAATACAAAAACCTTAAATCTTAACCCCTAAACATTAAACTCTAAACCATAGACCCTAAACCCTAAACTCTAAACACTAAATCATATACCCCTTAATCCTAAACACTAAACCATAAACCCTAAACAATAAATGCTAAACCCTAAACCTTGAACTCTAAACCCCAACAATAACCCTAAACCTAAACCCTAAACTCTAAACCTTACACCTAAAACACTAAACCATTAATCCCAACCCTAAACCTAAACACTCAACACTACACCTCAAACCCTAAACCCGAACTTCCAAACTCTTAACCCTAAAACAACAATCCTCCACCCTACACCTAACACTAAACACTAAACCCTTAAGTCTAAACCCTAAATTCTAAACCCTAAACCCTAAACCCTAAATCCTAAACTCTGAACTTCAAACACTAAACCATTAACCCTAAACCTTTACCCCAAAACCATATCCTAAACCCTTAAACCCTAAACACAAAATCATAAACTCTAAAACCCAAACCCTTAAACCCTAAACCCTAAACCCAAAACCCAAAACCCTAGACCCTAAACCCTAAACCTAAACCCTAAACCCTAAATCCTAAACTTTAAAACTTAAACCCTAAACACTAATCCCAAAACCCTAAACCCTAAATGCTAAACCCTAACCAAAAATCCTAGACATGAAACCCTAAATCTAAATGCTAAACTTGTAACCCTAAACCCTAAACCCTAAACCCTAAACCTAAACTATTAATCATAAACCCTAAACCTAAACCTTAAACCCTAAACCCCAAATCCAGAATCTAAACACAAAACCCTAAACCTTAAACCCTAAATCCTAAACTCTAAACCCTAAACACTAATCAGAATCTTTAACCCTAAATCGTAAATTATAAACCCTAAACCCTTATCTTAAACCCTAAATGCTAAACCCTAAACCCAAACCCTAAACCCTAAACTCAAAATACTAAACCCTACACCCTAAATTTTAAATCCCAAACTCTTAACCCTAAAACCCAAAACCCTAAAACCTAAACCCTAAACCATAAACCCTAAATCCAAAACCCAAAACCCACAAACCCTACAATCAGACCATAAAACCTAAACTCTAAACCCAAAACACTAAATCCTAAACCCCTTACAACAAACCCTAAACCATAAATCCAAAATTCTAAACCTTAAACCCTAAACCCAAAACCCTAAACCCTAACCCTAAACCATAAACCCTAAACCCTTAACCCAAAACCCTAAACCATAAACCCTAAATCCTAAACCTAAAACCCTAAAGCCCAAACCCTAAAACCCAAACCCTAACCCTAAGCCATTAATCCTAAACCCTAAATCTAAATTCTAAACCCTAAACCCTAAACCCTAAACCTTAAACTTTAGCCCTAATGCATAAACAACAAACCCTAAACCCCAACCTTAAACCCTAAACCATAAACACTAAACCCTAAATCCTAAACCCTATATTCTAAATCCCAAATTCTTAACCAAAACCCTAAACCCCAAACCCTAAACCCTAGTACATAAACCCTAAATCTTAATCCCTCAACCTTAAACCCTAAACCATACACCCTAAATCCTAAACTCTAAACCCAAAACCCTAAATCATATACGCCATAACCCTAAACCTAAACCCTAAACACTAAAACCTAAACTCTAAACCCTAAACCCTAACTATAAACCAAAAACCCTAAACCCTAAACCTCAAACCCTAAATTTTAAACCTAAAACCTAAATCTTAAACCCTATGTCCTAAACCCTAAACCCTAAACCTTAAAACCTAAACTGTAAACCCTAAACCCTAAACCCTAATAGTAAACCCTAAACCTACAACTTGAAAACCTCAACCCTAAAACACAAACCCTGAACTATAAACTCTATACCCTAAACCCTAAACTATAAACCATAAACCAGAAAATATAAAACCTAAACCCTAAGCAATATAACCTATACCATAAACACTAAACCATAATTACTAAATTTAAACCCTATACCCTATTTCATAAATTCTCAAACCAATACCCTAACCCAAAACCCTAAACCTTAAACCATAAACCATAAACCTAAACCCTAAACATTAAACCCTAAACCCTAAATCCAATCGCTTCCCCATTTCCCAATTTTTTTCACCCTCTAATGCAGCTAACTAAAAGGAACGCTCTACAGCATAAGCCTAACGGCTATAGTCCCAAAGAAGCCTACCGAATGGCGCTGAGTCGGTAGGCAATCCGTCCGCCACCGCATCAAGCTCAATAGGAGCGCCTCAACTGCATTTAACAAAACCCACCATCAACCGCCCTCTAATTCATCCTAGAACTCTGTGAATTCGAGAAACAATGAAGCGATGAACAGTGTGAATTCTCGGAGAGAAATAGAAGGCAATCAGAAAATTATTCCCCAATTCGCGATAGCTTGAATCGAGTAAGGATGGTTAAAGGGAATGATTCTACTAGTCAAGACCTACAACATACTAAAAAATCAAATGATTCTATCTCGCCAATTGAGAGATCTGGAGAGGTAATTTCTGGAGGAATCGTCGAAAAATCGCCGGAATGCGCCTTCAAATTCGAGCACACTCCCATCAATTTCAGTGGTGATTTGAGCATCGGGATTACTGTCCCCGTGAAGAGGTACATCCCACTCAAGTTTCAAGAAAACGGATACCCAATCACCGCGGCAAGGATTCCGTGGTCGAAAGCAGCAAAGAACATAAAACTTTCGTCGCGCTGACGGAGGAATCTATCCCAATGAAGAGGAGGTTCATCACACTAACATACACACTAATGTTGCACAAGAATGAACGAAACGAAATTCCATCAAGTAATCAGCCATTGGAGTCTGAAGAACTCATCTGTAGAACTGAAGCACAACAACAGGGGACTAAGTCCCAGGAGCACCAAGGATCAAAGTTTCAAAAACAAGAACAATGTATAACTGATGAGCAACACATGGAAATATAATCAAAACAATATGATCAAGAGCCAAAACAAATACAAAATCATCAATATGATATTACAAGGCCTACAACTATGGAAGTGGTGGAGGTGGAGAGTTCCACACAATTCTCCTTTGGAGTTAGACCAACAGATACCATTCCAATCATGGGAACAACAGAGGTCGTGGAGGTAAATATCACTAACGCTCAGAATTCGAATCAAATGCAGTACAATTAATGCAGCTAATGCTTCACAAGCAAATAACTCAAAAGAGGATGTCCAACAAGGTAAGTACACTAACTCTAATCATAAACACAAGGTCGTTAATTTGAGTAGTAGTGATTGTCATAAACAAAGTTACTACAAATCTGCAAAGGTTAGTAGTTCGAATGATTCAACAAAGAAAAAGGGACTATAAGGTGCAAGGTCCCGATAATGGAAAAGAAAAGGAATGCACTACATCGTGCAACCAACGAGAAACATCGATCACAATAACTACTATACGGAATTCCCTAAGATATCTAGTAATTTTGATAGATATAAGTCTAATGAACAGAAACCAGCAGACCAAAACCACATCATCACCATCGCTACACGGCATCAAATGAGAGTCAAAACAACAAGCAAGATCAAAATATTGAACCAAAGACTTATACGTGGTTCAAACTGGGCCGCAAGACTCGTGACAAATTCATGCCGCATATGCCGATCCCATTGAACCGTAGCCCTGACACACCCACTGCCAGGCCAACTCGCAGTGATCTATGATATGGATGACTTCATGAATAAATTGGTCGTGGATCAGAATATACCTTGATAGGCAAATTCAAAGGCCACCATGCCTAAGGTGGAACTCATTCAAAAGCTTCATCTTGCGCATCACCAATGGGGAGGGGGTCAATATAGCTCAAGATAATGCAAAATATGTGTTTATAGATTTGGAGAATGAGTCAGACTATAACATCAGATGGACACAATAGAGAATAACCATTCAAGGTAAATCGATGAGAATACAGCCTGCACTTCTAATTTTAGACCGGTGAGGAAACTCCTATAGTTCCTATATGGGTTCTCGCTACTGTGGCTACCATGGCATTGCTTCAAAAAGGAATTCATCACACTCCGCTTGATTCTCGTGGGAAAGGTGTTGTACTTAGACACAACCTCTATTAAAAGCACTAGAGCTATGGCCAAGGTGAAAGTCCAAGTTGATCTCGACAAAGGCAAGACCAAGACATGTATGGATAGGATTGGATGATGAAGACCTCACAATAGGGAGATGGCATCATTGAATATGAAAACATTCCCTCATCGTATATTGCGCATACTAAGGCTACATGATAGAAGATTGTAACTTCAAAGTAAGGGATGAAGAATTCAAGAAAAGGAAGGAGCTGAAACAGCATAAGGCAAACAAAAACAAAGGGAACAATCGCAGCAGGAAAGGATATCACACAAACTAAAGCAAATGAACAGAAGAAAAGCATAAACACAACAACAATGAAGGGAACTATCAAGAACACAATACACAAAGAAAAGAAGAAGGATGGAAAACACAAAAAGGAGAAACACTAAACAAATGCAGTGGATGTACTCACAAAATCAATATAGAGACCTACCTCACCACAGTAGGTAGACAAGTGAGCACCAAATAAACACAATCTCAACAAACAGTATTACTAATAACCATAATCAAAATGCTTTACTAACTTACACATGCAGAGGAGCAAAAGGAGGACAGGAAGGACCTTTAACACCTGAGGGACACCACCACATGAAACACAAAATGTATGGACAAAAATAAGACAAAATAGACTGCACTGCACTGCATACAAAGGATGCAAGGATAACATGAAGAACTCAGTATTGACTCAATGCTCCCACCCTCAGAACCCCAATATTGGTTCTATGGTTGTTACTTGTAATGACGGTCGGAGGGACGGACGGGGATGTCGTGAGAACCACACTAACTCGCAGGAAGGGTATCCAAAGGGGGATTCTCGCCATGTTCGCATGAGGCTATGGATAGTGACCACGCTCGACCTTAGAACCCTTCTACCACTAAAGTTTCATAGCACAAGTCAAGGAATCAACAAACTCAAGAACAAATTATAGCAAGATCTCAATCTCGATCGACAAAAGTAACCATAATAAGGGCTCTATGGCTAAAGACTTAGGATCCAAGGGTAGTACTAACAAAGGTGAAGGCACCCCTAAAAGCAAGAACAAACCCAAAGAAAAAGAAGAGGGATGCAACAAGAAGAAATGTAACATGCAACATGGAGGTGTGCAACAAGTGGAACAGAAAAAATGAGGAGATCTCAGAAGAAATTTATTATGGTTGATGATCAACAGGTATGGATATCACTCCTCCGCAGCTCAAGATATGACCCTATTCCTAAGACTCCACTGCAAAAGAACAGAGCAATCACAACCGAATTCTATCCCTATCATAGATGAGTATGTTGTGATTAATTCTAAAGATTAATTGGACGGGATAATCAATCTTTCAAAGAACAAGATGATGAAGAAGAAACTAGTGAATCAAGTTAATCGTAGCTTTCAAATCCCAATTATGACCGTGTCCTTGAAAATGAAATACAACAGTCATGCATAAACAGGCCTATCTCCAAGGATTTCACCATGACAGATTCCACTTCAAAAATCAAGACATCAACACCACATCGCAGTGCACTAAACACTAGACTTTTTACCTCCAAATCATCTCAATGATTAGTGCAATTATTTGGAATGTGAGGGGGATTACTACTCAAGGGGCTTTGGAAAGGATTAAAACTCTTAGGAAGCTTCATCATCTTTCTATTATGGCCATTCTAGAACCTTTTTCAGACAAAGAATTTGATTCAATCATTTATGCACCAAATGAATATGGAACAGCAAGGAGTAATGGTAATGGAAAGATTTGGTCGCTTTGGAGCAAGGATATCGACTGTAGTCCTCGAGGAAGATGACCAGCAGATCACTTGTGAATTCTCTCACAATGAAATTCAGGAACACTTCACCATTACCTTTGTGTATGCTAAGTGTAAGGACTAACTCGTATGGCCCCTATGGGACAAAACGCTTCATCATGTCGCAGATAATAATAAAACCCGTGCTCGTAGGAGACTTCAATGTTATTACTCTATGGAGGAGAAGCCGAGGTGTTCCTACAATATGAGGAAAAGTCTGATTTATCATTGTCCATCAAGCCCGTGGATCGATAGATCTTGGTTTCAGTGGACATAAATTTACTTGGTCTAATAAAAGGGAATACATCATAGAATTTGGAAAAGGTCAAGCAGAGCCTTGGTCAATGGTAAATGGTCGAAATGATGCCTCGACTACCATCACTCATTTGCCTTCAGAGGATCGATCATTGTCCTTTGTTGATGGAAATGATTCCTAAAGAGGAGGAGCACATCGTGTACTTCAAATTTCTAAACTTGGATCAACAACCCAACTTTATAGATACCGTGAAATCTCGCTGGGAAAGAAATGTAGGAAGCAAGATGTGGAGATTCCACCAAAATCGAAAAGGCTGCCCAACACCCTTAGTGTGTGGTCTAGAAGGGAACTTGGTGATATCTTCAAAGAAAGTCGTGATTATGAAGAAAAGGTGAGAATTGTTGAAGATAATTTTATTCAGAATGCATGCAGGCCAATAGAACAATCTTACATGGGCTGAATGCAGAGTATATCAGGTTTCTAAATCTTGAGGATTCCATTTTAAAACAAAAAACACAGTTGCAATGGTTCAAGGAAGGAGATGCCAATACCAAATATTTTCACTCCCTAATGAGGGGGAGAAGAAGAAGGTTGTTCATTCACAAACTTTTGACAGAGGATGGAGAATGGATACAGGGAGAGGAAACTATTGCCAAGGCCGCAGGACTACTTTCGTAAGGTTTTCATAGGGATAATAAGACTATCAATGAAGGAGGCCTGGATCGCATTCAAAGAAGCGGTCACCAGAGCAAAACAAATGTCTAACCTCTATGCCCACTTTGGAGGAATTGAAAGAAGTAGCTTCCATGAACCCTAACTCAAAGAAATTGACCAGATGGGATGAATGGACATTTTTTCGTAAGGCTGCATATTATTAAACAGACCTTCTTGAAGTCATTCAAGCAATCTTCAGACAGGTGATACCCAAATATTTTTCCCATTCCTATATTGTTCTTCTTCCTAAAGTGAACAATCCCAACAAGTTGAAGGAATTTAGACCTATCAACCTCAGCAACTTCACTAGCAAGATCATTTCCAAGCTATTGAGTTCCGCATTAGGTTCTATACTACTGCACTTGGTTTCTCTCAACCAACTGGTTTTGTAAAGTGGTAGGAATATTTCGTAAAACATCATGTTGGCACAGAGATTATTCATCAAACCAAGAAACCTAACATAGGCAAAGAATGTTATCATTAAACTTACATGTCTAAGGCATATGATAGAGTTCATCGCCCTACATATGTCTAGTGCCGAGAAGAATGGGTTTTGATGAAGTCTTTATTGATATGGTTTGAGGACTATGACTAATAATTGGTACTCTATTATAGTCAATGGCAAGAGATATGGTTTCTTCAAATCTACCAGAGGACTCAAACAAGGTGACCTCTCTCCTACCCTATTTATTTTAGATGCAGAGGTCCTATCCGCACTCTTAACAGTCGCATAACAACCTGCACTATCATGGTTTCTTCATGGAAAAGAGAGGTCCTCGTTAATCATCTAAGCTTTCCAGATGACATTATCATATTCACCTCAGAAGACAGAAACCCTACAACTCATCATGCAGACTGAGTTCCTATGAAAACATTTTAGGACAATTAGTGAACAAGGAGAAAGTCATTTCATGATTCATTCTAATACTTTCAATAGTACTAAGGAAAGAATCATAAGAGTGACAGTGTTTTAAGCACATGGAAGGAGTCATTACTTATCTAGGCTGCCTTTTATTTGTTGGCGTGCCTAGAATTATATATTTCTCAAACCTCATCAATAAGGTGATCAACAGATTACAAAGTTGGCATACTAAAATTCTTAGCTATGGGGTAGGGTAATTTTAATCGATATGTTCTACAATCTTGCCTATTCACCGCTGTCCGCAATTACCCGCCTCACATTTCTCAAACAAATCCAAGGAATGATAGCACTTTTTTGGGGCCGGAGGAATGACAGAAGAAATACCATTGGTCCTCATGGAAAACCTAAGCTATCCTCTAGATGAAGGAGGCATAGGTGAGGAACTTAAAAGATGTTTGCAGGCCTTTAAATACAAACAGGTGGATCTTCAGAGCAAGAAAAACACTGGGACTTTCTCGTAGCTAAATATTGTCAGAGATCAAATCCTATAAGTAAGAAATGGATACAGGATACTATTACTTGGAAGAAATTGATGCATAACAAAAGCAAGCCGAGGAACACATCCAACGGAGAATCAACTCGCAAATGCAATTTCGCGGGATAATTGGCTTGGTGTTGGACCTCTTGCTAGATTTACTAATGATAGCAAGAGGTTCAATAATACTAAGGTTGCGTAGTTCTTAATGAATGGACAATGGAATTATGACAAGTCGATACAACATGTGCTCCTCCATGCCAATTAGCCAACATCCTTGCAATGTATCTTCACTACCGCAGGACACACCGACCATGCCATCCGAATCAACAATGATGGACACTTTACTTGCTCCTCCGCTTGAATGCTATAAGAGATAAGAGGAACAAATCTATGTTTAGTTCCTTTATTTGGCATAAGAACATTCCTTTTAAAGCTTCTTTTCTTTTGTGGAGAGCCTTAAGAGGTAAACTCCTACTAATGAAAAACTAACTAAGTTTGACAACGATGGGCAAAGTGTTTTTGTTGTAACAGTCCGAATGGATACTATAGAGCATATCTTCAACAATGGACACTTTGCTACCTATGTATGGAAAAGTTATTCTCAAACTACAGCATCACCACGCATCACACCATCGCTTCAATTGATCATGCAATGGTGGTCAACTAAACCAAACAACGGCTTATAGGTCGCTGATACAGCCCCACCAATCTTCATCCGTTTGAATCAGGAAAACAGATGTGCAAGCAAGTATGGAGGCAAGCAGTCCAATATGAGCAGAGTTAAATATTCCATATACAAGGATAACTACAAACTAATAAACACAGTATTCCCTCATATCAGATGGCCATCTAACTAGAAGGACCTCATAGCAATGGGGGAAAACTGTATTCATGACACTAAAGTGACCTTGGTTATGTGGAGAAAGCCACCAAAAGATTGGATAAAGCTTAACACTGACGGCAGTGCACTAGACAATCCTGGAAAGCTAGGTGCTGGAGGTATCATCCGAGACCACAGGGGAGAAATAATATTAGCCTTCTCCACACCAATGGGAGAAGGAACTAACAATCAAGTTGAAATTGGAGCTGCTATATTTGGCATGACTTGGCTCCTTCAATTAGGCTACACGAATGTCCTTTTGGAAGTGGATTCGCAGCTACTAGTTGACTGGATCATGGCAAAAACTAAACCACCTTGGAGTGTTAACACGCAGGTACAGCAGATGAAGGCACTTATAGGCGTATAAGCAACTTTAGATGCAAACATACATACAGAGAAGCCAACTCTGGCTGATTCTTTAGCAAAACAAAGTCACAAAATTACGAGCCCCAACATATATAACAATAGTCAAGAATCGCCAAGGAAGCACGAACTCACTATCAACTAGACATTCTGGAAATAGCAAATTTCAGGAGAAGGAAAATCAAAAGAATCAAAGAACCACCATGATGAACACCCTCCTCAACCTAGTTATAATTTTCGGTTATAGCTCAGTTTCTTGTTTTCTTTTCAGTATTGTAAGGGGAGAGTCTCCCTTGTTTATGTTTCCTAGATTCTCTCAGACGGTGGAGTCCTCGCCTAGGTACATAGTCTCTAGGTTTCCTGCTATGGTATGGGGATGAGTTGACTTTCCTTAGCGAAGGTAGACTTATGAACCACCATAGGATCGAGATTAGGTTTATGCCCCCCTCCTTGTAACTTTTATTTTTATATTTATGCTAAGGCCTGGGGGTGTTGCTAAGCCCCTGACCCCCCTCAAGGGTCGTTCAAATAAAAAAAAAAAAAACCCTAAATCCCAAACTCTAAACCTTAAACCCTAAACCCTAATCCCAAAACACTCTAAACCCTAAACCCTAAACCCTAACCCTAAACCCTAAACTCTAAACCCTAAACACAAAACCCTAGACATGAAATCCTAAACCTAAATGCTAAACTTAGAACCCTAAACCCAAAACCCTAAACCCTAAACCTAAACACTCAACACTAAACCTTAAAGCCTAAACCCTAAATTCCAAACTCCAAACCCTAAAATAGTAATCCTACACCCTAAACCTAACACTAAACACTAAACCCTTAAGTCTAAACCCTAAATTCCAAACCCTAAACCCTAAACCCTAAATCCTAAATTCTGAACTTCAAACACTAAACCATTAACCCTAAACCTTTACCCCAAAACCATATCCTAAACCCCTAAACCCTAAACACAAAATAATAAACCCTAAATACAAAATCATAAACTCTAAATCCAAAACCTTAAACCATAAACCCTAAACCCTAAACCCAAAACCCTAGACCCTAAACCCTAAACCTAAACCCTAAACCCTAAATCCTAAACTTTAAACCTTAAACCCTAAACCCTAAACGCTAAACCCTAACCCAAAATCCTAGACATGAAACCCTAAATCTAAATGCTAAATTTGTAACCCTAAACCCTAAACCCTAAACCCTAAACCCTAAACCTAAACCATTAATCATAAACCCTAAACCTAAACCTTAAACCCTAAACCCCAAATCTAGAATCTAAACCCAAAACCCTAAACCTTAAACTCTAAATCCTAAACTCTAAACCCTAAACACTAACTGTAAGCCTTTAACCCTAAATCGTAAATTATAAACCCTAAACCCTAATCTTAAACCCTAAACGCTAAATCCTAAACCCAAACCCTAAACTCTAAACACAAAATACTAAACCCTACACCCTAAATTTTAAATCCCAAACTCTTAACCCTAAAACCCAAAACCCTAAAACCTAAACCCTAAACCATACAACCAAAACCCAAAACCCACAAACCCTACAATCAGAGACTAAAACCTAAACTCTACACCCAAAACAATAAATCCTAAACCCCTTAACCATAAACCCTAAACCATAAATCCTAAATTCTAAACCTTAAACACTAAACCCAAAGCCCTAAACCCTAACCCTAAACAATAAACCCTAAAACCTAAACCCAAAACCCTAAACCCTAAACCCTAAACCCCAAAGCCCAAACCCTAATCCTAAGCCATTAATCCTAAACCCTAAATCTAATTTCTAAACCCTAAACCCTAAACCTTAAACTTTAGCCCTAATGCATAAATAACAAACCCTAAACCCTAACTTTAAACCCTAAATCATCAACACTAAAACCTAAATCCTAAACCCTGTATTTTAAATCCCAAACTCTTAACCCAAACCCTAAACCCTAATACATAAACCCTAAATCTTAACCCCTAAACCTTAAACCCTAAACCATGGACCCTAAACCCTAAACTCTTAACCCAAAACCCTAAATAATATACGCCTTTACCCTAAACACTAAAGCCTAAACAATAAACCATAAGCCCTAAACAATACACCCTAAACCCTAAACCTTAAACTCTAAACCTTAAACCATAACCCTAAACTCTAAACCTTACATCCAAAACTCTAAACACTAAACCCTTAATCCTAAACCCTTAATCTAAATACTCAACACTAAAACTTAAAGCCTAAACCCTAAATTCCTAACTCTAAACCCTAAACCATTGATCCTAAACCCTAAACCTCACACTAAACACGAAACCCTAAACCCTAAATTCCAAACTCTAAACCCTAAACTCTAAATACTACACTCTGAACTTCAAACACTAAACCATTAACCCTAAGCCCTTACTCATAAACCATACCCTAAACCCCTAAACCAAAAGCCCTAAACCCTAAAACCTAAAATCTAAAACCAAAACCTAACCCTAAACCCTAAACCTAAACCCTAAACCCTAAACCCAAAATTGAGAACTCTAAACCCAAAACCCTAAACCCTAAAACCTAAACTCTAAACCCTAAACATAAATTCTACACTCTAAACCCTAAACCCCAAACCCTAAAGCCTAAACCCTAAACCCTAAACCCTAAATGCTAAACCCTAAACCCTAAACACTAAACCCTACCTAAACCCTAAACCTTAATTTATAAGCCCTAAATTCCTAACCCTAAACCATAAACTCTAAACACTAAACCTTAAACCCTAAACCCTAAACTCTAAACCCTAATTCCTAAACCATACACCCTAAATCCTAAACTCTAAACCCTAAACCCTAACTATAAACCAAAAACCCTAAACCCTAAACCCTAAACCCTAAATTCTAACCCTAAAACCTAAATCCTAAACCCTATGTCCTAAACCCTCAACCCTGAACCTTAAATCGTAAACCCTATAACCTAAACCCTAAACCCTAAACCTAAACCCTAAACCTACAACTTGAAACCCTCTACCCTAAAAGACAGACCCTAAACCCTAAAACACAAACCCTAAACCATAAACTTTATACCCTAAACCTAAACGATAAACCATAAACCAAAAAATATAAACCCTAAACCCTAAGCAATATAACCTATACCATAAACCTAAACCATTATTCCTAAACTTAAATCCTAAACCCGATTTCATAAATTCTCAACCCTATACCCTAACCCAAAACCCTAAACCCAAAACCCTAAACCCTAACCCTAAACCATAAACCTAAACCCTAAACATTAAACCCTAAACCCTAAATCCCACACTCTAAACCTTAAACCCTAAACCCTAATCCTAAAACACTCTAAACCCTAAACCCTAAACCCTAACCCTAAACCTTAACCCTAAACCCTAAACTCTAAAGCCTAAACACAAAACCCTAGACACAAAATCCTAAACCTAAATGCTAAACTTGGAACCCTAAACCCTAAACCTAAACACTCAACACTAAACCTTAAAGCCTAAACCCTAAATGCCAAACTCTAAACCCTAAAACGGTAATCCTACACCCCAAACCTAACACTAAACACTAAACCCTTAAGTCTAAACCCTAAATTCCAAATCCTAAACCATAAACCCTAAATCCTAAACTCTGAACTTTAAACACTAAACCATTAACCCTAAACCTTTACCCCAAAACCATATCCTAAACCCCTAAACCCTACACACAAAATCATAAACTCTAAACCCAAAACCTTAAACCCTAAACCCTAAACCCTAAACCAAAAATCCTAGACCCTAAACTCGAAACCTAAACCCTAACCCTAAATCCTAAACTTTAAACCTTAAACCCTAAACCCTAATCCCAAAACCGTAAACTCTAAATGCCAGACCCTAATCCCAAAACCCTAAACCCTAAACCCTAAACCTAAACCATTAATCATAAACCCTAAACCTAAACCTTAAACCCTAAACCCCAAATCCAGAATCTAAACCCAAAACCCTAAAACTTAAACCGTAAATCCTAAACTCTAAACCATAAACACTAACTGTAAGCCTTTAACCCTAAATCATAAATTATAAACCCTAAACCCTAATCTTAAACCCTAAACGCTAAACCCTAAACCCTAAACTCAAAATACTAAACCCTACACCCAAAATTTTAAATCCTAAACTCTTAACCCTAAAACCCAAAACCCTAAATCCTAAACCCTAAACCATAAACCCTAAACCCTAAACCCAAAACCCAAAACCCAAAACCCATAAACCCTACACCGTAGACCATAAAACCTAAACTCTAAACCCAAAACACTAAATCCTAAACCCCTTAACCATAAACCCTAAACCATTAATCCTAAATTCTAAACCTTAAACCCTAAACCCAAAACCCTAAACCCTAACCCTAAATCCTAAACCCTAAACCCTAAACCCTAAAACCTAAACCCTAAAGCCCAAACACTAACCCTAAGCCATTAATCCTAAACTCTAAATCTAAATTCTAAACACTAAACCCTAAACCTTAAACTTTAGCCCTAATGCATAAACAACAAACCCTAAACCCTAAACCATAAACACTAAACCCTAAATCCTAAACCCTATATTCTAAATCCCAAATTCTTAACCCAAACCCTAAACACCAAACCCTAAACCCTAATACATAAACACTAAATCTTAACCCCTAAACCTTAAACCCTAAACCATAGACCCTAAACCCTAAACTCTAAACCCAAAACCCTAAATCATATACGCCTTAACCCTAAACACTAAACCCTAAACAATAAACCAAAAACCCTACACAATACACCCTAAACCCTTAACCTTAAACTCTAAACCTTAAACCATAACCCTATACTCTAAACCTTACACCCAAAACTCTAAACACTAAACCCTTAATCCTAAACCCTTAACCTAAATATTCAACACTAAAACATAAAGACTAAACCCTAAATTCCTAACTCTAAACCCTAAACCATTGATCCTAAACCCTAAACCTAACACTAAATACTAAACCCTAAACCCTAAACCCTAAATTCCAAACTCTAATCCCTAAACTCTAAATCCAAAACTCTGAACTTCAAAACACCAAACAATTAACCTTAAGCCGTTACTCCTAAACCATACCCTAAACACTAAACACTAAACCCTAAATCCTAAAATCTAAATCCTAAAACCTAACTATAAACCAAAAACCCTAAACCCTAAACCCTAAACCCTAAATTCTAACCCTAAAACCTAAATCCTAAACCCTATGTCCTAAACCCTAAACCATGAACCTTAAACCATAAACCCTATACCCTAAACCCTAAACCCTAACCCTAAACCCTAAACCCTAACCCTAAACCCTAAACCTACAACTTGAAACCCTCAACCCTAAAACACAGACCATAAACCCTAAAACACAGACCCTAAACCCTAAACTCTATACTCCTAAACTCCTAAACGATAAACCATAAACCATAAAATATAAACCCTAAACCCTAAGCAATATAACCTATACCATAAACCCTAAACCATTATTACTAAACTTAAACCCTAAACCCTATTTCATAAATTCTCAACCCTATACCCTAACCCAAAACCCTAAACCCTAACCCTAAACCATAAACCTAAACCCTAAACATTAAACCCTAAACCCTAAATCCCAAACTCTAAACCTTAAACCCTAAACCCTAATCCTAAAACACTCTAAACCCTAAACCCTAAACCCTAACCCTAAACCTTAACCCTAAACTCTAAACTCTAAACCCTAAACACAAAACCCTAGACACGAAATCCTAAACCTAAATGCTAAATTTGGAACCCTAAACCCAAAACCCTAAACCCTAAACCTAAACACTCAACACTAAACCTTACAGCCCAAACCCTAAATTCAAAACTCTAAACCCTAAAACAGTAATCCTACACCCTAAACCTAACACTAAACACTAAACCCTTAAGTCTAAACCCTAAATCCTAAACCCTAAATCCTAAACTCTGAACTTCAAACACTAAACCATTAACCCTAAACGTTTACCCCAAAACCATATCCTAAACCCCTAAACCCTAAACACAAAATCATAAACTCTAAACCCAAAACCTTAAACCTTAAACCCTAAAACCTAAACCCTAAAGCCCAAACACTAACCCTAAGCCATTAATCCTAAACTCTAAATCTAAATTCTAAACACTAAACCCTAAACCTTAAACTTTAGCCCTAATGCATAAACAACAAACCCTAAACCCTAAACCATAAACACTAAACCCTAAATCCTAAACCCTATATTCTAAATCCCAAATTCTTAACCCAAACCCTAAACCCCAAACCCTAAACCCTAATACATAAACACTAAATCTTAACCCCTAAACCTTAAACCCTAAACCATAGACCCTAAACCCTAAACTCTAAACCCAAAACCCTAAATCATATACGCCTTAACCCTAAACACTAAACCCTAAACAATAAACCAAAAACCCTACACAATACACCCTAAACCCTTAACCTTAAACTCTAAACCTTAAACCATAACCCTATACTCTAAACCTTACACCCAAAACTCTAAACACTAAACCCTTAATCCTAAACCCTTAACCTAAATATTCAACACTAAAACATAAAGACTAAACCCTAAATTCCTAACTCTAAACCCTAAACCATTGATCCTAAACCCTAAACCTAACACTAAATACTAAACCCTAAACCCTAAACCCTAAATTCCAAACTCTAATCCCTAAACTCTAAATCCAAAACTCTGAACTTCAAAACACCAAACAATTAACCCTAAGCCGTTACTCCTAAACCATACCCTAAACACTAAACACTAAACCCTAAATCCTAAAATCTAAATCCTAAAACCTAACTATAAACCAAAAACCCTAAACCCTAAACCCTAAACCCTAAATTCTAACCCTAAAACCTAAATCCTAAACCCTATGTCCTAAACCCTAAACCATGAACCTTAAACCATAAACCCTATACCCTAAACCCTAAACCCTAACCCTAAACCCTAAACCCTAACCCTAAACCCTAAACCTACAACTTGAAACCCTCAACCCTAAAACACAGACCATAAACCCTAAAACACAGACCCTAAACCCTAAACTCTATACCCTAAACCCTAAACGATAAACCATAAACCATAAAATATAAACCCTAAACCCTAAGCAATATAACCTATACCATAAACCCTAAACCATTATTACTAAACTTAAACCCTAAACCCTATTTCATAAATTCTCAACCCTATACCCTAACCCAAAACCCTAAACCCTAACCCTAAACCATAAACCTAAACCCTAAACATTAAACCCTAAACCCTAAATCCCAAACTCTAAACCTTAAACCCTAAACCCTAATCCTAAAACACTCTAAACCCTAAACCCTAAACCCTAACCCTAAACCTTAACCCTAAACTCTAAACTCTAAACCCTAAACACAAAACCCTAGACATGAAATCCTAAACCTAAATGCTAAATTTGGAACCCTAAACCCAAAACCCTAAACCCTAAACCTAAACACTCAACACTAAACCTTAAAGCCCAAACCCTAAATTCAAAACTCTAAACCCTAAAACAGTAATCCTACACCCTAAACCTAACACTAAACACTAAACCCTTCAGTCTAAACCCTAAATCCTAAACCCTAAATCCTAAACTCTGAACTTCAAACACTAAACCATTAACCCTAAACGTTTACCCCAAAACCATATCCTAAACCCCTAAACCCTAAACACAAAATCATAAACTCTAAACCCAAAACCTTAAACCCTAAACCCTAAACCCTAAACCCTAAACCCAAAACCCTTTAACCTAAACTCGAAACCTAAACCCTACACCCTAAATCCTAAACTTTAAACCTTAAACCCTAAACCCTAATCCTAAAACCCTAAACCCTAAATGCTAAACCCTAATCCCAAAACCCTAAACCCTTAACGCTAAACCCTAACCCAAAATCCTAGACATGAAACCCTAAATCTAAATGCTAAACTTGTAAACGTAAATCTTAAACCTTAAACCCTAAATCCTAAACTCTAAACCCTAAACACTAACTGTAAGCCTTTAACCCTAAACCGTAAATTATAAACCCTAAACGCTAATCTTAAACCCTAAACGCTAAACCCAAACCCTAAACCCTAAACTCAAAATACAAAACCCTACACCCTAAATTTTAAATCCCAAACTCTTAACCCTAAAACCCAAAACCCTAAAACCTAAACCCTAAACCATAAACCCTAAACCCAAAACCCAAAACCCACAAACCCTACACCGTAGACCATAAACCCTAAACTCTAAACCCAAAACACTAAATCCTAAGCCCCTTAGCCATAAACCCTAAACCATAAATCCTAAATTCTAAACCTTAAACCCTAAACCCAAAACCCTAAACGCTAACCCTAAACCATAAACCCTAAACTCTAAACACAAAACCCTAAACCTTAAATGCTAAACCCTAAACCCTAAGCCCTAAAGCCCAAACCCTAACCCTATGCCATTAATCCTAAACCCTAAATCTAAATTCTAAACCCTAAACTCTAAACCTTAACTTTAGCCCTAGTGCATAAACAACAAACCCTAAACCCTAACATTAAACCCTAAACCATAAACACTAAACCTTAAATCCTAAACCCTATATTCTAAATCCCAAATTCTTAACCTAAACCCTAACCCCAAACCCCAAACCCTAAACCCTAATACATAAACCCTAAATATTAACCCCTAAACCTTTAACCCTAAACCATAGACCCTAAACCCTAAACTCTAAACCCAAAACCCTAAATCATATACGCCTTAACCCTAAACACTAAACCCTAAACAATAAACCAAAAACCCTAAACAATACACCCTAAACCCTAAACCTTAAACCATAACCCAAAACTCTAAACCTTACACCCAAAACACTAAACACTAAACCCTTAATCCTAAACACTTAACCTAAATACTCAACACTAAAACTTAAAGCCTAAACCCTAAATTCCTAACTCTAAACACTAAACCATTGATCCTAAACCCTAAACCTAACACTAAACACTAAACCCTAAACCCTAAACCCTAAATTCCAAACTCTAAACCCTAAACTCTAAATCCTAAACTCTGAACTTCAAACACTAAACCATTAACCCTAAGCCCTTACTCCTAAACCATACCCTAAACCCCTAAACCAAAAACCCTAAACCCTAAAACCTAAAATCTAAAACCAAAACCTAAACCTCAAACCTATACAAAAAACACAAAATAGTGAACTCTAAACACTAAACCCTAAACCCTAAACCCTAAACCCTAAAACCTAAACTCTAAACCCTAAACACAAAAATCTCTAAACCCTAAGCCCCAAACCCTAAAGCCTAAAGCCTAAACCCTAAACCCTAAACGCTAAACCCTAAACCCTAAACCCTAAACCCTAAACTCTAAACCCTAAACCTAAACCCTAAACCTCAATTTATAAACCCTAAATTCCTAACCCTAAACCCTAAACCCTAAACTCTAAACCCTAATTCCTAAACCATAAACCCTAAATCCTAAACTCTAAACCCTAAACCCTAACTATAAACTAAAAACCTTAAACTCTAAACCCTAAACCCTAAACCCCAAATCCTAAACTCTAAACCCTAAACCCTAAACCCTAAACACTAAACACTAAACCCTAAACCTAAACCCTAAATCTTAAACATAAATCGTAAACCCTAATTTGTAAACCCTAAATTCCAAACCCTAAACCCTAAACCCTAATCCCAAACCCTAAACCCTAAGCTCAAAACACTAAACCCTACACACTAAATTCTAAATCCAAAACTCTTAACCCTAAAACCCAAAACCCTAAAACCTAAACCCTAAACCCTAAACCCTAACTCCTAAACCATAAACCCACAAACCCTACACAATAGACCATAAACCCTAAACTCTAAACCCTAAACACTAAATCCTAAACCCCTTAGCCATAAACCCTAAACCTTCAACCCTAAACCTTAAACCTTAAACCCTAAACCCTAAACCTTTAACCCTAACACTAAACCATAAACCCAAAACCCTAAACCCTAAACCCTAAACCCTAACCCTAACCCATTAATCCTAAACCCTAAGCCTAAACCCTAAACCCTAACCCTAACCCATTAATCCTAAACCCCAAACCCTAAACCCTAATACATAAACCCTAAATCTTAACCCCTAAACCTTAAACCCTAAACCATACACCCTAAACCCTAAACTCAAAACCCTAAACCCTAAATCATATACCCCTTAACCCTAACCACTAAACCTTAAACAATAAACCATAAACCCTAAACAATATACCCTAAACCCAAAACCCAAAACCCACAAGCCCTACACCGTAGACCATAAATCCTAAACTCTAAACCCAAAACACTAAATCCTAAGCCCCTTAACCATAAACCCTAAACCATAAATCCTAAATTCTAAACCTTAAACCCTAAACCCAAAACCCTAAACGCTAACCCTAAACCATAAACCCTAAACTCTAAACACAAAACCCTAAACCCTAAACCCTAAGCCCTAAAGCCCAATCCTTAACCCTATGCCATTAATCCTAAACCCTAAATCTAAATTCTAAACTCTAAACTCTAAACCTTAACTTTAGCCCTAGTGCATAAACAACAAACCCTAAACCCTAACATTAAACCCTAAACCATAAACACTAAACCCAAAATCCTAAACCCTATATTCTAAATCCCAAATTCTTAACCTAAACCCTAACCCCAAACCCCAAACCCTAAACCCTAATACATAAACCCTAAATATTAACCCCTAAACCTTAAACCCTAAACCATAGACCCTAAACCCTATACTCTAAACCCAAAACCCTAAATCATATACGCCTTAACCCTAAACACTAAACCCTAAACAATAAACCAAAAACCCTAAACAATACACCCTAAACCCTAAACCTTAAACCATAACCCAAAACTCTAAACCTTACACCCAAAACACTAAACACTAAACCCTTAATCCTAAACACTTAACCTAAATACTCAACACTAAAACTTAAAGCCTAAACCCTAAATTCCTAACTCTAAACACTAAACCATTGATCCTAAACCCTAAACCTAACACTAAACACTAAACCCTAAACCCTAAACCCTAAATTCCAAACTCTAAACCCTAAACTCTAAATCCTAAACTCTGAACTTAAACACTAAACCATTAACCCTAAGCCCTTACTCCTAAACCATACCCTAAACCCCTAAACCAAAAACCCTAAACCCTAAAACCTAAAATCTAAAACCAAAACCTAACCCTAAACCCTAAACCCTAAACACAAAATTGTGAACTCTAAACCCAAAACCCTAAACCCTAAACCCTAAACCCTAAACCCTAAAACCTAAACTCTAAACCCTAAACATAAATCCTACACTCTAAACCCTAAGCCCCAAACCCTAAAGCCTAAAGCCTAAACCCTAAACCCTAAACGCTAAACCCTAAACCCTAAACCCTAAACCCTAAACTCTAAACCCTAAACCTAAACCCTAAACCTCAACTTATAAACCCTAAATTCCTAACCCTAAACCCTAAACCCTAAACTCTAAACCCTAATTCCTAAACCATAAACCCTAAATCCTAAACTCTAAACCCTAAACCCTAACTATAAACTAAAAACCTTAAACTCTAAACCCTAAACCCTAAACCCCAAATCCTAAACTCTAAACCCTAAACCCTAAACCCTAAACACTAAACACTAAACCCTAAACCTAAACCCTAAATCTTAAACATAAATCGTAAACCCTAATTTGTAAACCCTAAATTCCAAACCCTAAACCCTAAACCCTAATCCCAAACCCTAAACCCTAAGCTCAAAACACTAAACCCTACACACTAAATTCTAAATCCAAAACTCTTAACCCTAAAACCCAAAACCCTAAAACCTAAACCCTAAACCCTAAACCCTAACTCCTAAACCATAAACCCACAAACCCTACACAATAGACCATAAACCCTAAACTCTAAACCCTAAACACTAAATCCTAAACCCCTTAGCCATAAACCCTAAACCTTCAACCCTAAACCCTAAACCTTAAACCCTAAACCCTAAACCTTTAACCCTAACACTAAACCATAAACCCAAAACCCTAAACCCTAAACCCTAAACCCTAACCCTAACCCATTAATCCTAAACCCTAAGCCTAAAACCCCAACTCCTAACCCTAACCCATTAATCCTAAACCCCAAACCCTAAACCCTAATACATAAACCCTAAATCTTAACCCCTAAACCTTAAACCCTAAACCATACACCCTAAACCCTAAACTCAAAACCCTAAACCCTAAATCATATACCCCTTAACCCTAACCACTAAACCTTAAACAATAAACCATAAACCCTAAACAATATACCCTAAACCCAAAACCCAAAACCCACAAGCCCTACACCGTAGACCATAAATCCTAAACTCTAAACCCAAAACACTAAATCCTAAGCCCCTTAACCATAAACCCTAAACCATAAATCCTAAATTCTAAACCTTAAACCCTAAACCCAAAACCCTAAACGCTAACCCTAAACCATAAACCCTAAACTCTAAACACAAAACCCTAAACCCTAAATGCTAAACCCTAAACCCTAAGCCCTAAAGCCCAATCCCTAACCCTATGCCATTAATCCTAAACCCTAAATCTAAATTCTAAACTCTAAACTCTAAACCTTAACTTTAGCCCTAGTGCATAAACAACAAACCCTAAACCCTAACATTAAACCCTAAACCATAAACACTAAACCCAAAATCCTAAACCCTATATTCTAAATCCCAAATTCTTAACCTAAACCCTAACCCCAAACCCCAAACCCTAAACCCTAATACATAAACCCTAAATATTAACCCCTAAACCTTAAACCCTAAACCATAGACCCTAAACCCTATACTCTAAACCCAAAACCCTAAATCATATACGCCTTAACCCTAAACACTAAACCCTAAACAATAAACCAAAAACCCTAAACAATACACCCTAAACCCTAAACCTTAAACTCTAAACCTTAAACCATAACCCTAAACTCTAAACCTTACACCCAAAACTCTAAACACTAAACCCTTAATCCTAAACACTTAACCTAAATACTCAACACTAAAACTTAAAGCCTAAACCCTAAATTCCTAACTCTAAACCCTAAACCATTGATCCTAAACCCTAAACCTAACACTAAACACTAAACCCTAAACCCTAAACCCTAAATTCCAAACTCTAAACCCTAAACTCTAAATCCTAAACTCTGAACTTCAAACACTAAACCATTAACCCTAAGCCCTTACTCCTAAACCATACCCTAAACCCCTAAACCAAAAACCCTAAACCCTAAAACCTAAAATCTAAAACCAAAACCTAACCCTAAACCCTAAACCCTAAACACAAAATTGTGAACTCTAAACCCAAAACCCTAAACCCTAAACCCTAAACCCTAAAACCTAAACTCTAAACCCTAAACATAAATCCTACACTCTAAACCCTAAGCCCCAAACCCTAAAGCCTAAACCCTAAACCCTAAACTCTAAACCCTAAACCCTAAACCCTAAACCCTAAACACTAAACCCTAAACCTACACCCTAAACCTCAATTTATAAACTCTAAATTCCTAACCCTAAACCCTAAAATCTAAATACTAAACCTTAAACCCTAAACCCTAAACTCTAAACCCTAATTCCTAAACCATAAACCCTAAATCTTAAACTCTAAACCCTAAACCCTAACTATAAACTAAAAACCCTAAACTCTAAACCCTAAACCCTAAACCCTAAATCCTAAACTCTAAACACCTAAACCCTAAACCCTAAACACTAAACACTAAACCCAAAACCTAAACCCTCAATCTTAAACATAAATCAGAACCCTAATTTGTAAACCCTAAATTCCTAACCCTAAACCCTAAACCCTAATCCCAAACCCTAAACCCTAAGCTCAAAACACTAAACCCTACACCCTAAATTCTAAATCCAAAACTCTTAACCCTAAAACCCAAAACCCTAAAACCTAAACCCTAAACCCACAAACCCTACACAATAGACCATAAACCCTAAACTCTAAACCCTAGACACTAAATCCTAAACCCCTTAGCAATAAACCCTAAACCTTAAACCCTAAACCCTAAACCTTAAACCCTAAACCCTAAACCTTTAACCCTAACACTAAACCATAAACCCAAAAACCCTAAACCCTAAACCCTAAACCCTAACCCTAACCCATTAATCCTAAACTCCAAACCTAAACCCTAAATCTAAATTCTAAACCCTAAACCCTAAACCTTAAACTTTAACCCTAATGCGAAACTACAAACCCTAAACCCTAACCTTAAAACTTAAAACATAACCCCCAAACCCTAACCTTCAACCTTAAAACATAATCCCTAAACCCTAAATCCTAAACTCAAAACCCTACACCCTAAACCGTAAACCCTATATTCTAAATCCCGAACACTTTACCTAACCCTAAACCCCAAACCCTAAACCCTAATAAATAAACCCTAAATCTTAACACCTAAACCTTAAACACTAAACCATACACCCTAAACCCTAAACTCAAAACCCTAAACAATACACCCTAAACCCTAAACCTTAAACTCTAAACCTTAAACCATAACCCTAAACTCTAAACCTTACACCCAAAACTCTAAACACTAAACCCTTAATCCTAAACACTTAACCTAAATACTCAACACTAAAACTTAAAGCCTAAACCCTAAATTCCTAACTCTAAACCCTAAACCATTGATCCTAAACCCTAAACCTAACACTAAACACTAAACCCTAAACCCTAAACCCTAAATTCCAAACTCTAAACCCTAAACTCTAAATCCTAAACTCTGAACTTCAAACACTAAACCATTAACCCTAAGCCCTTACTCCTAAACCATACCCTAAACCCCTAAACCAAAAACCCTAAACCCTAAAACCTAAAATCTAAAACCAAAACCTAACCCTAAACCCTAAACCCTAAACACAAAATTGTGAACTCTAAACCCAAAACCCTAAACCCTAAACCCTAAACCCTAAAACCTAAACTCTAAACCCTAAACATAAATCCTACACTCTAAACCCTAAGCCCCAAACCCTAAAGCCTAAACCCTAAACCCTAAACCCTAAACGCTAAACCCTAAACCCTAAACCCTAAACCCTAAACACTAAACCCTAAACCTACACCCTAAACCTCAATTTATAAACTCTAAATTCCTAACCCTAAACCCTAAAATCTAAATACTAAACCTTAAACCCTAAACCCTAAACTCTAAACCCTAATTCCTAAACCATAAACCCTAAATCTTAAACTCTAAACCCTAAACCCTAACTATAAACTAAAAACCCTAAACTCTAAACCCTAAACCCTAAACCCTAAATCCTAAACTCTAAACACCTAAACCCTAAACCCTAAACACTAAACACTAAACCCAAAACCTAAACCCTAAACCTTAAACATAAATCAGAACCCTAATTTGTAAACCCTAAATTCCTAACCCTAAACCCTAAACCCTAATCCCAAACCCTAAACCCTAAGCTCAAAACACTAAACCCTACACCCTAAATTCTAAATCCAAAACTCTTAACCCTAAAACCCAAAACCCTGAAACCTAAACCCTAACTCCTAAACCCTAAACCCACAAACCCTACACAATAGACCATAAACCCTAAACTCTAAACACTAAACACTAAATCCTATACCCCTTAGCAATAAACCCATACCTTAAACCCTAACCCTAAACCATAAACCATAAACCCTAAACCCAAAATCCTAAACCCTAAACCCTAAACCCTAAATCCTAAACCCTAACCCTAAACTATTAATCCTAAACCCTAAACCAATACCCTAAATCTAAATTATAAACCCTAAACCCTAAACCTTAAACTTTAACCCTAATGCGTAAACTACAAACCCTAAACCCTAACTTTAAACCCTAAACCGTAAAACCTAAACCCTAACCTTAAACCTTAAACCATAAACCCTAAACCCTAAATCCTAAACTCAAAACCCTAAACCCTAAACCGTAAACCCTATTTTCTAAATCCGAACACTTTACCTAACCCTAAACCCAAAACCCTAAACCCTAATAAATAAACCCTAAATCTTAACACCTAAACCTTAAACACTAAACCATACACCCTAAACCCTAAACTCAAAACCCTAAACCCTAAATCATATACCCCTTAACCCTAAACACTAAACCTTAAACAATAAACCATAAACCCTAAACAATATACCCTAAACTCCTAAACCTTAACTCTAAACCTTAAACCATAACCCTAAACTCTAAACCTTACACCCAAAACTCTAAACACTAAGCCCTTAATCTTAAACCCTTAACCTAAATACTCCACACTAAAACTTAAAGTCTAAACCCTAAATTCCTAACTCTAAACCCTAAACCATTGATCCTAAACCCTAAACCTAACACTAAACACTAAACCCTAAACCCTAAACCCTAAATTCCAACTCTAATCCCTAAACCCTAAACCATTATTACTAAACTTAAACCCTAAACCCTATTTCATAAATTCTCAACCCTATACCCTAACCCAAAACCCTAAACCCATAACCCTAAACCCTAACCCTAAACCATAAACCTAAACCCTAAACATTAAACCCTAAACCCTAAATCCCAAACTCTAAACCTTAAACCGTAAACCCTAATCCTAAAACACTCTAAACCCTAAACCCTAAACCCTAACCCTAAACCTTAACTCCTAAACCCTAAACTCTAAACCCTAAACACAAAACCCTAGACACGAAATCCTAAACCTAAATGCTAAATTTGGAACCCTAAACCCAAAACCCTAAACCCTAAACCTAAACACTCAACACTAAACCTTAAAGCCCAAACCCTAAATTCAAAACTCTAAACCCTAAAACAAAGAATCCTACACCCTAAACCTAACAATAAACACTAAACCCTTAAGTCTAAACCCTAAATCCTAAACTCTGAACTTCAAACACTAAACCATTAACCCTAAACGTTTACCCCAAAACCATATCCTAAACCCCTAAACCCTAAACACAAAATCATAAACTCTAAATCCAAAACCTTAAACCCTAAACCCTAAACCCTAAACCCAAAACCCTTTACCCTAAACCCGAAACCTAAACCCTAAACCCTAAATCCTAAACTTTAAACCTTAAACCCTAAACCCTAATCCTAAAACCCTAAACCCTAAACGCTAAACCCTAATCCCAAAATCCTAAACCCTTAACGCTAAACCCTAACCCAAAATCCTAGACATGAAACCCTAAATCTAAATGCTAAACTTCTAAACGTAAATCTTAAACCTTAAACCCTAAATCCTAAACTCTAAACCCTAAACACTAACTGTAAGCCTTTAACCCTAAACCGTAAATTATAAACCCTAAACCCTAATCTTAAACCCGAAACGCTAAACCCAAACCCTAAACCCTAAACTCAAAATACAAAACCCTACACCCTAAATTTTAAATCCCAAACTCTTAACCCTAAAACCCAAAACCCTAAAACCTAAACCCTAAACCATAAACCCTAAACCCAAAACCCAAAACCCACAAACCCTACACCGTAGACCATAAACCCTAAACTCTAAACCCAAAACACTAAATCCTAAGCCCCTTAACCATAAACCCTAAACCATAAATCCTAAATTCTAAACCTTAAACCCTAAACCCAAAACCCTAAACGCTAACCCTAAACCATAAACCCTAAACTCTAAACACAAAACCCTAAACCTTAAATGCTAAACCCTAAACCCTAAGCCCTAAAGCCCAAACCCTAACCCTATGCCATTAATCCTAAACCCTAAATCTAAATTCTAAACCCTAAACTCTAAACCTTAACTTTAGCCCTAGTGCATAAACAACAAACCCTAAACCCTAACATTAAACCCTAAACCATAAACACTAAACCCTAAATCCTAAACGCTATATTCTAAATCCCAAATTCTTAACCTAAACCCTAACCCCAAACCCCAAACCCTAAACCCTAATACATAAACCCTAAATATTAACCCCTAAACCTTAAACCCTAAACCATAGACCCTAAACCCTAAACTCTAAACCCAAAACCCTAAATCATATACGCTTTAACCCTAAACACTAAACCCTAAACAATAGACCAAAAACCCTAAACAATACACCCTAAACCCTAAACCTTAAACTCTAAACCTTAAACCATAACCCTAAACTCTAAACCTTACACCCAAAACTCTAAACACTAAACCCTTAATCCTAAACACTTAACCTAAATACTCAACACTAAAATTTAAAGCCTAAACCCTAAATTCCTAACTCTAAATCCTAAACCATTGATCCTAAACCCTAAACCTAACACTAAACACTAAACCCTAAACCCTAAACCCTAAATTCCAAACTCTAAACCCTAAACTCTAAATCCTAAACTCTGAACTTCAAACACTAAACCATTAACCCTAAGCCCTTACTCCTAAACCATACCCTAAACCCCTAAACCAAAAACCATAAACCCTAAAACCTAAAATCTAAAACCAAAACCTAACCCTAAACCCTAAACCCTAAACACAAAATTGTGAACTCTAAACCCAAAACCCTAAACCCTAAAACCTAAACTCTAAACCCTAAACATAAATCCTACACTCTAAACCCTAAGCCCCAAACCCTAAAGCCTAAACCCTAAACCCTAATCCCTAAACGCTAAACCCTAAACACTAAACCCTAAACCTAAACCCTAAACCTCAATTTATAAACTCTAAATTCCTAACCCTAAACCCTAAAATCTAAATACTAAACCTTAAACCCTAAACCCTAAACTCTAAACCCTAATTCCTAAAACATAAACCCTAAATCTTAAACTCTAAACCCTAAACCCTAACTATAAACTAAAAACCCTAAACCCTAAACCCTAAACCCTAAACCCTAAACCCTAAACCCTAAACCCTAAACCCTAAACCCTAAACACTAAACACTAAACCCTAAACCTAAACCCTAAATCTTAAACATAAACCGTAAACCCTAATTTGTAAACCCTAAATTCTTAACCCTAAACCCTAAACCCTAATCCCAAACCCTAAACCCTAAACTCAAAACACTAAACCCTACACCCTAAATTCTAAATCCAAAACTCTTAACCCTAAAACCCAAAACCCTAAAACCTAAACCCTAAACCTTAAACCCTAACTCCTAAACCCTAAACCCACAAACCCTACACCATAGACCATAAACCCTAAACTCTAAACCCTAAACACTAAATCCTAAACCCCTTAGCCATAAACCCTAAACCTTAAACCCTAAACCCTAAACCTTAAACCCTAAACCCTAAACCTTTAACCCTAACACTAAACCATAAACCCAAAACCCTAAACCCTAAACCATAAACCCTAACCATAACCCATTAATCCGAAACCCTAAACCTAAACCCTAAATCAAAATTCTAAACCCTAAACCCTAAACCTTAAACTTTAACCCTAATGCATAAACTACAAACCCTAAACCCTAACCTTAAACCTTAAATCGTAAACCCTAAACCCTAACCTTAAACCTTAAACCATAAACCCTAAACCGTAAACCTAAACTCAAAACCCTAAACCCTAAACCGTAAACCCTATATTCTAAATCCCGAACTCTTTACCTAACCCTAAACCCCAAACCCTAAACCCTAATACATAAACCCTAAATCTTAACCCCTAAACCTTAAACCCTAAACCATACACCCTAAACCCTAAACTCAAGACCCTAAACCCTAAATCATATACCCCTTAACCCTAAACACTAAACCTTAAACAATAAACCATAAACCTTAAACTCTAAACCTTAAACCATAACCCTAAACTCTAAACCTTACACCCAAAACTCTAAACACTAAACCCTTAATCCTAAACCCTTAACCTAAATACTCCACACTAAAACTTAAAGTCTAAACCATAAATTCCTAACTCTAAACCCTAAATCATTGATCCTAAACCCTAAACCTAACACTAAACACTAAACCCTAAACCCTAAACCCTAAATTCTGAACTCTAATCCCTAAAGTGTAAATCCTAAACTCTGAACTTCAAACACTAAACCATTATCCCTACGCCCTTACCTCTAAACCATACCTAAAACCCTAAACCCAAAACCGTAAACCCTAAAACCTAAAACCTAAACCATAAACATAAACCCTAAACCCAAACCCAAAATTGTAAACTCTAAACCCAAAACCCTAAACCCTAAACACTAAATTGGGAACCCTAAACCCTAAACTTTAAAGCCTAACGTAAAAATCGAAACACTAAATCATAAAACCCAAACCATAAACCCTAACCCTCAACCATAAATCAGAAACCTAAACCCTAAACCCTAACCTCAACCCTAAACATAAATCCTACACTATAAACTCCTAAACCCTAACCTCTAAACCCTAAACCCTAAAACCTAAACCCTAAAACTTAAAACCTAAACCTAAACTCCTAAACCTTAAACTTAAACAATAAACCCTAATTTGTAAACCCTAAATTCCTAATCATAAACCCTAAACTCAAAACATTAAACCTTAAACTCTAAACCCTAAACTCTAAACCCTAATTCCTAAACCCTAAACCCTAACTATAAACCAAAAACCCTTAACCCTAAACCTTAAACCCTAAATTCTAACACTAAAACCTAAATCTTAAACTCTATGTCCAAAACCCTGAACGTCAAACCCTAAATATTAAACTCTATACCCTAAACCATAAACCATAAAATATAAACCCTAAACCCTAAGCAATACAAATTATACGAAAAACCCTAAACCATAATTACGAAACATAAACCCTATACCCAATTTCATAAATTCTCAACCCTATACCCTAACCATAAACCCTAAACCCTAAACCATAAACCATAAACCTAAACCCTAAACCCTGACTCCTAAACTCTAAACCTTAAACCCTAAACCCTAAACCCTAATCCCAAAACCCTAAACCCTAAACCCTAAACCCTAAACCCTAACCCTAAACCTTAACCCTAAACCCTAAACTCTAAACCCTAAACACAAAACCCTAAACACTAAGCAATATAAATTATACGATAAACCTTAAACCATAATTAATAAATTTAAACCCTATACCCAATTTCATAAATTCTTAACCCTATACCCTGACCCTAAACCCTAAACCCTAAACCCTAAACCCTAAACCCTAAACCATAACCCTAAACCATAAACCTAAAGCCTAAACCCTAAATCCTAAACTTTAAACCTTAAACCCTAAACCCTAATCCCAAAACCCTAAACCCTAAACCCTAAACCCTAAACCCTAACCCTAAACCTTAACCATAAACCCTAAACTCTAAACCCTAAACAAAAAACCCTAGACACGAAACCCTAAACCAAAACGCTAAACTTGGAACGCTAAACCCTAAACCCTAAACCTAAACCATTAATCATAAACCCTAAACCTAAACCTTAAACCCTAAACCCCAAATCCAGAATCTAAACCCCAAACCCTAAACCTTCAACCCTAAATACTAAGCTCTAAACTCTAAACACTAACTGTAAGCCTTTAACCCTAATCTTAAACACTAAACCCTAAACCCCAAACCCAAACCCTAAACCCTAAACTCAAAACCCTGAACCCTAAACCCTAAACCCTAAACCCTAAACTCTAAACCCTAAACCCTAACCCTAGCCTTAACCCTAAACCCTAAACCCTAAACCCTAACCCTAACCGTAAACCCTTAATCCAAAACCATATATCCTAAACCCTAAATCCTAGCCCCAAATTCTTAAACATTAAACCCTCAAGCCAAAACCCTAAATCGTAAATCGTAAACCCTAAACTATTAATCCTAAACCCTAAGTCTAATCCCTAAACCCTAAACACCAAACCAAACTATAACCTTAGGCCTAAACCCTTATTCCTTAACTCTGAACCCTAAACCTTAACCCTAAACCCTAAACCCTAAAACTTAAACCCTGAACACCAAACCCTAAACCCTAGCCCTAACCCTAAATCCTAAACCATATATCCTAAACCCTTAACCCTAAAACAAAAACAAAAACCCTAAATCCTAAACCCTAAATTCCTAACTCTAAACCCTAAACCATTGATCCTAAACCCTAAACCTAACACTAAACACTAAACCCTAAACCCTAAACCCTAAATTCCAAACTCTAAACCCTAAACTCTAAATCCTAAACTCTGAACTTCAAACACTAAACCATTAACCCTAAGCCCTTACTCCTAAACCATACCCTAAACCCCTAAACCAAAAACCCTAAACCCTAAAACCTAAAATCTAAAACCAAAACCTAACCCTAAACCCTAAACCCTAAACACAAAATTGTGAACTCTAAACCCAAAACCCTAAACCCTAAACCCTAAACCCTAAAACCTAAACTCTAAACCCTAAACATAAATCCTACACTCTAAACCCTAAGCCCCAAACCCTAAAGCCTAAACCCTAAACCCTAAACCCTAAATGCTAAACCCTAAACCCTAAACCCTAAACCCTAAACACTAAACCCTAAACCTACACCCTAAACCTCAATTTATAAACTCTAAATTCCTAACCCTAAACCCTAAAATCTAAATACTAAACCTTAAACCCTAAACCCTAAACTCTAAACCCTAATTCCTAAACCATAAACCCTAAATCTTAAACTCTAAACCCTAAACCCTAACTATAAACTAAAAACCCTAAACTCTAAACCCTAAACCCTAAACCCTAAATCCTAAACTCTAAACACCTAAACCCTAAACCCTAAACACTAAACACTAAACCCAAAACCTAAACCCTAAATCTTAAACATAAATCGTAAACCCTAATTTGTAAACCCTAAATTCCTAACCCTAAACCCTAAACCCTAATCCCAAACCCTAAACCCTAAGCTCAAAACACTAAACCCTACACCCTAAATTCTAAATCCAAAACTCTTAACCCTAAAACCCAAAACCCTAAAACCTAAACCCTAAACCCACAAACCCTACACAATAGACCATAAACCCTAAACTCTAAACCCTAGACACTAAATCCTAAACCCCTTAGCAATAAACCCTAAACCTTAAACCCTAAACCCTAAACCTTAAACCCTAAACCCTAAACCTTTAACCCTAACACTAAACCATAAACCCAAAACCCTAAACCCTAAACCCTAAACCCTAACCCTAACCCATTAATCCTAAACCCTAAACCTAAACCCTAAATCTAAATTCTAAACCCTAAACCCTAAACCTTAAACTTTAACCCTAATGCGTAAACTACAAACCCTAAACCCTAACCTTAAACCTTAAACCATAAACCCCAAACCCTAACCTTAAACCTTAAACCATAAACCCTAAACCCTAAATCCTAAACTCAAAACCCTAAACCCTAAACCGTAAACCCTATATTCTAAATCCCGAACACTTTACCTAACCCTAAACCCCAAACCCTAAACCCTAATAAATAAACCCTAAATCTTAACACCTAAACCTTAAACACTAAACCATACACCCTAAACCCTAAACTCAAAACCCTAAACAATACACCCTAAACCCTAAACCTTAAACTCTAAACCTTAAACCATAACCCTAAACTCTAAACCTTACACCCAAAACTCTAAACACTAAACCCTTAATCCTAAACACTTAACCTAAATACTCAACACTAAAACTTAAAGCCTAAACCCTAAATTCCTAACTCTAAACCCTAAACCATTGATCCTAAACCCTAAACCTAACACTAAACACTAAACCCTAAACCCTAAACCCTAAATTCCAAACTCTAAACCCTAAACTCTAAATCCTAAACTCTGAACTTCAAACACTAAACCATTAACCCTAAGCCCTTACTCCTAAACCATACCCTAAACCCCTAAACCAAAAACCCTAAACCCTAAAACCTAAAATCTAAAACCAAAACCTAACCCTAAACCCTAAACCCTAAACACAAAATTGTGAACTCTAAACCCAAAACCCTAAACCCTAAACCCTAAACCCTAAAACCTAAACTCTAAACCCTAAACATAAATCCTACACTCTAAACCCTAAGCCCCAAACCCTAAAGCCTAAACCCTAAACCCTAAACCCTAAACGCTAAACCCTAAACCCTAAACCCTAAACCCTAAACACTAAACCCTAAACCTACACCCTAAACCTCAATTTATAAACTCTAAATTCCTAACCCTAAACCCTAAAATCTAAATACTAAACTCAAACCCTAAACCCTAAACTCTAAACCCTAATTCCTAAACCATAAACCCTAAATCTTAAACTCTAAACCCTAAACCCTAACTATAAACTAAAAACCCTAAACTCTAAACCCTAAACCCTAAACCCTAAATCCTAAACTCTAAACACCTAAACCCTAAACCCTAAACACTAAACACTAAACCCAAAACCTAAACCCTAAATCTTAAACATAAATCGTAAACACTAATTTGTAAACCCTAAATTCCTAACCCTAAACCCTAAACCCTAATCCCAAACCCTAAACCCTAAGCTCAAAACACTAAACCCTACACCCTAAATTCTAAATCCAAAACTCTTAACCCTAAAACCCAAAACCCTGAAACCTAAACCCTAACTCCTAAACCCTAAACCCACAAACCCTACACAATAGACCATAAACCCTAAACTCTAAACCCTAAACACTAAATCCTAAACCCCTTAGCAATAAACCCTAAACCTTAAACCCTAAACCATAAACCCAAAACCCTAAACCCTAAACCCTAAACCCTAACCCTAACCCATAAACCCAAAACCCTAAACCCTAAACCCTAAACCCTAACCCTAACCCATTAATCCTAAACCCTAAACCTAAACCCTAAATCTAAATTCTAAACCCTAAACCCTAAACCTTAAACTTTAACCCTAATGCGTAAACTACAAACCCTAAACCCTAACCTTAAACCTTAAACCATAAACCCCAAACCCTAACCTTAAACCTTAAACCATAAACCCTAAACCCTAAATCCTAAACTCAAAACCCTAAACCCTAAACCGTAAACCCTATATTCTAAATCCCGAACACTTTACCTAACCCTAAACCCCAAACCCTAAACCCTAATAAATAAACCCTAAATCTTAACACCTAAACCTTAAACACTAAACCATACACCTTAAACCCTAAACTCAAAACCCTAAACCCTAAATCATATACCCCTTAACCCTAAACACTAAACCTTAAACAATAAACCATAAACCCTAAACAATATACCCTAAACCCTAAACCTTAACTCTAAACCTTAAACCATAACCCTAAACTCTAAACCTTACACCCAAAACTCTAAACACTAAGCCCTTAATCTTAAACCCTTAACCTAAATACTCCACACTAAAACTTAAAGTCTAAACCCTAAATTCCTAACTCTAAACCCTAAACCATTGATCCTAAACCCTAAACCTAACACTCAAACACTAAACCCTAAACCCTAAACCCTAAATTCTGAACTCTAATCCCTAAACCCTAAACCATTATTACTAAACTTAAACCCTAAACCCTATTTCATAAATTCTCAACCCTATACCCTAACCCAAAACCCTAAACCCATAACCCTAAACCCTAACCCTAAACCATAAACCTAAACCCTAAACATTAAACCCTAAACCCTAAATCCCAAACTCTAAACCTTAAACCGTAAACCCTAATCCTAAAACACTCTAAACCCTAAACCCTAAACCCTAACCCTAAACCTTAACCCTAAACCCTAAACTCTAAACCCTAAACACAAAACCCTAGACACGAAATCCTAAACCTAAATGCTAAATTTGGAACCCTAAACCCAAAACCCTAAACCCTAAACCTAAACACTCAACACTAAACCTTAAAGCCCAAACCCTAAATTCAAAACTCTAAACCCTAAAACAGTAATCCTACACCCTAAACCTAACACTAAACACTAAACCCTTAAGTCTAAACCCTAAATCCTAAACTCTGAACTTCAAACACTAAACCATTAACCCTAAACGTTTACCCCAAAACCATATCCTAAACCCCTAAACCCTAAACACAAAATCATAAACTCTAAATCCAAAACCTTAAACCCTAAACCCTAAACCCTAAACCCAAAACCCTTTACCCTAAACCCGAAACCTAAACCCTAAACCCTAAATCCTAAACTTTAAACCTTAAACCCTAAACCCTAATCCTAAAACCCTAAACCCTAAACGCTAAACCCTAATCCCAAAATCCTAAACCCTTAACGCTAAACCCTAACCCAAAATCCTAGACATGAAACCCTAAATCTAAATGCTAAACTTCTAAACGTAAATCTTAAACCTTAAACCCTAAATCCTAAACTCTAAACCCTAAACACTAATCAGAAGCCTTTAACCCTAAACCGTAAATTATAAACCCTAAACCCTAATCTTAAACCCGAAACGCTAAACCCAAACCCTAAACCCTAAACTCAAAATACAAAACCCTACACCCTAAATTTTAAATCCCAAACTCTTAACCCTAAAACCCAAAACCCTAAAACCTAAACCCTAAACCATAAACCCTAAACCCAAAACCCAAAACCCACAAACCCTACACCGCACTATAAACCCTAAACTCTAAACCCAAAACACTAAATCCTAAGCCCCTTAACCATAAACCCTAAACCATAAATCCTAAATTCTAAACCTTAAACCCTAAACCCAAAACCCTAAACGCTAACCCTAAACCATAAACCCTAAACTCTAAACACAAAACCCTAAACCTTAAATGCTAAACCCTAAACCCTAAGCCCTAAAGCCCAAACCCTAACCCTATGCCATTAATCCTAAACCCTAAATCTAAATTCTAAACCCTAAACTCTAAACCTTAACTTTAGCCCTAGTGCATAAACAACAAACCCTAAACCCTAACATTAAACCCTAAACCATAAACACTAAACCCTAAATCCTAAACGCTATATTCTAAATCCCAAATTCTTAACCTAAACCCTAACCCCAAACCCCAAACCCTAAACCCTAATACATAAACCCTAAATATTAACCCCTAAACCTTAAACCCTAAACCATAGACCCTAAACCCTAAACTCTAAACCCAAAACCCTAAATCATATACGCCTTAACCCTAAACACTAAACCCTAAACAATAGACCAAAAACCCTAAACAATACACCCTAAACCCTAAACCTTAAACTCTAAACCTTAAACCATAACCCTAAACTCTAAACCTTACACCCAAAACTCTAAACACTAAACCCTTAATCCTAAACACTTAACCTAAATACTCAACACTAAAATTTAAAGCCTAAACCCTAAATTCCTAACTCTAAATCCTAAACCATTGATCCTAAACCCTAAACCTAACACTAAACACTAAACCCTAAACCCTAAACCCTAAATTCCAAACTCTAAACCCTAAACTCTAAATCCTAAACTCTGAACTTCAAACACTAAACCATTAACCCTAAGCCCTTACTCCTAAACCATACCCTAAACCCCTAAACCAAAAACCATAAACCCTAAAACCTAAAATCTAAAACCAAAACCTAACCCTAAACCCTAAACCCTAAACACAAAATTGTGAACTCTAAACCCAAAACCCTAAACCCTAAAACCTAAACTCTAAACCCTAAACATAAATCCTACACTCTAAACCCTAAGCCCCAAACCCTAAAGCCTAAACCCTAAACCCTAATCCCTAAACGCTAAACCCTAAACACTAAACCCTAAACCTAAACCCTAAACCTCAATTTATAAACTCTAAATTCCTAACCCTAAACCCTAAAATCTAAATACTAAACCTTAAACCCTAAACCCTAAACTCTAAACCCTAATTCCTAAAACATAAACCCTAAATCTTAAACTCTAAACCCTAAACCCTAACTATAAACTAAAAACCCTAAACCCTAAACCCTAAACCCTAAACCCTAAATCCTAAACTCTAAACCCTAAACCCTAAACCCTAAACACTAAACACTAAACCCTAAACCTAAACCCTAAATCTTAAACATAAATCGTAAACCCTAATTTGTAAACCTTAAATTCCTAACCCTAAACCCTAAACCCTAATCCCAAACCCTAAACCCTAAGCTCAAAACACTAAACCCTACACCCTAAATTCTAAATCCAAAACTCTTAACCCTAAAACCCAAAACCCTAAAACCTAAACCCTAAACCCTAGACCCTAACTCCTAAACCCTAAACCCACAAACCCTACACAATAGACCATAAACCCTAAACTCTAAACCCTAAACACTAAATCCTAAACCCCTTAGCCATAAACCCTAAACCTTAAACCCTAAACCCTAAACCTTAAACCCTAAACCCTAAACCTTTAACCTTAACACTAAACCATAAACCCAAAACCCTAAACCCAAAACCCTAAACCCTAACCCTAACCCATTAATCCTAAACCCTAAACCTAAACCCTAAATCTAAATTCTAAACCCTAAGCCCTAAACCTTAAACTTTAACCCTAATGCGTAAACTACAAACCCTAAACCCTAACCTTAAACCTTAAACCATAAACCCTAAACCCTAACCTTAAACCTTAAACCATAAACCCTAAACCCTATATCCTAAACTCAAAACCCTAAACCCTAAACCGTAAACCCTATATTCTAAATCTCGAACACTTTACCTAACCCTAAACCCCAAACCCTAAACCCTAATACATAAACCCTAAATCTTAACACCTAAACCTTAAACCCTAAACCATACACCCTAAACCCTAAACTCAAAACCCTAAACCCTAAATCATATACCCCTTAACCCTAAACACTAAACCTTAAACAATAAACCATAAACCCTAAACCTTAACTCTAAACCTTAAACCATAACCCTAAACTCTAAACTCATGTACCAAAACTCTAAACACTAAGCCCTTAATCCTAAACCCTTAACCTAAATACTCCACACTAAAACTTAAAGTCTAAACCCTAAATTCCTAACTCTAAACCCTAAACCATTGATCCTAAACCCTAAACCTAACACTAAACACTTAACCCTAAACCCTAAACCCTAAATTCTGAACTCTAATCCCTAAAGTCTAAATCCTAAACTCTGAACTTCAAACACTAAACCAATATCCCTACGCCCTTAACTCAAAACCATACCTTAAAACCCTAAACCCAAAACCGTAAACCCTAAAACCTAAAACCTAAACCCTAAACCTAAACCCTAAACCCAAAACCCAAAATTGTAAACTCTAAACCCAAAACCCTAAACCCTAAACACTAAATTGGGAACCCTAAACCCTAAACTTTAAAGCCTAACGTAAAAATCGAAACACTAAATCATAAAACCCAAACCATAAACCCTAACCCTCAACCATAAATCAGAAACCTAAACCCTAAACCCTAACCCTCAACCCTAAACATAAATCCTACACTATAAACCCTAAACCCTAACCTCTAAACCCTAAACCCTAAAACCTAAACCCTAAAACTTAAAACCTAAACCTAAACCCTAAACCTTAAACTTAAACAATAAACCCTAATTTGTAAACCCTAAATTCCTAATCATAAACCCTAAACTCAAAACATTAAACCTTAAACCCTAAACACCAAACTCTAAAACCTAATTCCTAAACCCTAAACCCTAACTACAAACCAAAAACCCTAAACCCTAAACCTTAAACCCTAAATTCTAACCCTAAAACCTAAATCCTAAACACTATGTCCGAAACCCTAAACCTCAAACCCTAAACATTAAACTCTATACCCTAAACCCTAAACAATAAATCATAAAATATAAACCCTAAACCCTAAGCAATACAAATTATACGAAAAACCCTAAACCATAATTATGAAATTTAAACCCTATACCCAATTTCATAAATTCTCAACCCTATACCCTAACCATAAACCCTAAACCCTAAACCATAAACCATAAACCTAAACCCTAAACCCTAACTCCTAAACTCTAAACCTTAAACCCTAAACCCTAAACCCTAATACCAAAACCCTAAACCCTAAACCCTAAACACTAAATCCTAACCCTAAACCTTAACCCTAAACCCTAAACTCTAAACCCTAAACACAAAACCCTAAACACTAAGCAATATAAATTATACGATAAACCTTAAACCATAATTAATAAATTTAAACCCTATACCCAATTTCATAAATTCTTAACCCTATACCCTGACCCTAAACCCTAAACCCTAAACCCTAAACCCTAAACCCTAAACCATAACCCTAAACCATAAACCTAAAGCCTAAACCCTAAATCCTAAACTTTAAACCTTAAACCCTAAACCCTAATCCCAAAACCCTAAACCCTAAACCCTAAACCCTAAACCCTAACCCTAAACCTTAACCATAAACCCTAAACTCTAAACCCTAAACAAAAAACCCTAGATAAGAAACCCTAAACCAAAACGCTAAACTTGGAACGCTAAACCCTAAACCCTAAACCTAAACCATTAATCATAAACCCTAAACCTAAACCTTAAACCCTAAACCCCAAATCCAGAATCTAAACCCCAAACCCTAAACCTTCAACCCTAAATACTAAGCTCTAAACTCTAAACACTAACTGTAAGCCTTTAACCCTAATCTTAAACACTATACCCTAAACACAAATCCCAAACTCTAAACACTAAACTCTAAACCCTTAACCCTAAACCCTAAACCCTAAACCCTAAACTCTAAACCCTAAACCCTAACCCTAGCCTTAACCCTAAACCCTAAACCCTAAACCCTAACCCTAACCGTAAACCCTTAATCCAAAACCATATATCCTAAACCCTAAATCCTAGCCCCAAATTCTTAAACATTAAACCCTCAAGCCAAAACCCTAAATCAGAATCAAACCCTAAACTATTAATCCTAAACCCTAAGTCTAATCCCTAAACCCTAAACACCAAACCAAACTATAACCTTAGGCCTAAACCCTTATTCCTTAACTCTGAACCCTAAACCTTAACCCTAAACCCTAAACCCTAAAACTTAAACCCTGAACACCAAACCCTAAACCCTAGCCCTAACCCTGAATCCTAAACCATATATCCTAAACCCTTAACCCTAAAACAAAAACAAAAACCCTAAATCCTAAACCCTAAATTCCTAACTCTAAACCCTAAACCATTGATCCTAAACCCTAAACCTAACACTAAACACTAAACCCTAAACCCTAAACCCTAAATTCCAAACTCTAAACCCTAAACTCTAAATCCTAAACTCTGAACTTCAAACACTAAACCATTAACCCTAAGCCCTTACTCCTAAACCATACCCTAAACCCCTAAACCAAAAACCCTAAACCCTAAAACCTAAAATCTAAAACCAAAACCTAACCCTAAACCCTAAACCCTAAACACAAAATTGTGAACTCTAAACCCAAAACCCTAAACCCTAAACCCTAAACCCTAAAACCTAAACTCTAAACCCTAAACATAAATCCTACACTCTAAACCCTAAGCCCCAAACCCTAAAGCCTAAACCCTAAACCCTAAACCCTAAATGCTAAACCCTAAACCCTAAACCCTAAACCCTAAACACTAAACCCTAAACCTACACCCTAAACCTCAATTTATAAACTCTAAATTCCTAACCCTAAACCCTAAAATCTAAATACTAAACCTTAAACCCTAAACCCTAAACTCTAAACCCTAATTCCTAAACCATAAACCCTAAATCTTAAACTCTAAACCCTAAACCCTAACTATAAACTAAAAACCCTAAACTCTAAACCCTAAACCCTAAACCCTAAATCCTAAACTCTAAACACCTAAACCCTAAACCCTAAACACTAAACACTAAACCCAAAACCTAAACCCTAAATCTTAAACATAAATCGTAAACCCTAATTTGTAAACCCTAAATTCCTAACCCTAAACCCTAAACCCTAATCCCAAACCCTAAACCCTAAGCTCAAAACACTAAACCCTACACCCTAAATTCTAAATCCAAAACTCTTAACCCTAAAACCCAAAACCCTAAAACCTTAACCCTCAACCCTAAACCCACAAACCCTACACAATAGAGTATAAACCCTAAACTCTAAACCCTAGACACTAAATCCTAAACCCCTTAGCAATAAACCTTAAACCTTAAACCCTAAACCCTAACCCTAAACCCTAACAATAACCATAAACCATAAACCCAAAACCCTAAACCCTAAACCCTAAAACCTAAACCCTAAACCCTAACCCTAAACCATTAATCCTAAACCCTAAACCAAAACCCTAAATCTAAATTCTAAACTCTCAACCCTAAACCATAAAATTTAACCCTAATGCGTAAACTACAAACCCTAAACCCTAACCTTAAACCTTAAACCATAAACCCCAAACCCTAACCTTAAACCTTAAACCATAAACCCTAAACCCTAAATCCTAAACTCAAAACCCTAAACCCTAAACCGTAAACCCTATATTCTAAATCCCGAACACTTTACCTAACCCTAAACCCCAAACCCTAAACCCTAATAAATAAACCCTAAATCTTAACACCTAAACCTTAAACACTAAACCATACACCCTAAACCCTAAACTCAAAACCCTAAACAATACACCCTAAACCCTAAACCTTAAACTCTAAACCTTAAACCATAACCCTAAACTCTAAACCTTACACCCAAAACTCTAAACACTAAACCCTTAATCCTAAACACTTAACCTAAATACTCAACACTAAAACTTAAAGCCTAAACCCTAAATTCCTAACTCTAAACAGTAAACTATTAATCCTAAAGCCTAAACCTAACACTAAACACACCCTAAAGCCCAAACCCTAAATTCCAAACTCTAAACCCTAAACTCAAAATCCTAAACTCTAAACTTCAAACACTAAACCATTAACCCTAAGCCCTTAGCCCTAAACCATACCCTAAACCCCTAAACCCAAAACCCTAAACCCTAAAACCTAAAATCAAAAACCTTAACCTAACCCTAAACCCTAAACCCTAAACACAAAATTGTGAACTCTAAACCCAAAACCCTAAACCCTAAACCCTAAACCCTAAAACCTAAACTCTAAACCCTAAACATAAATCCTACACTCTAAACCCTAAGCCCCAAACCCTAAAGCCTAAACCCTAAACCCTAAACCCTAAACGCTAAACCCTAAACCCTAAACCCTAAACCCTAAACACTAAACCCTAAACCTACACCCTAAACCTCAATTTATAAACTCTAAATTCCTAACCCTAAACCCTAAAATCTAAATACTAAACCTTAAACCCTAAACCCTAAACTCTAAACCCTAATTCCTAAACCATAAACCCTAAATCTTAAACTCTAAACCCTAAACCCTAACTATAAACTAAAAACCCTAAACTCTAAACCCTAAACCCTAAACCCTAAATCCTAAACTCTAAACACCTAAACCCTAAACCCTAAACACTAAACACTAAACCCAAACCTAAACCCTAAATCTTAAACATAAATCGTAAACCCTAATTTGTAAACCCTAAATTCCTAACCCTAAACCCTAAACCCTAATCCCAAACCCTAAACCCTAAGCTCAAAACACTAAACCCTACACCCTAAATTCTAAATCCAAAACTCTTAACCCTAAAACCCAAAACCCTGAAACCTAAACCCTAACTCCTAAACCCTAAACCCACAAACCCTACACAATAGACCATAAACCCTAAACTCTAAACCCTAAACACTAAATCCTAAACCCCTTAGCAATAAACCCTAAACCTTAAACCCTAAACCCTAAACCTTAAACCCTAAACCCTAAACCTTTAACCCTAACACTAAACCATAAACCCAAAACCCTAAACCCTAAACCCTAAACCCTAACCCTAACCCATTAATCCTAAACCCTAAACCTAAACCCTAAATCTAAATTCTAAACCCTAAACCCTAAACCTTAAACTTTAACCCTAATGCGTAAACTACAAACCCTAAACCCTAACCTTAAACCTTAAACCATAAACCCCAAACCCTAACCTTAAACCTTAAACCATAAACCCTAAACCCTAAATCCTAAACTCAAAACCCTAAACCCTAAACCGTAAACCCTATATTCTAAATCCCGAACACTTTACCTAACCCTAAACCCCAAACCCTAAACCCTAATAAATAAACCCTAAATCTTAACACCTAAACCTTAAACACTAAACCATACACCCTAAACCCTAAACTCAAAACCCTAAACCCTAAATCATATACCCCTTAACCCTAAACACTAAACCTTAAACAATAAACCATAAACCCTAAACAATATACCCTAAACCCTAAACCTTAACTCTAAACCTTAAACCATAACCCTAAACTCTAAACCTTACACCCAAAACTCTAAACACTAAGCCCTTAATCTTAAACCCTTAACCTAAATACTCCACACTAAAACTTAAAGTCTAAACCCTAAATTCCTAACTCTAAACCCTAAACCATTGATCCTAAACCCTAAACCTAACACTAAACACTAAACCCTAAACCCTAAACCCTAAATTCTGAACTCTAATCCCTAAACCCTAAACCATTATTACTAAACTTAAACCCTAAACCCTATTTCATAAATTCTCAACCCTATACCCTAACCCAAAACCCTAAACCCATAACCCTAAACCCTAACCCTAAACCATAAACCTAAACCCTAAACATTAAACCCTAAACCCTAAATCCCAAACTCTAAACCTTAAACCGTAAACCCTAATCCTAAAACACTCTAAACCCTAAACCCTAAACCCTAACCCTAAACCTTAACCCTAAACCCTAAACTCTAAACCCTAAACACAAAACCCTAGACACGAAATCCTAAACCTAAATGCTAAATTTGGAACCCTAAACCCAAAACCCTAAACCCTAAACCTAAACACTCAACACTAAACCTTAAAGCCCAAACCCTAAATTCAAAACTCTAAACCCTAAAACAGTAATCCTACACCCTAAACCTAACACTAAACACTAAACCCTTAAGTCTAAACCCTAAATCCTAAACTCTGAACTTCAAACACTAAACCATTAACCCTAAACGTTTACCCCAAAACCATATCCTAAACCCCTAAACCCTAAACACAAAATCATAAACTCTAAATCCAAAACCTTAAACCCTAAACCCTAAACCCTAAACCCAAAACCCTTTACCCTAAACCCGAAACCTAAACCCTAAACCCTAAATCCTAAACTTTAAACCTTAAACCCTAAACCCTAATCCTAAAACCCTAAACCCTAAACGCTAAACCCTAATCCCAAAATCCTAAACCCTTAACGCTAAACCCTAACCCAAAATCCTAGACATGAAACCCTAAATCTAAATGCTAAACTTCTAAACGTAAATCTTAAACCTTAAACCCTAAATCCTAAACTCTAAACCCTAAACACTAACTGTAAGCCTTTAACCCTAAACCGTAAATTATAAACCCTAAACCCTAATCTTAAACCCGAAACGCTAAACCCAAATCCTAAACCCTAAACTCAAAATACAAAACCCTACACCCTAAATTTTAAATCCCAAACTCTTAACCCTAAAACCCAAAACCCTAAAACCTAAACCCTAAACCATAAACCCTAAACCCAAAACCCAAAACCCACAAACCCTACACCGTAGACCATAAACCCTAAACTCTAAACCCAAAACACTAAATCCTAAGCCCCTTAACCATAAACCCTAAACCATAAATCCTAAATTCTAAACCTTAAACCCTAAACCCAAAACCCTAAACGCTAACCCTAAACCATAAACCCTAAACTCTAAACACAAAACCCTAAACCTTAAATGCTAAACCCTAAACCCTAAGCCCTAAAGCCCAAACCCTAACCCTATGCCATTAATCCTAAACCCTAAATCTAAATTCTAAACCCTAAACTCTAAACCTTAACTTTAGCCCTAGTGCATAAACAACAAACCCTAAACCCTAACATTAAACCCTAAACCATAAACACTAAACCCTAAATCCTAAACGCTATATTCTAAATCCCAAATTCTTAACCTAAACCCTAACCCCAAACCCCAAACCCTAAACCCTAATACATAAACCCTAAATATTAACCCCTAAACCTTAAACCCTAAACCATAGACCCTAAACCCTAAACTCTAAACCCAAAACCCTAAATCATATACGCTTAACCCTAAACACTAAACCCTAAACAATAGACCAAAACCCTAAACAATACACCCTAAACCCTAAACCTTAAACTCTAAACCTTAAAACCATAACCCTAAACTCTAAACCTTACACCCAAAACTCTAAACACTAAACCCTTAATCCTAAACACTTAACCTAAATACTCAACACTAAAATTTAAAGCCTAAACCCCAAATTCCTAACTCTAAATCCTAAACCATTGATCCTAAACCCTAAACCTAACACTCAAACACTAAACCCTAAACCCTAAACCCTAAATTCCAAACTCTAAACCCTAAACTCTAAATCCTAAACTCTGAACTTCAAACACTAAACCATTAACCCTAAGCCCTTACTCCTAAACCATACCCTAAACCCCTAAACCAAAAACCATAAACCCTAAAACCTAAAATCTAAAACCAAAACCTAACCCTAAACCCTAAACCCTAAACACAAAATTGTGAACTCTAAACCCAAAACCCTAAACCCTAAAACCTAAACTCTAAACCCTAAACATAAATCCTACACTCTAAACCCTAAGCCCCAAACCCTAAAGCCTAAACCCTAAACCCTAATCCCTAAACGCTAAACCCTAAACACTAAACCCTAAACCTAAACCCTAAACCTCAATTTATAAACTCTAAATTCCTAACCCTAAACCCTAAAATCTAAATACTAAACCTTAAACCCTAAACCCTAAACTCTAAACCCTAATTCCTAAAACATAAACCCTAAATCTTAAACTCTAAACCCTAAACCCTAACTATAAACTAAAAACCCTAAACCCTAAACCCTAAACCCTAAACCCTAAATCCCAAACTCTAAACCCTAAACCCTAAACCCTAAACCCTAAACACTAAACCCTAAACCTAAACCCTAAATCTTAAACATAAATCGTAAACCCTAATTTGTAAACCTTAAATTCCTAACCCTAAACCCTAAACCCTAATCCCAAACCCTAAACCCTAAGCTCAAAACACTAAACCCTACACCCTAAATTCTAAATCCAAAACTCTTAACCCTAAAACCCAAAACCCTAAAACCTAAACCCTAAACCCTAGACCCTAACTCCTAAACCCTAAACCCACAAACCCTACACAATAGACCATAAACCCTAAACTCTAAACCCTAAACACTAAATCCTAAACCCCTTAGCCATAAACCCTAAACCTTAAACCCTAAACCCTAAACCTTAAACCCTAAACCCTAAACCTTTAACCTTAACACTAAACCATAAACCCAAAACCCTAAACCCAAAACCCTAAACCCTAACCCTAACCCATTAATCCTAAACCCTAAACCTAAACCCTAAATCTAAATTCTAAACCCTAAGCCCTAAACCTTAAACTTTAACCCTAATGCGTAAACTACAAACCCTAAACCCTAACCTTAAACCTTAAACCATAAACCCTAAACCCTAACCTTAAACCTTAAACCATAAACCCTAAACCCTATATCCTAAACTCAAAACCCTAAACCCTAAACCGTAAACCCTATATTCTAAATCTCGAACACTTTACCTAACCCTAAACCCCAAACCCTAAACCCTAATACATAAACCCTAAATCTTAACACCTAAACCTTAAACCCTAAACCATACACCCTAAACCCTAAACTCAAAACCCTAAACCCTAAATCATATACCCCTTAACCCTAAACACTAAACCTTAAACAATAAACCATAAACCCTAAACCTTAACTCTAAACCTTAAACCATAACCCTAAACTCTAAACCTTACAGCCAAAACTCTAAACACTAAGCCCTTAATCCTAAACCCTTAACCTAAATACTCCACACTAAAACTTAAAGTCTAAACCCTAAATTCCTAACTCTAAACCCTAAACCATTGATCCTAAACCCTAAACCTAACACTAAACACTTAACCCTAAACCCTAAACCCTAAATTCTGAACTCTAATCCCTAAAGTCTAAATCCTAAACTCTGAACTTCAAACACTAAACCAATATCCCTACGCCCTTAACTCAAAACCATACCTTAAAACCCTAAACCCAAAACCGTAAACCCTAAAACCTAAAACCTAAACCCTAAACCTAAACCCTAAACCCAAAACCCAAAATTGTAAACTCTAAACCCAAAACCCTAAACCCTAAACACTAAATTGGGAACCCTAAACCCTAAACTTTAAAGCCTAACGTAAAAATCGAAACACTAAATCATAAAACCCAAACCATAAACCCTAACCCTCAACCATAAATCGTAAAACCTAAACCCTAAACCCTAACCCTCAACCCTAAACATAAATCCTACACTATAAACCCTAAACCCTAACCTCTAAACCCTAAACCCTAAAACCTAAACCCTAAAACTTAAAACCTAAACCTAAACCCTAAACCTTAAACTTAAACAATAAACCCTAATTTGTAAACCCTAAATTCCTAATCATAAACCCTAAACTCAAAACATTAAACCTTAAACCCTAAACACCAAACTCTAAAACCTAATTCCTAAACCCTAAACCCTAACTACAAACCAAAAACCCTAAACCCTAAACCTTAAACCCTAAATTCTAACCCTAAAACCTAAATCCTAAACACTATGTCCGAAACCCTAAACCTCAAACCCTAAACATTAAACTCTATACCCTAAACCCTAAACAATAAATCATAAAATATAAACCCTAAACCCTAAGCAATACAAATTATACGAAAAACCCTAAACCATAATTATGAAATTTAAACCCTATACCCAATTTCATAAATTCTCAACCCTATACCCTAACCATAAACCCTAAACCCTAAACCATAAACCATAAACCTAAACCCTAAACCCTAACTCCTAAACTCTAAACCTTAAACCCTAAACCCTAAACCCTAATACCAAAACCCTAAACCCTAAACCCTAAACACTAAATCCTAACCCTAAACCTTAACCCTAAACCCTAAACTCTAAACCCTAAACACAAAACCCTAAACACTAAGCAATATAAATTATACGATAAACCTTAAACCATAATTAATAAATTTAAACCCTATACCCAATTTCATAAATTCTTAACCCTATACTCGACTCCTAAACCCTAAACCCTAAACCCTAAACCCTAAACCCTAAACCATAACCCTAAACCATAAACCTAAAGCCTAAACCCTAAATCCTAAACTTTAAACCTTAAACCCTAAACCCTAATCCCAAAACCCTAAACCCTAAACCCTAAACCCTAAACCCTAACCCTAAACCTTAACCATAAACCCTAAACTCTAAACCCTAAACAAAAAACCCTAGACACGAAACCCTAAACCAAAACGCTAAACTTGGAACGCTAAACCCTAAACCCTAAACCTAAACCATTAATCATAAACCCTAAACCTAAACCTTAAACCCTAAACCCCAAATCCAGAATCTAAACCCCAAACCCTAAACCTTCAACCCTAAATACTAAGCTCTAAACTCTAAACACTAACTGTAAGCCTTTAACCCTAATCTTAAACACTAAACCCTAAACCCCAAACCCAAACCCTAAACCCTAAACTCAAAACCCTGAACCCTAAACCCTAAACCCTAAACCCTAAACTCTAAACCCTAAACCCTAACCCTAGCCTTAACCCTAAACCCTAAACCCTAAACCCTAACCCTAACCGTAAACCCTTAATCCAAAACCATATATCCTAAACCCTAAATCCTAGCCCCAAATTCTTAAACATTAAACCCTCAAGCCAAAACCCTAAATCGTAAATCGTAAACCCTAAACTATTAATCCTAAACCCTAAGTCTAATCCCTAAACCCTAAACACCAAACCAAACTATAACCTTAGGCCTAAACCCTTATTCCTTAACTCTGAACCCTAAACCTTAACCCTAAACCCTAAACCCTAAAACTTAAACCCTGAACACCAAACCCTAAACCCTAGCCCTAACCCTAAATCCTAAACCATATATCCTAAACCCTTAACCCTAAAACAAAAACAAAAACCCTAAATCCTAAACCCTAAAACCAAAATCCTAACCCTAAACCCCCGATACAAAACCCTAAATCCTAAACCCTAAACCCTAAACACTAAACTCTAAACCCAAAACCCTAACCCTAACCCTAAACCCAAATGCAAAACCCTAAACCCTTAATCATAAACCATATATCCTAAACCATAAACCCTAAACCCTACACCCTAACCCCTACTTCCTAAACATTAATCCATAAAGCCTAACCCTAAACCCCAAACCCTAAACCCTAAATCCTAAACATAAACTATTAATCCTAAAGCCTAAGTCTAAACCCTAAACCCTAAACACTATTCCCAAAACCATCAACTTAAACCCTAAACCCTAAACCCTAAACCCTAACCCTAAACCCTAAACTTTAAACCCTAAACCATTAACCCTAAACCCTAAATCCTAATCATAAACCATTAATCCTAAACCCAAAACCTAAACACTAAAACCTAAACCCTATACTCCAAACCCTAAACTTTAAACCTTAAACCCTAAACCCTAAACCATAAAACCTAAACCCTATACTCCAAACCCTAAACTTTAAACCTTAAACCCTAAACCCTAAACCATAAACCATAAACCCTTAACCCTAAACCCATACCCCTAAACCCTAAACCTTAATCCCTAATCCCTAAACCATTAATCCTAAACCGTAATCCTAAAACCTAAGCCTAAACCCTAAACCCTAAACCCTAAATCCCAAACTCTAAACCTTAAACCCTAAACGCTAAACCATAAACCATAAATACTAAACTCTAAACTTTAAACCCTAAACCCTAAATCCTTAACCTTATACTATAAACCCTAATCTTAATCCCTAATCCCTAAACCCTAATTCTACAACCTAAAACCCTAAACACAAAGACCTAAATCTTAAACCCTAAACCCTGAACCTTAAACCCTAAACTTTGAACCCTAAACATTAGCCTTAAACCTAAACCCTAAATACCAAACCATAAATCTAAACCCTAAATACGAAACCATAAACCTAAACCCTAAAACTTAAACGCTAAACCCAAACCTCTAATCCTAAACCTAAACCCTAATTTCTTAAATCTGAACTCTAAACCCTAACCCTCAACCCTAAATATTAAACCCTAAACGCTAAACCCTATACCTTAAATACAAAACCATATATCCTAAACCCTAAATCCAAAACCTTAAACCTAATCCTCTAAACCCTAAAAGCTAAACCCTAAACCCTAAACCCTAATCCATAAACCATTAACCATAAACTCCAAGCCCTAAACCCTAAATGTTAAACCCTAAACCTAATCCCTAAACCCTAATCCCTGACCATTAAACCCTAACCCCTTAATCTATAACCCATAACCCTAAATCCAAACTCTAATCCCTTAACCCAAAACCCCAGAATCTAAACACAAAACCCAAAACCCTAGCCTTAAACCCTAAACCCTAAACCCCAAACCAATCTATAACCTTAAGCCTAAACCCTAACCCTAAACCCTAAACCCTGAACCTTAAACCCTAAACTTTGAACCCCAAACTAAGCCTTAAACCTTTAATCCTAAACCCCAAACCATAAACCTAAACCCTAAAACTTAAACTCTAAACCCAAACCTCTAATCCTAAACCTAAACCCTAATTCCTTAACTCTGAACTCTAAGCCCTAACCCTCAACCATAAATCCTAAACCATATATCCTAAATCCTAAATCCTAAACCCTAAACCCAAAACCAAAACCCTAGACCCTAAACCCAAAACCCAAAACCTAAATCTTTAAACCCTAAAACCTAAATTCTTTTCTATACCTATCAATATCAGCAGATAATAACAACTTGATAGTTTCAAGCGAATTATTGATAGCAATAGTGGACTCACAAGTTTTAATATTATATTTTTTAAACATGGAAAAATTACCTAACTGGTAAATCTTTTCAAAAGGTTCTTTAGGGATAGACCAATTTTGTAAATCATTTTCTGTTTTAGAAATAGAGATATTAACGGAGTTAACAATATGTCTCATTATCCATAGAGAGAGAATGCCTTTAGACTATACTAATGATACGATAAAAACAACTAAGCATTCTAGTAAAGATATCAACTAGTTATATAACCCGAGATTTTGAGTTCTTATATCAGAATTATGGATTCATGCTCGGATATTACATTAAGGTCTATGGATTTTACAAGAGATTTTTCAAGCAAAGTACCTTGCGACGCTACCGTCCTTTCGCTTAACGATCACCGTCGGCATCGCAACTACTTGAAAACATTCTCAACACCTTTCCTTAATCACCATACATAAACTCCATTTTACAGTTAAAGAATTAAAATTCAAATTGTATAACAAGGTGATAACTTTGCTAAATTGCTAAGTAACTAATTAAAGTTTCATAAGTACAGTCTTGGCATAAGGGTTTAGCCGTCCATGGCTACAATTAACATTACTATTAACATGCTAAATATGCCTAACATGGCTCTGATACCATTCAAAACGATCGTAGCAATATAATAGTAATAACACTTAAAGAAATTATAAACAAGAGAGAAAGTATACAAGAACTCACTTCTTTTATTCAAACTGCAACGGAAACGGAAGAAAACATCCAAGCAAACGAAAACATTACAATCAAATTCCAAAGGCTAAAAGAAAATTCTAGTGTGAAATTTCTGATGCCTTCCTCAAAGAAAAGAGAAGTCGTATATAGACTTGTAAAAGATAAGAGAAATCGAGAAGGTTTCTTTTGATTGGCTACTACGAGAATCTCCTTTATCTTGAGTGGGTTTAAAGTTGTCGGCCATTGCTTTTTCTTTTGGAAAAGTAGTGGCTGCTTTTTCTACTTTTTCTTTTGTCGGGCATCTACTTTTTGAAAAGTGGTGCCTGCTTTTATAAAGTTGTCGGCCACCTCCGCAACATGCCAAAGTATCTTTTGCTGTTGTGGGATTCCATATTTGAAAAATTTAATTTTAATCAAGAGATATTCCAACTCTTTGAGTTTCATCTCTTTCCTTTTAAATAATTCCGACTTCTTTGAGTCTCTATTCAAAAGGTCAGTAATTCCGGATTTTAACATCCTCTACTGGATTAAATTAAATTAATCATAAAATGGATCTAGGTAAGATAAGGCTAAGGCTTTTGGCCTTAACATGTCTCCATTATCATTGCTCTGAGAAGAGGACACTTATTAGATTTGTGACCCTTTTTACCACATGTCCAGCATGTGTTTTCTGAAGAAGATTCTTTAAAGGTTTGCCTCTTTCCTTTCTTTTTGGATTTTTCTCGGGGTTCTCTTCCTTTCCTGGAAGATTTTCTTTTATATTTTCTTTAAGTGTTATTACTATTATATTGCTACGATCGTTTTGAAAATATAAACAAGAGAGAAAGTATACAAGAACTCACTTCTTTTATTCAAACTGCAACGGAAACGGAAGAAAACATCCAAGCAAACGAAAACATTCAATCAGTTTCAAGCTGAACAAGATATTTCTACTCTCCCCGAGCACATTAAATTGTGTAAATATTTTGTCCAGAAAAGGATTTCATTTATTATTAGTTGGACTTTCTCTATCCATGTATTTGACAGGATTAAATATTTGTCAAAAGAAATTTGCATTAAAGGATGGTCGCCTGCTCTTAAAGAAGCTGCTCAACGTCCTTCTCCAGCCTCTACAAGTGGCAAAAAATCATCTTCCAAGGATGAATTAAAGAAAAGGCTCCAACAGGCCTTATCAGATCTAGAGGAGGACAAATCTAATGAAGAAACAGCCATGCAGCTGTTGGATGAAGCCTCTTCTCAGAGCGATGATAATGGAGATATGTTAAGGCCAAAAGCCTTAGCCTTATCTTACCTAGATCCATTTTATGATTAATTTAATTTAATCCAGTAGAGGATGTTAAAATCCGGAATTACTGACCTTTTGAATAGAGACTCAAAGAAGTCGGAATTATTTAAAAGGAAAGAGATGAAACTCAAAGAGTTGGAATATCTCTTGATTAAAATTAAATTGTTCAAATATGGAATCCCACAACAGCAAATGATACTTTGGCATGTTGCGGAGGTGGCCGACAACTTTATAAAAGGTGCACCACTTTTCAAAAAGTAGATGCCCGACAAAAGAAAAAGTAAAGTACCACTACTTTTCCAAAAGAAAAAGCAATGGCCTACAACTTTAAACCAACTCAATATAAAGGAGATTCTCGTAGTAGCAAATCAGAAGAAAGCTTCTCGATTTCTCTTATCATTTACAAGTCTATATAAGACTTCTCTTTCTTCGAGAAGGCATCAGAAATTTCACACTAGAATTTTCTTTTAGCCTTTGGAATTTGATTGTAATGTTTTCGTTTGCTTGGATGTTTTCTTCCGTTTTCGTTGCAGTTTGAATAAAAGAAGTGAGTTCTTGTATACTTTCTCTCTTGTTTATATTTTCTTTAAGTGTTATTACTATTATATTGCTACGATGTTTTGAATGGTAATAGTAATGTTAATTGTAGCCATGTTAGGCATATTTAGCATGTTAATAGTAATGTTAATTGTAGCCATGGACGGCTAAACCCTTATGCCAAGACTGTACTTATGAAACTTTAATTAGTTACTTAGCAATTTAGCAAAGTTATCACCTTGTTATACAATTTGAATTTTAATTCTTTAATCAGAAATGGAGTTTATGTATGGTGATTAAGGAAAGGTGTTGAGAATGTTTTCAAGTAGTTGCGATGCCGACAGGCGGTCGTTAAGCCGAAAGGACAGGAGCGTAGACTGCAAGGTACTTTGCTTGAAAAATCTCTTGTAAAATCCATAGACCTTAATGTAATATCCGAGCATGAATCCATAGTTACAGTATAAGAACTCAAAATCTCAGGTTATATAACTAGTTGATATCTAGTAAGATAGTATTAGCCAGCCTGACCATAGAAAATTACATGGTGTAGATTTCTCCTAGACCGTTCCTAAGGTTTACTATGAAGAGGAAACTTTGGGAAGTCCTACTGCTAGTGATATGAAACCTGTTCATCAAAGAAAAGATTCCGTCGGAGTACTTACTTCTGATGAGGAAGACTTTGTCCCTAGTAAAAAGAAATTGCATTCTTGGTGGAAAGCCCCCAACATACGCAAAGGTAAATTGGTATAAAGCTACCTACACGGTGGAACAACGAACCTCTTTCGTGATAAGTGGTTCAAAGATATGAAAAGATTCAAAACCAAATAGAGTTTTTAAATGGTTCAAGCTTCGGGCAAATTGATGATAAATACCATCCTTCAAGTCCTTATCAACAAATGGTACACCAAAGAACATGTGGTTGAAAGTATTACTCCTCCTCTAGAAGGACTTAGCATCCCTTACAGAAAGAAATCCTTAAGGTGGCACCTTTCAAAACCCATAGAAAAGGAATCATTGATAACAATACTGAGGCCTTAATAAGGTTTTTGAACAAAACAATTATACCAACCAGGTTCTCCATGTGATATCCCAACAAATTGAGGAACATAAAGGGGATAATTTCAGAGGAATCAGTCAGATAGCGGATAAACCTAGCTCTTCCAAAGTTAGCCCTCAGATTGAAACTAAACCTATTTTTAAGATCCCCGAAGTTCTCTAAAGAAAACTTCCCTAAACTTTCCAAAGAGTTTAGTCATTCCAATGAACTGCTTGACAGGATAAATGAGCAATTGTCTAAGCTTAATATTACACAAGGTAATAAGCTTAGAACTTTGTTAGAAAGGCACCCTAACAAAAGGAATTATTATCCTAGATCTTCTTTCCCTGATGTTCAATTTGAGGAAGACGTTCTCCATCCAGCATCTGCTGCAGATGGCTCAAGTTTGACTGAATGGAACATAGATGGTATGGCCGAAGGTCAAATTTATTCTAAGCTTCAAGAAATGGGAATGAACATCACATCATATAAAATGAAAGGTGCTGGTGATAAGGAAGCTGCTAACATGATCATTGCAGGTTTTACAGGAACCCTTAGAAACTGGTGGGACAATTATCTCACTGATCAAAATAGAGCTGATATCCTTGGTGCTACCACTACTAAAGTAGTGAGTAAGACTTAGGAAGGAACTAATATCCCTTCAGAAGTGGTCTACGAAGATGCTACAGCCACTCTGCTGTATAGTATAGCTAAGCATTTTGTGGGAGAACCGCGTCTTTTCCAGGATAGAAGTTTAGAAATCTTGAATAATTTGTATTGCAAAAAATTGACAGATTTCAGATGGTACAAAGACATGTTTTTAAATAAGGTCATGATAAGATCTGATTGCAATAATGATTATTGGAAAGAACGCTTTATCAGCGGACTACCCACTCATTTCAATAAAAGGTTAGATAAAAATAAGAGATAGATGCTGAAGGAAAGATTCCAGATTCTCAACCGCATACGGAGATCTTATCAAGATATTAATGTTGTAGCTATGGAGCTATGTACCGATCTTAAGTTAAAGGAACAACTTAAGAAAGATCAAAACTACATATGCGTAACTTGGTAGTTTTTGCCAAGATTTTGGATTTCCATTACTTAAACCTCCATCTGCTAGGAAAGCAGGAAAAAGAGAAAGAACAACTGGAAAATATAAAAGAAAATCTTCCAGGAAAGGAAGAGAACCCCGAGAAAAATCCAAAACGAAAGGAAAGAGGCAAACCTTTAAAGAATCTTCTTCAGAAGACACATGCTGGACATGTGGTAAAAAGGGTCACAGATCTAATAAGTGTCCCAGAAATAAGAAGAAAAAGAACAAGATTAACCTTCTTGAAGTTGATGAAGAAATTAAGCAAAAACTCTTTTCTATCATCGAAGAAGAGGAAGATCCGATTCGTAATATTCTTCATCCAAGAAGAAAGTGACGATGAAGAATTTCTTAATGTTGCCCATAATTCAGAATCTGAAGAAGAAGAGTCAGAATGCAATTGCAATGGTGCATTTTGCCTATGTGATAGCAAGACTATCCATGTTATCTCTGAGAAGACAGCTGAAACCCTCTTCTCTACTATTGAGCATATTCAAAATGAAGAGGCTAGGAGAAAATACCTCCTTGAACTGCAGAAATTGGTTACTAGGCAAAAGGAAGAAAAGCCTAAAGTAACTCCTTTTAGCATGAAACAAATCATGAACAGATTTGATTCCAAAAAGGAAGAACCTTCAGTAGAAGAACTTAGAAGAGAAATAAATTCTCTTAAAGAAGATATGAAGGGAATTAAGTCCAGACTTCATAAGATTGAGATCGAAGCTATCACTGAAAAACTTCTCAAAGAAGTTAGAAAGGATGAGGGATCCTCTAAAGCTATTGCTTCGGATAATGAAGAACATGAGGAAGATGCGGATAGCGAAGCAGGTATCCATGCTATTACCAAAATTAGACCTCAGAGTTCTCATATTATGATTAAACTTGTTATTAATGATCATTTAACTCTTAACAAGATTGCTTTGTTAGATAGTGGTGCAGATCGAAATTGCATTATTGAAGGATTAATTCCTACTAAGTACCTTACCAAAGGGACTACCAAATTATACAGCGCCACAGGTGAACGTATAATTATTGATTATAAGTTATTTGATGCTCATATTTGCAATAATGGTATATGCCTTAAAAATGATTTTGTTATAACTAAAAATATTAACGAAGAAATTATTTTAGGTATACCATTTATTACTCAAATAAAACCTTATATTTCTGATTTTGATTCTATCAAAACTAAGATCTTAGGAAAAGAAATTTCATTTCCTTTTATTAAAACTCTTTCTCACGAAGAAAGTAAATTTTTACATAAAGAAATCGCTTAGAATTAATCTAATTTCCAAGCAGATTTGTTTTCTTAAAGAAGATATAAAAATTAAGAAAATTGAGCAAATTTTAAAAACCCCAGGAATGGTAACTAAGATTGCCAATTTGCAAAACACCTTTGAAAAAGAAATTTGCTCTGAATTTCCAAATGCTTTTTGGGCCAGAAAAGCCCATACTGTTGATCTCCCTTATATTGATGGATTCAATGAAAAGGCCATTTCTACGAAAGCTAGGCCCATTCAAATGAACCGTGATTTAATGGAAATTTGCAAAAAGGAGAGTAATACTCTTTTGGAAAACAATATTATCAGGTCCTCTAAGTCTCCGTGGAGTTGTTCAGCCTTTTATGTCAACAACGCTACTGAAAAGGAGAGAGGCTCTCCTCGACTAGTTATTAATTGTAAACCTTTAAACTCTGTTTTAAAGTGGATTAGATATCCGATTCCTAATAAAAGGGATCTTTTAAAAAGAACTTTTAAAGCTAATATTTATAGTAAATTTGATATGAAATCAGGCTTTTGGCAAATACAGATTTTTGAAAAGGATAAATACAAAACTGCTTTCAATGTCCCGTTTGGACAATATGAATGGAACGTTATGCCTTTTGGGCTTAAGAATGCCCCTTCAGAATTTCAAAATATTATGAATTCCATCTTTGATCATATTAGTCATATTTCAATAGTTTACATTGATGATGTTCTAATCTTTTCTGAGGACATTGATTCTCACTTTAAACATTTAAATATATTCTTTAAAATTGTTAAACATAATGGTCTGGTGGTTAGCGCCAAAAAGATTAAACTTTTCCAAACTAAAATGAGATTTCTTGGTCATGATTTATATCAAGGCACATATAAACCCATTTGCAGAGCCATTGAGTTTTCTGATAAATTCCTGCATGTCATCTTAGACAAAACTCGCCATAAAGATTTTTGGGTAGTCTTAACTATGTTGCGGATTTCATCCCAAAGGTAAGACAGGTTTGTAAACCATTATATGACAGGCTTAAGAAGACACCTGTTCCATGGACAAAGGAACAAGCCTCCGCAGTTATTAAAATTAAAGAGATGGTTAAGAGTTTGCCTTGCTTAGGTATCCCTAATCCGGATTCTTTTATGATTGTGGAGACTGATGCTTCAGACATCGGTTATGGAGGGATTCTCAAGCAAAAGAGAACACCTAAAAGTCATGAGCAATTAGTTCGTTTTACTTCCGGAGTTTGGAATTCCTCTCAGAAAAACTATAGTACAGTTAAAAAGGAAGTTTTAGCTATTGTCCTTTGCATTACTAAGTTTCAAGATGATTTAATTAATAAGGAATTCTTGCTTAAGGTAGATTGTAAATCTGCTAAGGAAATTCTACAAAAAGATGTTAAAAATCTTGTTTCCAAAAAGATATTTGCTAGATGGCAAGCTTTATTGTCGAGTTTTGATTTCCAAGTTGAATATATCAAAGGGGAAGAAAACTCTCTCCCAGATTTTCTAACAAGAGAATTTTTGCAGGGAAAAACATGAGGCCGGTCATAAGGCCAGGATTTGAATAAAAGGCCCTTTCCAAGAAAAGGGAAAAGATTTGCATGTAAGCCGTTAGCTTCACCATTTGCAATAAGGCCATCCTTGAATAGCCCTAACAAGTTTTCGGCTCTTGCTAGCCTACCTCCAATAAATCCTTCTCGTGTCATAAGCCCTTTCCACAGCCTACCACCTAGCTCATCCTCTTCAAATCCTTTGATTCTTAAGAAACCCTTCTAAAGAATCAACCTTGCTCATTTGCTCCATCAGAAAACCTGCATTTTCCTCTCCTCAAACCAAAGACTCTTATGCAATGAAAGCTCCCGAAAGCTTTAGAGAAGCTAGCCAGCTTTCTCCAGCCCATAATAAACCTAAAGAACGTGAAGTCTTTAATTTGGTTACTTTGTGTCAATCCTCCTTGCCCTTGACAAGGAATTTGAAAATTATGAGGTCAAGATCCGCTAAACCTTGTTACACAAATAGGAATTATGTGGATACGTAAAATCCACTAAAAACTGTGAAGTATTATGAATTTATCCTCGTTGATACAGTTCCATCGGTGAGCATAAACTCACCCATGATTCAGATCCTGATAGCATTGCCTATTCTAAATTCACAATTAAAAAGGTTTTATCTCCATTTGAATGGCTAGTGGACCATTTGCATACACCGTTAATCTTTCCAGGAGCATAGACCCCAAACTTATAATTGGTTTGACTATAAAAATGCTTGGTTTAATTTTCTATATCTCGTGCCAACCACTCATACCGTTTGTCAAGTATAGTCCCGAATTTTCAAAATCTATCATCCCTGCATGGTTCTACGAATGGTGGAATTGTTTTGGAGGAAATAAAAAGTTTTGCCAAAATTATTTTTGGATAAATTCGATCGCTTCAAGTCAACAAGATATTTCTACTCTCCCGAGCACACTAAATTGTGTAAATATTTTGTCCGTAAAAGGATTTCATTTATTATTAGTCGACTTTCTCTATCCATGTATTTGACAGATTAAATATTTGTCAAAAGAAATTTGCATTAAAGGATGGTCGCCGCTCCTAAAGAAGCCGCTCAACGTCCTTCTCCAAATTTCTACAAGTGGCAAAAATCATCTTCCAAGGATGAATTAAAGAAAAGGCTCCAACAGCCTTATCAGATCTAGAGGAGGACAAATCTAATGAAGAACAGCAAATGTTGGATGAAGTCTTCTCGAGCGATGATAATGGAGATATGTTAAGGCCAAAAGCCTTAGCCTTATCTTACCTAGATCCATTTTCATCGCTCTGAGAAGAGGCTTCATCCAACAGCTGCATGGCTGTTTCTTCATTAGATTTGTCCTCCTCTATATCTGATAAGGCCTGTTGGAGCAAACCCCTAAACCAAAAACCCTAAACCCTAAAACCTAAAATCTAAAACCAAAACCTAAACCTAAACCCTAAACCTAAGCCCTAAACCCTAAACACAAAATTGTGAACTCTAAACCCAAAACCCTAAACCCTAAACCCTAAACCCTAAAACCTAAACTCTAAACCCTAAACATAAATCCTACACTCTAAACCCTAAGCCCCAAACCCTAAAGCCTAAACACTAAACCCTATACCCTAAATGCTAAACCCTAAACCCTAAACCCTAAACACTAAACCCTAAACCTAAACCCTAAACCACAATTTATAAACCCTAAATTCCTAACCCTAAACCCCAAACTCTAAACACTAAACCTTACACCCTAAACCCTAAACTCTAAACCCTAATTCCTAAACCATAAACCCTAAATCCTAAACTCTAAACCCAAAACCCTAACTATAAACTAAAAACCCTAAACTCTAAACCCCAATTCCTAAACTCTAAACCCTAAGCCCTAAACCCTAAACCCTAAACACTAAACACTAAACCCTAAACCTAAACCCTAAATCTTAAACATAAATCGTAAACCCTAATTTGTAAACCCTAAACCTTAAACCCTAAACCCTAAACCTTAAACCCTAAACCCTAAACCTTTAACCCTAATACTAAACCATAAACCCAAAACCTTAAACCCTAAACCCTAACCCCTAACCCTAACCCATTAATACTAAACCCTAAACCTAAACCCTAAATCTAAATTCTAAACCCTAAACCCTAAACCTTAAACTTTAACCCTAATGCGTAAACTACAAACCCCAAACCCTAACCTTAAATCTTAAACCATAAACCCTAAACCCTAACCTTAAACCTTAAACCATAAACCCTAAACCCTAAATCCTCAACTCAAAACCCTAAACCCTAAACCGTAAACCCTATATTCTAAATCCCAAACTCTTTACCTAACCCTAAACCCCAAATCCTAAACCCTAATACATAAACCCTAAATCTTAACCCCTAAACCTTAAACCCTAAACCATACACACTAAACCCTAAACGCAAAACCCTAAACCCTAAATCATATACCCCTTAACCCTAAACACTAAGCCTTAAACAATAAGCCATAAACCCTAAACAATATACCCTAAACCCTAAACCTTAAACTCTAAACCTTAAACCATAATCCTAAACTCTAAACCTTACACCCAAAACTCTAAACACTAAACCCTTAATCCTAAACCCTTAACCTAAATACTCCACACTAAAACTTAAAGTCTAAACCCTAAATTCCTAACTCTAAACCCTAAACCATTGATCCTAAACCCTAAACCTAACACTAAACACTAAACCCTAAACCCTAAACACTAAATTCTGAACTCTAATCCCTAAAGTCTAAATCCTAAACTCTGAACTTCAAACACTAAACCATTATCCCTACGCCCTTAACTCTAAACCATACCTTAAAACCCTAAACCCAAAACCCTAAACCCTAAAACCTAAAACCTAAACCCTAAACCTAAACCCTAAACCCAAAACCCAAAATTGTAAACTCTAAACCCAAAACCTTAAACCCTAAATCCTAAACCCTAAACACTAAATTGGGAACCCTAAACCCTAAACTTTAAAGCCTAACGTAAAAATCAAAACACTAAATCATAAAACCCAAACCATAAACCCTAACCATCAACCCTAAATCGTAAAACCTAAACCCTAAACCCTAACCCTCAACCCTAAACATAAATCCTACACTATAAACCCTAAACCCTAACCTCTAAACCCTAAACCCTAAAACCTAAACCCTAAAACTTAAACCCTAAACCTAAACCCTAAACCTTAAACTTAAACCATAAACCCTAATTTGTAAACCCTAAATTCCTAACCATAAACCCTAAACTCCAAACATTAAACCTTAAACCCTAAACACCAAACTCTAAAACCTAATTCCTAAACCCTAAACCCTAACTATAAACCAAAAACCCTAAACCCTAAACCTTAAACCCTAAATTCTAACCCTAAAACCTAAATCCTAAACACTATGTCTGAAACCCGAAACCTCGAACCTTAAACCCTAAACATTAAACCCTAAACCCTAAACCTACAACTTAAAACTCTCAACCCTAAAACACAAACCCTCAACATTAAACTCTATACCCTAAACCCTAAACCATAAATCATAAAATATAAACCCTAAACCCTAAGCAATACAAATTATACGAAAAACCCTAAACCATAATTACGAAATTTAAACCCTATACCCAATTTCATAAATTCTCAACCCTATACCCTAACCATAAACCCTAAACCCTAAACCATAAACCCTAAACCTAAACCCTAAACCCAAACTCCTAAACTCTAAACCTTAAACCCTAAACCCTAAACCCTAATCCCAAAACCCTAAACCCTAAACCCTAAACATTAAACCCTAACCCTAAACCTTAACCCTAAACCCTAAACTCTAAACCCTACACACAAAACCCTAAACACTAAGCAATATAAATTATACGATAAACCTTAAACCATAATTAATAAATTTAAACCCTATACCCAATTTCATAAAGTCTTAACCCTATACCCTGACCCTAAACCCTAAACCCTAAACCCTAAACCCTAAACCATAACCCTAAACCCTAAACCCTAAACCATAACCCTAAACCATAAACCTAAAGCCTAAACCCTAAATCCTAAACTTTAAACCTTAAACCCTAAACCCTAATCCCAAAACCCTAAACCCTAAACCCTAAACCCTAAACCCTAACCCTAAACCTTAACCATAAACCCTAAACTCTAAACCCTAAACACAAAACCCTAGACACGAAACCCTAAACCAAAACGCTAAACTTGGAACGCTAAACCCTAAACCCTAAAACTAAACCATTAATCATAAACCCTAAACCTAAACCTTAAACCCTAAACCCCAAATCCAATCTAAACCCAAAACCCTAAACCTTCAACCCTAAATACTAAGCTCTAAATCAGAACACTAATCAGAAGCCTTTAACCCTAATCTTAAACACTAAACCCTAAACCCCAAACCCAAACCCTAAACCCTAAACTCTAAACCCTGAACCCTAAACCCTAAACTCTAAACCCTAAACCCTAACCCTAGCCTTAACCCTAAACCCTAAACCCTAACCCTAGCCTTAACCCTAAACCCTAAACCCTAAACCCTAACCCTAACCGTAAACCCTTAATCCTAAACCATATATCCTAAACCCTAAATCCTAGCCCCAAATTCTTAAACATTAAACCCTAAAGCCTAAACCCTAAATCGTAAATCGTAAACCCTAAACTATTAATCCTAAACCCTAAGTCTAATCCCTAAACCCTAAACACCAAACCAAACTATAACCTTAGGCCTAAACCCTTATTCCTTAACTCTGAACCCTAAACCCTAAACCCTAAAACTTAAACCCTGAACACCAAACCCTAAACCCTAGCCCTAACCCTGAATCCTAAACCATATATCCTAAACCCTAAACCCTAAAACAAAAACAAAAACCCTAAATCCTAAACCCTAAAACCAAAATCCTAACCCTAAACCCCTTATACAAAACCCTAAATCCTAAACCCTAAACCCTAAACACTAAACTCTAAACCCAGAACCCTAACCCTAACCCTAAACTAAAATGCAAAACCCTAAACCCTTAATCATAAACCATATATCCTAAACCATAAACCCTAAACCCTACACCCGAACCCCTACTTCCTAAATATTAATCCATAAAGCCTAACCCTAAACCCCAAACCCTAAACCCTAAATCCTAAACCTAAACTATTAATCCTAAAGCCTAAGTCTAAACCCTAAACCCTAAACTCTATTCCTAAAATCATCAACTTAAACCCTAAACCCTAAACCCTAAACCCTAACCCTAAACCCTAAACCCTAAACCAAAAAACCTAGAACCTAAACCCTAAACCTTAAACTTAGAACCCTGAACTTTAAACACTAAACTTGAAACATTTAACCTTAAACCCTAAACTTTGAATCCTAAACTCTAAACCCTAAACCGCTTAAACATAAACCATAAACCATAAACAATAAACCTTAAACCCTAAACTTTAAACCCTAAACCATTAACCCTAAACCCTAAATCCTAATCGTAAGCCATTAATCCTAAACCCAAAACCTAAACACTAAAACCTAAACCCTATACTCCAAACCCTAAACTTTAAACCTTAAACCCTAAACCCTAAACCATAAACCATAAACCCTAAACCCTAAACCCATACCCCTAAACCCTAAACCTTAATCCCTAATCCCTAAACCATTAATCCTAAACCGTAATCCTAAAACCTAAGCCTAAACCCTAAACCCTAAACCCCAAATCCCAAACTCTAAACCTTAAACCCTAAACCCTAAACCATAAACCATAAATACTAAACTCTAAACTTTAAACCCTAAACCCTAAATCCTTAACCTTATACTATAAACCCTAATCTTAATCCCTAATCCCTAAACCCTAATTCTACAACCTAAAACCCTAAACACAAAGACCTAAATCTTAAACCCTAAACCCTGAACCTTAAACCCTAAACTTTGAACCCTAAACATTAGCCTTAAACCTAAACCCTAAATACCAAACCATAAACCTAAACCCTAAATACGAAACCATAAACCTAAACCCTAAAACTTAAACGCTAAACCCAAACCTCTAATCCTAAACTTAAACCCTAATTTCTTAAATCTGAACTATAAACCCTAACCCTCAACCCTAAATATTAAACCCTAAACGCTAAACCCTATACCTTAAATACAAAACCATATATCCTAAACCCTAAATCCTAAACCCTAAACCCTAAACCAAAACCCTAGGCCCTAAACCCTAAATCCAAAACCTTAAACCTAATCCTCTAAACCCTAAAAGCTAAACCCTAAACCCTAAACCCTAATCCATAAACCATTAACCATAAACTCCAAGCCCTAAACCCTAAATGTTAAACCCTAAACCTAATCCCTAAACCCTAATCCCTGACCCTTAAACCCTAACCCCTTAATCTATAACCCATAACCCTAAATCCAAACTCTAATCCCTTAACCCAAAACCCCAGAATCTAAACACAAAACCCAAAACCCTAGCCCTAAACCCTAAACCCTAAACCCCAAACCAATCTATAACCTTAAGCCTAAACCCTAACCCTAAACCCTAAACCCTAAACCCTAGCCCTAACCCTAAATCCTAATCCATAAACCATTAACCATAAACTCCAAGCCCTAAACCCTAAATGTTAAACCCTAAACCTAATCCCTAAACCCTAATCCTTGACCCTTAAACCCTAACCCCTTAATCTATAACCCATAACCCGAAATCCAAACTCTAATCCCTTAACCCAAAACCCCAGAATCTAAACACAAAACCCAAAACCCTAGCCTTAAACCCTAAACCCTAAACCCCAAACCAATCTATAACCTTAAGCCTAAACCCTAACCCTAAACCCTAAACCCTAAAACTTAAACCCTAAACACTAAACCCTAAACCCTAGCCCTAACCATAAATCCTAAACCATATATCCTAAACGCTAAACCCTAAATCCTAAAACAAAAAACAAAACCCTAAACCCTAAACGCTAAACCCAAAACCCAAAATCCTAAATCATAAACCCAAAACCCTAACCCTAAACCCCCAATATAAAACCCTAAATCCTAAGCACTAAAACCTAAACACTAAACTCTAAACCCAAAACACTAACCCTAACCCTAAACCCTAAACCCTAAACCCTAACGGAAAACCCTAAACCCTTAATCATAAACCATATATCATAAACCCTAAACCCTAAACCCTAAACCCTAAAGCCTAAACCCTAACCATTAACCCAAAAAGCCTAACCTTAAACCCAAAACCCTAAACCCTAAATCCTAAACCTAAATTGTTAATCGTAAAGCCTATGTGTAAACCCTAAAGCCTAAACTCTATTCCCAAAATCTTCAACTTTAAACCCTAAACCCTAAACCCTAAACTTGGAACCCAGAACTTTAAACACTAAACTTGAAACCCTTAACCTTAAACCCTAAACTTTGAACCCTAAACTCTAAACCCTACACCCTAAATCCTAAACTCTAAATCCTAAATCTCGATCGCTAACCATAAACCAAAAACCATAAACCATAAACCTTAAATCCTAAACTTTAAACCCTAAACCCTAAATCCTAACCGTAAACCATTAATCCTAAACCCAAAACCTAAACACTAAACCAAAACCCTATACTCCAAATCCCAAACTTTAAACCTTAAACCCTAAACCCTAAACCATAAACCCTAAACCCTAAAACCTTACCCCTAAACCCTAAACCTTAATCCCTAAACCATTAATCCTAACCCATAATCCTAAAACCTAAACCCTAAACCCTAAACCCTAAACCCCAAATCCCAAACTCTAAATCTTAAACCCTAAACCCTAAACCATAAACCAAAAATACTAAACTCTAAACCTTAAACCCTAAACCCTAAATCCTAAACCTTATACTATAAACCCTAATCTTAAACCCTAACCCCTAAACCCTAATTCTAGAACCTAAAACCTTAAACACAAAAACCTAAATCTTAAACCCTGAACCCTGAACCTTAAACCCTAAACTTTGAACCCCAAACTAAGCCTTAAACCTTTAATCCTAAACCCTAAATCCTAAACCCTAAACCCTAAACCAAAACCCTAGGCACTAAACCCTAAATCCAAAACCTTAAACCTAATCCTCTAAACCCTAAAAGTTAAACCCTAAACCCTAAACCCTAATCCATAAACCATTAACCATAAACTCCAAGCCCTAAACCCTAAATGTTAAACCCTAAACCTAATCCCTAAACCCTAATCCCTGACCCTTAAACCCTAACCCCTTATTCTATAACCCATAACCCTAAATCCAAACTCTAATCCCTTAACCCAAAACCCCAGAATCTAAACACAAAACCCAAAACCCTAGCTCTAAATCCTAAACCCTAAACCCCAAACCAATCTATAACCATAAGCCTAAACCCTAACCCTAAACCCTAAACCCTAAACCCTAGCCCTAACCCTAAATCCTAATCCATAAACCATTAACCATAAACTCCAAGCCCTAAACCCTAAATGTTAAACCCTAAACCTAATCCCTAAACCCTAATCCTTGACCCTTAAACTCTAACCCCTTAATCTATAACCCATAACCCTAAATCCAAACTCTAATCCCTTAACCCAAAACCCCAGAATCTAAACACAAAACCCAAAACCCTAGCCTTAAGCCCTAAACCCTAAACCCCAAACCAATCTATAACCTTAAGCCTAAACCATAACCCTAAACCCTAAACCCTAAAACTTAAACCCTAAACACTAAACCCTAAACCCTAGCCCTAACCATAAATCCTAAACCATATATCCTAAACGCTAAACCCTAAATCCTAAAACAAAAAACAAAACCCTAAACCCTAAACGCTAAACCCAAAACCCAAAACCCTAAATCATAAACCCAAAACCCTAACCCTAAACGCCCAATACAAAACCCTAAATCCTAAGCACTAAAACCTAAACACTAAACTCTAAACCCAAAACACTAACCCTAACCCTAAACCCTAAACCCTAAACCCTAACGGAAAACCCTAAACCCTTAATCATAAACCATATATCCTAAACCCTAAACCCTAAACCCTAAACCCTAAAGCCTAAACCCTAACCATTAACCCAAAAAACCTAACCTTAAACCCAAAACCCTAAACCCTAAATCCTAAACCTAAATTGTTAATAGTAAAGCCTAATTGTAAACCCTAAAGCCTAAACTCTATTCCCAAAATCTTCAACTTTAAACCCTAAACCCTAAACCCTAAACTTGGAACCCAGAACTTTAAACACTAAACTTGAAACCCTTAACCTTAAACCCAAAACTTTGAACCCTAAACTCTAAACCCTACACCCTAAATCCTAAACTCTAAATCCTAAATCCTGACTGCTTAACCATAAACCAAAAACCATAAACCATAAACCTTAAATCCTAAACTTTAAACCCTAAACCCTAAATCCTAATCGTAAACCATTAATCCTAAACCCAAAACCTAAACACTAAACCAAAACCCTATACTCCAAATCCCAAACTTTAAACCTTAAACCCTAAACCCTAAACCATAAACCCTAAACCCTAAAGCCTTACCCCTAAACCCTAAACCTTAATCCCTAAACCATTAATCCTAACCCATAATCCTAAAACCTAAACCCTAAACCCTAAACCCTAAACCCCAAATCCCAAACTCTAAATCTTAAACCCTAAACCCTAAACCATAAACCAAAAATACTAAACTCTAAACCTTAAACCCTAAACCCTAAATCCTAAACCTTATACTATAAACCCTAATCTTAAACCCTAACCCCTAAACCCTAATTCTAGAACCTAAAACCTTAAACACAAAAACCTAAATCTTAAACCCTAAACCCTGAACCTTAAACCCTAAACTTTGAACCCCAAACTAAGCCTTAAACCTTTAATCCTAAACCCTAAATCCTAAACCCTAAACCCTAAACCAAAACCCTAGGCACTAAACCCTAAATCCAAAACCTTAAACCTAATCCTCTAAACCCTAAAAGTTAAACCCTAATCCATAAACCATTAACCATAAACTCCAAGCCCTAAACCCTAAATGTTAAACCCTAAACCTAATCCCTAAACCCTAATCCCTGACCCTTAAACCCTAACCCCGTAATCTATAACTCATAACCCTGAATCCAAACTCTAATCCCTTAACCCAAAACACCAGAATCTAAACACAAAACCCAAAACCCTAGCTCTAAATCCTAAACCCTAAACCCCAAACCAATCTATAACCTTAAGCCTAAACCCTAACCCTAAACCCTAAACCCTAAACCCTAGCCCTAACCCTAAATCCTAATCCATAAACCATTAACCATAAACTCCAAGCCCTAAACCCTAAATGTTAAACCCTAAACCTAATCCCTAAACCCTAATCCTTGACCCTTAAACCCTAACCCCTTAATCTATAACCCATAACCCTAAATCCAAACTCTAATCCCTTAACCCAAAACCCCAGAATCTAAACACAAAACCCAAAACCCTAGCCTTAAACCCTAAACCCTAAACCCCAAACCAATCTATAACCTTAAGCCTAAACCATAACCCTAAACCCTAAACCCTAAAACTTAAACCCTAAACACTAAACCCTAAACCCTAGCCCTAACCATAAATCCTAAACCATATATCCTAAACGCTAAACCCTAAATCCTAAAACAAAAAACAAAACCCTAAACCCTAAACGCTAAACCCAAAACCCAAAACCCTAAATCATAAACCCAAAACCCTAACCCTAAACCCCCAATACAAAACCCTAAATCCTAAGCACTAAAACCTAAACACTAAACTCTAAACCCAAAACACTAACCCTAACCCTAAACCCTAAACCCTAAACCCTAACGGAAAACCCTAAACCCTTAATCATAAACCATATATCCTAAACCCTAAACCCTAAACCCTAAACCCTAAAGCCTAAACCCTAACCATTAACCCAAAAAGCCTAACCTTAAACCCAAAACCCTAAACCCTAAATCCTAAACCTAAATTGTTAATCGTAAAGCGTAAGTGTAAACCCTAAAGCCTAAACTCTATTCCCAAAATCTTCAACTTGAAACCCTAAACCCTAAACCCTAAACTTGTAACCCAGAACTTTAAACACTAAACTTGAAACCCTTAACCTTAAACCCCAAACTTTGAACCCTAAACTCTAAACCCTACACCCTAAATCCTAAATTCTAAATCCTAAATCCTGACTGCTTAACCATAAACCAAAAACCATAAACCATAAACCTTAAATCCTAAACTTTAAACCCTAAACCCTAAATCCTAACCGTAAACCATTAATCCTAAACCCAAAACCTAAACACTAAACCAAAACCCTATACTCCAAATCCCAAACTTTAAACCTTAAACCCTAAACCCTAAACCATAAACCCTAAACCCTAAAACCTTACCCCTAAACCCTAAACCTTAATCCCTAAACCATTAATCCTAACCCATAATCCTAAAACCTAAACCCTAAACCCTAAACCCTAAACCCCAAATCCCAAACTCTAAATCTTAAACCCTAAACTCTAAACCATAAACCAAAAATACTAAACATTAAACCTTAAACCCTAAACCCTAAATCCTAAACCTTATACTACAAACCCTAATCTTAAACCCTAACCACTAAACCCTAATTCTAGAACCTAAAACCTTAAACACAAAAACCTAAATCTTAAACCCTAAACCCTGAACCTTAAACCCTAAACTTTGAACCCCAAACTAAGCCTTAAACCTTTAATCCTAAACCCCAAACTATAAACCTAAACCCTCAAACTTAAACTCTAAACCCAAACCTCTAATCCTAAACCTAAACCCTAATTCCTTAACTCTGAACTCTAAACCCTAACCCTCAACCATAAATCCTAAACCATATATCCTAAATCCTAAATCCTAAACCCTAAACCCAAAACCAAAACCCTAGACCCTAAACCCAAAACCCTAAACCTAAATCTTTAAACCCTAAAACCTAAACCCTAAACCCTACACCCTAATCCATAAACCATAAACCATAAACTTCAAACCCTAAACCCTAAATGTTAAACCCTAAACGTAATCCCTAAACCCTAAATGTTAAACCCTAAACGTAATCCCTAAATCCTAATCCCTAACCCTTAAACCCTAATCCCTTAATCCAAAACCCACAACACTAATTTCAAACTCTAAACCCCTAACCCAAAACCCCAGAATCTAAACACTAAACCGTAAACCCTAGCTTAATCCCTAAATGCTAAACCCCAAACCAACCTATAACCTTAAGCCTAAACCCTAATTCCTTAACTCTGAACCCTAAACCCTAACCCTAAACCCTAAACCCTAAAACTTAAACCCTGAACACTAAATCCTAAACCCTAACCGTAACCCTAAATCCTAAACCATATATCCTAAACCCTAAACCTTAAACCCCAAAACAAAAACCAAAACCCTAAACCCTAAACCCTAAACCCAAAACCCAAAACCTAAAACCCAAAACCCAAAATCATAAACCCTAAACCCTAACACTAAACCCCCAATACAAAAGCTTAAATCCTAAACCCTAAACCCTAAACCCTAAATATTAAACTCTAAACCAAAAACCCAAAGTCATAAACCTTAAACTCTAACCCTAAACCCCCAATACAAAACCTTAAATCCTAAACCCTAAACCCTAAACCCTAAATATTAAACTCTAAACCCAAAACCCTAACCCTAACCCTAAACCCTATACCCTAAACCCTAATGCAAAACCGTCAACCCTTAATCACAAACCATAAACCCTAAACCCTAAACCCTAACCCCTAATCCCTGAACATTAATCCATAGAGCCTAACCCTAAACCCCAAACCCTAAACCCTAAACCCTAACCCTAAAAGCCTAAGTCTAAACCCTAAACCCTAAACTCTAAAATTTCTCTCTAATAATTCGCTCTCTAAGGAAACTACACACCGCCACGAATGGCCAAAGAGTCACTGAATTTAGCGCCACACGACCAAGCTCATTCAACATGGAACTCCAAAGTGTCTACAAACCCCAGCTTGACGCTTCACTTGAATCATCACCAATTCCTCAAAATGCGACGATGAGGCGATCCATGTCGCAATTTCATAGAGGAGTTGGACTGGCTCAAAAATCATTTCCTAGAACAATCGGATGATTCGTGTTAATCCAACCGATAAGCATGAATCTACATATAAAGATCTATCGAAGCCAAAATCAAACGATTCCATCATCCAAATTGAAAGATCTAGTAATTCAAATTTTTGCAAAATTGCCTCGGAATCACCGAACATGCGTCCTCAATTTCGAGCATCTTCTGATGTGAGAAATGATGTTTCAACCACTGGGGAATCTTCCCCAGGCCAAGGAGATCCTCCTACCACGAATTTGAATGATTTGGATGGCGAAAACTCCGGCGACATAAGAACTGATAAAGTCACCGGAACTCTGGTCAACAGTGAGGATGAACGACTGCACTAGAAGACCCCTGGCGATGAGAATAACCATTCTAAGGTACCAGAATCCCTATTACAACAACAACACACTAATGTTTGCTATTCTCTCAATCTGCAGGATCAAGTCGCAACTATGGAAGATGAACAACACATGGGGGTGGCATTAGAATCTGTTAATGGCACAAAGGCATCGAATCTTGAAGTCAATAAGAATAAGGAATAACTCCAAATCACAAAAGGGAATCAATGTCACAAGAACAGGAACAACTGATCATCGAAGGAACAAAAGATGCAAACTTGCAAGGAAAACATCAAGGTGATCAGGGCACAACACAACAGCATACTCAGGTAGCACAACACACAAATGCTAAGGTTTCTACAGGGGATTTGACAGAGAAACAACAAGACAAAAGGGAGAAGGCAATCTGGAAAGTGAAGGAAAAAACTAACATGAATGAAACCACTAACAATTGCAGCATGGAAAGGATAGGTAAGTCTGTTAATTTTGCCTCAGAGAATAATGATCATAAGCATTTGTTATACAATAATCCCCTTAACAATCAAAATGAGCAAGAGAAAGGTCATTTTAGTATGCAGGCAGCTGTGAACGAGATATGCGATCTGACTGAGAAGGCTGCTTCTAAGGGGCTTAATATGGACACTTATGTTACCCCTCCCATCAAGATCTCATCCAACTTTGATCTTTATCGACCCAGCCAGCAAAGAGCCAATCCAAATAGTCCCAAACAAAACCAAAACATGCCTTCTGGGAACAACTCTTCTACTAAAAATATGACTCTCCAAATCCCAGATCCATCCCCTCCCACTGTAACTCAAACCTTAGAAAATAGACTTAAAGCTAACCAAATGAAAAATGCTACCCCCATGGACATTCTTCCCCCGATCATAACCACTAGGCAAGGATACCCTTCCATCACCTTTCATGAGGATGATTTTATGCAGAAGATGTATGGTCAATGCAAGTTCACTTTAGTTGGGAAATTCACCAATGCTATGCCCAAAATGGAAATCATAAGGAAGAGTTTCATTGCGCAGACACAACTTTCTGGTGGTGTTAAAATTGCACACTTCAACTCAAGGCACATCTACATTGATTTGGATAATGAAGCTGATCGCATTGCTGTTTAGACTAAACAAAAAATGTACATTGCTAGCCACCAATGGTTACGTATGGACTCCTACTTTTAAACCAAATTGAGGAAACTCCAATTGTTCCCATCCGTTACATTGCCTTCACGCCTCAAGATCGCTATTATATGGACATCCTTACCCCCTTGCTGTCCCCTATTGGTAATGCTCTTTATCTAGACTCTGCAACTATGCAAAAAACTAGGGGTAGTGTGGCAAAAGTGAAAGTTCAAATTGATACTACTAAAAACAGACCTCAACATGTCTGGTTGGGATTTTCAAAGAAGGTTCCAACTATAGGTAAGTGGCAAATTATAGAATTTGAAGATGTCCCTCTTTACTGCCTCTACTGCAAACATCAAGGTCATTATCTTGGAGAGTGTCCTATGAAAGAAAGGGATGGTGAAATAAAAAGAAGGAAGGACATGGAGGCCAACAAGAAAGGACAAGGAAAGCAGATGGATCAAAATTCCAAGGAGACTCAACAAAATGACAAAGGCACTGACAAAACACAATCAAATAGGCAAGCTAAGGTGCATAAACCAACTGAAGATAGTACAACACACAAGGAGGAACAATGGAAAACTCAAACTAGAAGAAAAAACAAAAACAACCAACAAAATCAAGAGCAAGGGAAGAGCCAAAACTCCTGTGCATGTGTACAACAGTGTGTGCAAAGCAAAAAACATCTCAGACTACAAGCTTCCCGTGGAAATGTATGATCTCTAGAACTCCTGTGATTGATGTTGAAGAATCTGGTGATCAGATTCTTACACCCCCATCCCCTGTAATTGCCGATGATGATGCTCATCAGTATTCTGTGACCCCTTCCCCTGTTACTCCCCTTTATTCTGTTGCTGAGGAAGCTATTGGAGGGAGGATGGAAAGACAGGAGAAAACCTCTAACTTGCAGGAAGGGGAACCAGTGGGGAGGGACCTTAGAAATGACCACCAAACTCCTGCTACCACTGGAAGAAATATGCAGCAACACCAAAAAAAGGATCACCAAATATCTCAAGAGGGAACTCATCAGGTTCAGACTAATAGAGTGGTAAATGATCAACCTAAAGGTTCTATGGCAAAGGATATGGGAAACAAAGCAAGCTTCAGTAAACAAGCTGATACACCTAAGAGTAAGAATAAACCTAGCAAAAAAAAAAAGAGAGATGCTATTAAGAAAAAGCAGGTAGAACACCAACAACAGACTGCACTCGGCCAGAGGGCCAGCAGGATGGAACTAACCTCAGCAAGCAGTTCATCATGATGGACCAAGTCATGGATGTTATTCCCCTGAAAGCACAATATAACACCCCTACTCCTGGAAAACCTCCTGATCTAATTAACAAGACAGTTAGCGATGAATATGAAGTGGAGATTTCAGAAGATGAGGTAGAGGATAATCATCCACCTGATACTATCCAAGAAGAAGATGATGAAACCAGTGAACTTTTAATCAAAGCCTTCAGTCCCAGCAATGAAACTGTACTAGACAAGGAAATTCAACAAATTACCAACAATCAAGGACTATCCCCCAGAGTCTTGCACTGAAAAACTCCTCTCGTGAAAATCCCACCCCTATTCCTGTGACTGCAGGAAGACCAAACACTAGACTCTTCACCTCTAAATCATCTCAATGATTAGTACAATCATATGGAATGCTAGGGGTATCAATACCCAAGGGGTTATTGAAAGACTCAAAAATCTCAAAATCATTCATCAGGTGACTATGATTGTTGTTCTTGGGCCTTTCTCAGACACTGCCCAGCTTAACACTTTTAAGAGTATGCTTGCCATGGATCATGCTGTTAGTAACAGTAATGCAAAAATTTGGTTGTTTTGGAATATTGATATTACCTGTAAGGTTCTTGAAGCTGATGAGCAATAGATTTCTTGTGAAATCAATCACACTGAAGTTCCTATTACCTACATCAAGACTTTTATCTATGCCAAATGTAAAGAATATCTCAGACAACCACTCTGGGATAGACTGCTTTATTTTGCTGATATTACAGACTCCACCCCCTGTTGCACTGTTGGTGATTTTAATGTTATAACTAACATTGAAGAAAAACTTAGGGGGCTGTGCTTACAACATGAAGAAAAGTCTTGAGTTTATTGGTGTGATTGAAGCCTGTGGACTTATGGACTTGGGGTTTAATGGTCCTAAGTTTACTTGGTCTAACCAAAGAGGCATCAACTCCAGAATTTGGAAAAGACTAGATAGAGCTATGGTCAATGATAAATGGTTACAAGACATGCCTCACACTAACATTACTCATCTCTGTGGGTTCTGATCACTGTCCTCTCCTCATGGAAATTACTGCCAGAACTGAAGAGCATATTAAATATTTCAAATTTCTTAATTGCTGGTGCAAATTTTCATTCACAGAGACCGCTGCAAGGTGCCGAATGTACCTACTGTAGCGAATCCTATGTGGAGCTTTCATCGTAAATCAAGAGACTCTCCCGCACCCTCGGTGTTTGGTCTAAACAACTTGGGGATATATATGCTAAGGTCAAGGATTTTGAAGAGAAGGCTATGATACTAGAAGAGAAGCTTATTAATAATAACACAGAGGAACAAAGAGCATAACTTCATGGTATTAATGCAGAATACATCAGATTTATGAAGCTAGAAGACTCCATCCTTAAACAAAAATCCCAGTTACATTGGTTCAAGGAAGGTGATGCCAATTCTAAATACTTTCATGCCTTGATTAGGGGTAGAAGGAGAAGATTATTTATACACAAGATACTCAAGGACAATGATGAATGGGTACAAGGTGATGAGTACATTGCACAGGCTACCTGTGATTATTTTCAAGACATCTTTACAGGTGAGGAGATGGTTATTGATGAAACCCCCTTGGAGTGCATCCCAAGAATGATTAACAGGGACTATTAAGGAGTTGGTTTACTCTATGGATCCCAATTCTGCAGCAGGACCTGATGGAATGAATGGCTATTTTTTCCAGAAATGCTGGGATATTATCAAGAAAGTTCTTCTGGCAGTTATTCAAGCTTTTTTCAGTGGTCAGATGATTCCCAAGTATATCTCTCATGCTTGCCTAGTGCTTCTACCCAAAGTCAAGCATCCTAATAAGCTGTCTGAGTTCAGACCTATCAGCCTGAGTAACTTCACTAGCAAGATTATTTCTAAAATGCTATGCCTCAGATTGACACCTATTCTTCCCAACCTGATCTCTCCTAATCAATCAAGCTTTGTAAAAGGAAGGAGCATCACTGAGAACATCATGCTGGCCCAGGAAATTATTCACGTATCAAGCACCTACCATCGGGAGCAATGTGGTAATCAAACTTGACATGGCCAAGGCTTATGACAGAGATTCTTGGTCCTATATTTGCCTTATTCTCAGGAAGATGGGATTTGATGAAGTCATTATAGATATGATTTGGAGGATTATGGCAAATAACTGGTACTCCATCATCATTAATGGCAGAAGGCATGGATTTTTTCATTCCACTAGAGGCCTTAAACAAGGTGATCCTCTATCCCCAAATTTCTATTTATTTTAGGTGCTGAGGTATTATCAAGATCCTTAAACCTGCTTTATCACAACCCCCTTTACCATGGTTTCTACATGAATGATCAAGGTCCACAGATTAATCATTTAAGTTTTGCAGATGACATTATCATATTTACCTCTGGGAGGAGACACTCTCTCAAGCTTATCATGCACACTTTGAAGACCTATGAAAGGATCTCAGGCCAACTTATTAACAAAGCTAAAAGTCACTTCTTCCTTCATTCCAATGCCTTCAAAACTACCTGTGACAGAATAAGGAAGTACACTGGATTTTATCAGAAAGAAGCTCCTATTTCTTACCTTGGATGCCCTTTATTCCTGGGGAGGCCCAAGATTGTCCACTTTTCTGATATCATCAACAAAGTGGCTAATAAAATCACAGGATGGAAACCCAGAATGTTGAGTTATGAAGGTAAGGTGGTCTTAATAAAGCATGTTCTTCAATCTCTCCCCATCCACATCCTATCAGCAACTACTCCACCTTCTACTACTATTAAACAAATACAGCAGATTATTGTTGATTTCTTTTGGGGTTGGAGGAATGACAAGAAAAAATATCATTGGGCATCTTGGAAGAACTTAAGATTTCCTTATGCAGAGGGAGGGATTGGTGTTAAGCTCATGAAAGATGTGTGTCAGGCCTTCCAATTCAAGCAATGGTAGATTTTCAGAACAAGGCAAACCTTATGGGGTGAGTTCCTAAAAGCTAAGTATTATCAAAGATCAAACCCTGTTAGTAAAAAGTGGGATACAGGAGGTTCACAGGCATGGAGAATAATGATGAGGAACAAACATACTGTGGAGAAACACATTCTATGGAAACTCAGAAACGGTTCAAGCTTCTTTTGGTGGGATAATTGGCTAGGTGTTGGCCCCTTAGCTCATTACATCAACATCAGCAAAAGATTTAACAATGATAGGATTGTAGATTTTATGAAGAATGGTCAGTGGAACTTGACAAAGCTGAACCAACTTGCTCCCCAAAACATGGTCCACAAGATTTTGTCCACCCAGATACAGCTGCAGCAAGAACATTCTGATCAGGCAGTGTGGACACTCAGTGCAACTGGACTCTTCTCTGTGTCTTCTGCATGGAATAGCATTAGAACTACCAGGGAGGAAACCAAAATAAACACTTATACTTGGCACAAAAGAATTCCTTTAAATGTTCCTTCTTACTATGGAGTGCAATCCGAGGCAAACTTCCCACCAATGAAAGGCTGGCCAGCTTTGGAATTGAACCAGGGATTTGTTATTGTTGTAAATCCCCAGGTGTTGATACCATTGAACATACCTTCAACACAGGAACATTTGCCAAAAAGGTATGGAATTACTTTGCTGTTTCACTGGGGATTCAAACAGACCAGTTGCCCCTTAGAAATATGATCATGAGGTGGTGGAATGCTACACACACTAATGAAGCTCACAAACTTATCCTTCAATCTACTCCCATTTTCATCTGTTGGAATCTTTGGAAGAGCAGGTGCTCCAAGAAGTATGGAGGCAAACAATCTAGCATTGCAAGAGTCAAATTTCTTGTGATGCTAGACACTTTCAAGCTACTGCAAATTGCCTTCCCATACATCACCTGGCCACTGGAATGGAGAAGACTCTACACTCTCATTGAAAATTGCTTTCATGACACCAAGATCACCATTGTTCAGTGGAATAGACCCCCGGATGAATGGGTTAAAATCAACACTGATGGGAGTGCCTTAAACAATCCAGGCATCATAGGAGCTGGAGGTATCATCAGAAATAAAAATGGAGAGCTGATCCTTGCTTTCGCAACTCCTTTGGGAGAAGGAACTAATAACCAAGCGGAGGTGGAGGCAGCTATCTTGGGCCTATCTTGGTGTGTTAATCTGAGATATGATAAGGTAATACTAGAGGTTGATTCACAACTTCTGGTGGACTGGTTTAAGAACAGCACAGCAGCAACATGGAGCCTTTACAGTCAAATGCAGAAGCTTCAACACATTGCTACTGAACTCACTCAAGTCAAATGTACTCACATTCTTAGAGAGGCCAACTATGTTGCTGATTCTCTTGCCAAATATAGTCATCAGATTACCTACTCACAGATCTATTCCAACACTCAACAGCTCCCCAAATTGGCAGCAACTTACTTCCAACAAGACTCAGTATGGTAAACTTCAAAAGAAGGAAAGTGAAGATAATTAAAGAACCTCCTTGAGGGGTTATTCTTTAAGGAGACCTAAGGTGGAACATAATCCCCCAGGCCTCTTTTTGATGACCTCCCTGTCATATTTTAGAGTCTCTTCCTTGGTTAAGATAGAATTCTATTCCTGTCTTGTAAAGGGAGAGTCTCCCTCATTTATGCTTTCCTAGAATCTTTGTATCGAGAGGAGTCCTCTCATATAGGTTCTTAGATGATAGGTTTCTTTGCTTTAGGAGAAGAGTTGGAGAACCAACAAGCTTTCCTGAAGGCTACCAATTCTTACTCCACCTTTGAGGAGGTAAGGTTTATGTCCCCCTCCGTGTATTTCACTTTTCTATATATGCTAAGGCCTAGGGGTGTTGCTAAACCCCTGACCCCCTCAAGGGTCGTTCAAATAAAAAAAAAAATCCAAAGCCCTAAACCCTAAACCAAAAAACCTATAATCTAAACCCTAAACCCTAAACTTGGAACCCTGAACTTTAAACACAAAACTTGAAACCCTTAACCTTAAACCCTAAACTTTGCACCCTAAACTCTAAACCCTTCACCCTAAATCCTAAACTATAAACCCTAAATCCTAAACCGCTTAACCATAAACCATAAACCATAAACACTAAACCTTAAACCCTAAACTTTAAACCCTAAACCATCAACCCTAAACACTAAATCCTAACCCTAAACCAATAATCCTAAACCTAAAACCTAAACACTAAACCCTAAACCCTATACTCCAAATTCCAAACTTTAAACCTTCAACCCTAAACCCTAAACCCTAAAACCTTACCCCTAAACCCTAAACCTTAATCCCTAATCCCTAAACCATTTATCCTAAACCGTAATCCTAAACCCTGAACCTAAACACTAAACCCTAAACCCTAAACCCCAAATCCCAAACTCTAAACCTTAAAACCTAAATACTAAACTCTAAACCCTAAACGCTAAGCCCTAAACCCTATACTATAAACCCTAATCCTAAACCCTTAACCCCTAAACCCTAAACCTACAACCTAAAACCCTAAACACAAAAACATAAACCTTAAACCCTAAACCCTGAACCTTAAACCCTAAACCCTAAACCCCAAACCATAAACCCAAACCCTAACGCTTAAATGCTAAACCCAAACCACTAATCCTAAACCTAAATCCTAATACCTTAACTCGGAACTCCAAACCCTAACCCTCAACCCTAAATAATAAACCCTAAATACTAAACCCTAAACCCTAAATCCTAAACCATATATCCTAAACCCTAAACCCAAAACCAAAACCCTAATCCCTAAACCCTAAACCCAAAACCCTAAACCTAAACCCTTAAACCCTGAAACCTAAACCTTAAACCCTAAACCCTAATCCATAAACCATAAACCATAGACTCCAAACCCTAAACCATGAATGTTAAACCATAAACCTAATCCCTAAGGCCTAATCTCTGACCCTTAAACCCTAATCCTTTAATCCAAAACCCATAACCCTAAATCCAAACTCTAAACCCTTAACCCAAAACCCCAAAATCTAAACACTAAACCCTAAACCCTAGCCCTAAACCCTAAACCCTAAACCCTTAAACCCCAAACCAACCTATAACCTTCAGCCTAAACACTAATTCCTTATCTCTGAACACTAAATCCTAACCCTAAACACTAAACCCTAAAACTTAAACCCTGAACCTTAAACCCTAAACCCTAACCCTAACCCTAACCCTAAATCCTAAACCATAAATCCTAAACCCTAAACCCTAAACCCTAAAACCAAAACCAAAACCCTAGAACCTAAACCCTAAACCCAAAACCCTAAATAATAAACCCTAAACCCCCAATACAAAACCTTAAATCCTAAACCCTACACCCTAAACACTAAACTCTAAACCCAAAACCCTAACCCTAACACTAAACCCTAGACCCTAAACCCTAACGCAAAACCCTAAACCCTTAATCATAAACCATATATCCTAAACCCTAAACCCTAACCCCTAATTCCTAAACATTAATCCATAGAGCCTAACCCTAAACCCCAAACCCTAAACCCTAAACCCTAACCCTAAACTATTAATCCTAAAGCCTATGTCTAAACCCTAAACCCTAAATTCTATTCCCAAAATTTTCAACTTTAAAAACTAAACCCTAAACTCGGAACCCTAACCCTAAACCCTAAACCCTAAACCAAAAAACCTAGAACCTAAACCCTAAACCCTAAACTTGGAACCTTGAACTTTAAATGCTAAACTTGAAACCCTTAACCTTAAACCCTACACTTTGAACCCTAAACTATTAACCCTACACCCTAAATCCTAAACTCTAAACCCTAAATCTTAAACTGCTTAACCATAAACCATAAACCATAAACCCTAAACCTTAAACCCTAAACTTTAATCCCAAAACCATCAACCCTAAACCCTAAATCCTAACCCTAAACCATTAATCCTAAACCTAAAACCTAAACTCTAAACCCTAAAACCTTTACTCCAAATCCCAAACTTTAAACCTTAAACCCTAAACCCTAATATACACACTAATGTTGCACAAGAACAAACTCGAAACGAAATTCCATCAAGTAATCACCATTGAGTCTCAAGAACTCATCTCAGAATCAAGACAACAACAGGGGACTAAGTCCCAGGAGCACCAAGGAGCAAAGGATTAAAAACACGAACAATGTATAACTGATGAGCAACACATGGAAATACAATCAAAACAATATGATCAAGAGCCAAAACAAATGCAAAATGATAAATATGATACTACAAGGTCTACAACGATGGAAGTGGTGGAGGTGGAGAGTTCCACACAATTCTCCTTTGGAGTTAGACCAAGATACCATTCCAATCAAATGGGAACAACAGAGGTCGTGGGAGGTAAATATCACTAACGCCGTAATTCAAATCAAATGCAGGACAATTAGCAGCCTAATGCTTCACAAGCAATGAACTCAAAAGAGGATGTCCAACAAGCGGTAAGTACTCTAACTATAATCATAAACACAATGTTAATTTGAGTAGTAGTGATAATCATAGACAAAGTTATTTCAAATTTGCAAACGTTAGTAGTTCAATGATTCAACAAAGAAAAAGGGATTATAATGTGCAAGGTATTGATAATGGAAAAGAAAAAGGAATGCAACAAAGAGTAACCAATGAGGAACTATCGATCACAATAACTACTATAAGGAATTCCCTAAGATATCTAGTAATTTTGATAGACATAAGTCTAATGATCGTAAAACTACAGATCAAACCTCAAAGATCACCATCGCTACCACAGACCTAATGAGGGTCAAAACAACAAGCAAGATCAAAATATTGAACCAAAGACCTTATACCGTGGTTCAAACTTTGGCCGTAAGACTCGCATAAGTTCATGCCGCATACGCCGATCCCATAGAACCGTAGCCCCTGCACACACGCACTGCTGTGGCCAACTCGCAGTGATCTATGATATGGATGACTTCATGAATAAATTGGTCAGGATCAGAATACACCTTGATAGGCAAATTCAAGCAACCATGCCTAAGGTGGAACTCATTCAAAAGCTTCATCTTGCGACTCACCAATGGGGGTCAATATAGCTCACTATAATGCAAAACATGTGTTTATAGATTTGGAGAATGAGCTGACTATAACACGTATGGACACAGCAGAGAATGACCATCAAGGTAAATCGATGAGAATACAGTGCCCGACCCCTAATTTTAGACTCGAGGAGGAAACTCCTATAGTTCCTATATGGGTTCTCGCTACTGTGGTTGCCATGGCATTGCTTCAAAAGGAATTCATCACACCTCCGCTGATTCTCGTGGGAAAGGTGTTGTACTTAGACACAACCTCTATTAAAAGAACTAGAGCTAGTATGGCCAAGGTGAAAGTCCAAGTTGATCGTGACAAAGGCAAGACCAAGACATGTCCGGATAGGATTGGATGATGAAGACTCACACAGGGAGACGGCAGCCATTGAATATGAAACATCCCCTCATCGTGTATATTGCGCATACCAAGGCCACATGATGTAAGACTGTAATTTCAAAGTAAGGGATGAAGAATTCAAGAAAAGGAAGGAGCTGGAAACAGATGTGGCAAACAAAAACAAAGGGGAACAATCACAGTGGAAATGATATCACACAAACTAAAGCAAAGTAATGTGAAGAAAACATAAACACAACAACAATGAAGGGAACTATCAAGAACACAATACACAAAGAAAAGGAAGAAGGATGGCAAACACAAAAAGGAGAAACACTAAACAAAGAGGGATGTACTACAAAAATCAATATGGAGACCTACCTCACCACAGAGCAGTGCAAGTGAGCACCAAATAAACACAAACCAACAATCAGTATTACTAATAACCATAATCAAAATGCTTTTACTAACTTACATATGCAGGAGGATCAAAAGGAGGACAGAAGGACCTTTTAACACCTGGAGGGACACCACCACAGAAACACAAAATGCATGGTGAAAAAACAAGACAAAATAGACTGTGCCAAACACAAAGGATGCAAGGATAACATAAAAATTCAGGTATTGACTCAATGCTCCCACCCTCAGAACCCCACTATTGTTTCTATGGTTGTTACTTGTAATGACGGTCAAGGAGGGATGGATTGGGATGTCGTGAGAACCACATTAACTCGCAGGGCGGGTATCCAAAGGGGAATTCGCCTCATGCTCAGATGAGGTATGGATAGTGACCACAGCTTCGACTTTAGAGCCCCTCGCTACCACTAAAGTTTCACAAAGACAAGTCCAGAATAAACAAACTCAAGAACAAATTATAGCAAAGATCTCAATCTCGTAATGACATGTATAACCACAATAAGTGGCTCTATGGCTAAAGACTGGGATCCAAAGCTAGTACCAGCAAGCAAGAAGGCACCCTAAAAGCAAGAACAAACCCAAGAAAGAAGAGGATGCAAGCAAGAAGAAACAGAACATGCAATGCGAAGGTATACAACAAGTGGGAACAGAAAAAATGAGGAGGTCTGTAAGGAATTTATTATGGTTGATGATCACAGTGGTATGGATATCACTCCTCCGCAAGCTCAAGATATGACCCTATTCCCAAGACTCCACTGCATAAAGAACAGAGCAATCACAATCGAATTCTATCCCTATCATAGATGAGTATGCCGTGATTAATTCAAGATGAATTGATAGGGATAATCAATCTTTCAAAGAACAAGATGACGAAGAAGAAACCAAAGGAAATGTTAATCGTGAGCTTTCACCCCAATTATGACTGTGTCCTTGAAAATGAAATACAACAGTCACATAAACAAGGCCTATCTCCAAGGGATTTCACCATGACAGATTCCATTTCAAAAATCGTGACATCAACATCACATCGCAGTGCACTCAAACACTAGACTTTTTACCTCCAAATCATCTCAATGATTAGTGCAATTATATGGAATGCGAGGGGATTACTACTCAAGGAGCTTTGGAAAGGATCAAAACTCTCGTAAAGCTTCATCATCTTTCTATTATGGCCATTCTAGAACCTTTTTCGCATAAAGAATTTGATTCAATCATTTATGCACCAATTGAATATGGAACAGCAAAGGAGTAATGGTAATGGAAAGATTTGGTTGTTTTGGAGCAAGGATATTGACTGTAGTCCTTGAAGAAGATGACCAGCAGATCACTTGTGAATTCTCTCACAATGAAATTCGTGAACACTTCACCATTACTTTTGTGTATGCTAAGTGTAAGGACTAACTCGTAAGACCCTCGGGACAGTAACGCTTCATCATGCAGCAGATAATAATAAAGCCCGGTGCTCGAGGAGACTTCAATGTTATTACCTCTACGGAGGAGAAGCCGAGGTGTTCCCTACAATATGAGGAAAAGTCTTGATTTCAACGTCATCAAGCTCGTGGATCGATGGATCTTGGTTTCAAGTGGACATATATTTACCGGTCTAATAAAAGAGGAATACATCATAGAATTTGGAAAAGGTTGATAGAGCTCGTCAATGATAAATGGCCGAAATGATGCCTCACTACCATCACTCACTTGCCTTTTGTAGGATCGATCATTGTCCTTGTTGATGGAAATGATTCCTAAAGAGAGGAGTACATCAGTACTTCAAATTTCTAAACTGTTGGATCGAACAACCCAACTTTATAGACATCAGAAATCCTGCTGGGAAAGAAATGTAGAAGGAAGTAGCATGTGGAGATTCCACCAAAAATCGAAAAGTGTCCAACACCCTTAGTGCGTGGTCTAGAAGGGAACTTGGTGATATCTTCAATGGGTTAGGGACTATGAAGAAAAGGTGAGAACCGCCAAGACAATTTTATTCAGAATGCACAGAGGCCAATGTAACTATCCTACATGGGCTTAATGCAGAGTATATCGTGTTTCTAAAACTTGAGGATTCCATTTTAAAACAAAAACACAGCCATAATGGTTCAAGGAAGGAGATGCCAATACCAAATATTTCCACTCCATAATGAGGAGAAGAAGATGTTGTTCATTCACCAACTTTTGACAGAGGATGGATAATGGATACAGGAGAGGAAACTATTGCCAAGGCCGCTTGTGACCACTTTGTAAGGTTTTCACAGGATAATAAGACTATCTATGAAGGAGGCCTGGATCAGATTCAAAGAAGGGTCACCAGAGCAAAACAAATGCTTAACCTCTATGCCCACTTTGGAGGAATTGAAAGAAGTTATTTTCTCCATGAACCCTAACTCAAGAAATTGGACCAGATGGGATGAATGGACATTTTTTTAGAAGTCGTAGATTATTAAACAGACCTTCTTGAAGTCATTCAAGCATTCTTCTCGTGGACAGTGATACCCAAATATTTTTCCCACTCGTATTGTTCTTCTTCCTAAAGTGAACAATCCCAACAAGTTGAAGGAATTTAGACCTATCAAATTTCAAAGAACTTCACTAGCAAGATCATTTCCAAGCTATTGAGTTCCGCATTTGGCCCTATACTACTGCATATGGTTTCTCTCAACCAACTGGTTTTGTAAAAGGTAGGAATATTTCAGAAAACATCATGTTGGCACAGAGATTATTCATCAAACCAAGAAACCTAACATTGGCAAAGAATGTTATCATTAAACTTGACATGGCTAAGGCATATGATAGGTTCACCGTCCTACATATGTCTAGTGCTAAGAAGAACGGGTTTTGATGAAGTCTTTATTGATATGGTTTGGAGGACTATGACTAATAATTGGTATTCTATTATAGTCAATGGCAAGAGATATGGTTTCTTCAAATCTACCAGAGGGCTCTAACAAGGAGACCCCCTCTCCCCTGCCTCTATTTATTTTAGGTGCAGAGGTCCTATCCAGATCCCTTAACAGTCGCATAACAACCCTGTTACCATGGTTTCTTTATGGAAAAGAGAGGCCCTCAAGTTAATCATCTAAGCTTTGCAGATGACATTATCATATTCACCTCAGAAGACGTAAAACCCCGCAACTCATCATGCAGACTCAATTCCTATGAAAACATTTCAGACAATTAGTGAACAAGGAGAAAAGTCATTTCATGATTCATTCTAATACTTTCAATAGTACTAAGGAAAGAATCATAAGAGTGATAGGTTTTAAGCACAAGGAAGGAGTCATTACTTATCTAGTCGCCTTTATTTGTTGGTGCCTAGAATTATATATTTCTCAGATCTCATCAACAAGGTGATCAATGCACTACAGTTGGCATACTAAAATACTTAGCTATGGCAGGTGGTAATTTTAATCGACTTGTTCTACAATCTTTGCCTATTCACCATTGCCGCAATTACTCATATCGTCTCAAACAAATACAAGGAATGATAGCAGATTTATTTTGGGGCCGGAGGAATGACAGAAGAAATACCATTGGTCCTCATGGAAAAACCTAAGCTATCCTCTGAGGAAGGAGGCATAGGTGTGAGGAATTTAAAAGATGTTTGCAGTGGCTTTCAAATACAAGCAGGTGGATCTTCGTGAGCAAGAAAAACACTGGGACTTTCTCGTGGCTAAATATTGTCGAGATCTAATCCCATAAGTAAGAAATGGGATACAGGAGAGTCTATTACCGGAAGCAAATGATGCATAACAAAAAGCAAGTCGAGGAACACATCCAATGGCGAATCAACTCAGTAATGCAATTTCAAAGCGGATAATTGGCTTGGTGTTGACCTCTGCTAGATTTACTAATGATAGCAAGAGGTTCAATAATACTAAAGTTGCAAGAGTTCTTAATGAATGGACAATGGAATTATGACAAGCGATACAACAGCGCCCATGCCAATTAGCCAACATCCTTGCAATGCATCTTCAATACCAAAGCAGACACACCCGACCAAGCCATCCGAATCAACAATGATGGACAATTTACTTGCTCCTCCGCTTGAATGCTATAAGAGATAAGAGGAACAAATCTAAGTTTAATTCCTTTATTTGGCATAAGAACATTCCTTTTAAAGCTTCTTTTCTTTTGTGGAGAGCCTTAAGAGGTAAACTCCCAACTAATGAAAAACTAACTAAGTTTGGCAACGAGCCGCAAAGTGTTTTGTTGTAATGTGTCCGAATGGATAATATAGAGCATATCTTCAACAATGGACACTTTGCTACCTACGTATGGAAAAGTTATTCGCAATCGCAGTATCACCACGCATCACGCTTCCTCGCCTCAACCGATCATGCAATGGTGGTCAACAAAACCAAACAACGAAGCTCATAGGTCGTTGATACAGCCACACCAATCTTCATCTGTTGGAATCGTGAAAAATAGATGTGCGAGCAAATATGGAGGCAAGCATTCAATATGAGCAGAGTTAAATATTCCATATACAAGGATAACTACAGATTAATGAACACAGATTCTCACATCGATAGCCATCTAACCGAAAGACCTGATAGCAATGGGGAAAATCAGATTCATGACACTAAAGTGACCTTGGTTATGTGGAGAAGGCCACCTAAAGATTGTAAAGCTCAACACCGACGGCAGCACTAAACAATCCTAGAAAGCTAGGTGCCGGAGGTATCATCCGAGACCACAGGAGAAATAATATTAGCCTTTTCCACACCAATGGGAGAAGGAACCAACAATCAAGTCGAAATGGGAGTCGTTATATTTGGCATGACTTGGCTCCTCCAATTAGGCTACAAGAATGTTTTTTGGAGGTGGATTCACTACTAGTTGACTGGATCATGGCAAAACTAAACCACCTTGGAGTATTAACACGCAGTACAACAAATGAAGGCACTTATAGGCGTATACAACTTCAGATGCAAACATACTTACAGAGAAGCTAACTCAAGGGCTGATTCTTTAGCAAAACAAAGTCACAAAATTACGAGCCCCAACATATATAGCAAATACCAATAATCGCCCAAGGAAGCACGAGCTCACTATCAACTAGACATTCGAAATGGCAAGTTTCAGGAGAAGGAAAATCAAAAGAATCAAGGAACCACCATGATGAAGACCTCCTCAACCTAGTTATAATTTTTGTTATAACTTAGTTTCTGTTTCTTTTCAAAGATTGTGGGGATAGTCTCCTTGTTTATGTTTCCTGTGATGCTCAGACGGGGAGTCCCCTCTCCTAGGTACATAGTCTCTAGGTTTCCCGTTATAGTATGGGGATGAGTTGACTTTCCTTAGTAGGAAGGTAGACTTATGAACCACCATAGGACTGGAGGTTAGGATTATGCCCCCCTCCTTGTACTTTTGTTTTTTATATTTATGCTAAGGCCTGGGGGTGTTGCTAAGCCCCTGACCCCCACATGGGTCTTTTTTTTTAAAAAAAAAAAAAAAAAAAAAAAAAAAAAAAAAAAACCCTAAACCCTTACCCCTAATCCTTAATCCTTAAATCATTAATACTAAACCGTAATCCTAAAACCTAAACCTAAACACTAAACCCTAAACTCTAATCCCCAAATCCCAAATCCCAAACTATAAACCTTAAACCCTAAACCATAAACCCTAAACCCTATACTATAAACCCTAATCCTAATCCCTAACCCCTAAACCCTAAACCTACAACTTAAAACCCTAAACACAAAAACCTAAACCTTAAACCCTAAACTCAACTTAAAACCTAAACTTTAGCCTTAAACGCTAAACCCTAAATCCCAAACCATAAACCTAAACCCTAAAACCTAAACGCTAAAACTTAACCTCTAATACTAAACCTAAACCCCAATTCTTAATTTTGAACTCCAAACCCTAACCCTCAACCCTAAATCTTAAACCCTAAACACTAAACCCTAAACCCTAATTCCTTAATTTTGAACTCCAAACCCTAACCCTCAACCCTAAATCTTAAACCCTAAACACTAAACCCTAAACCCTAAATCCTAAACCATATATCCTAAACCCTAAATCCTAAACCTTAAACCCAAAACAAAAACCCTAGAACTTAAACCCTAAACCTAAACCTTTAAACACTAAAAGCTATACTCTAAACCCTAAACCCTAATCCATAAACCATAAATCATAGACTCCAAACCCTAAACCCTGAATGTTAAACCCTAAACCTAATCCCTAAACCCAAATCCCTGACCCTTAAACCCTAATCCCTTAATCCAAGACCCATAACCCTAAATCCAAACTCTAAACCCTTAACCCAAAACCCTAGAATCTAAATACTAAACCCTAAACCCTAGCCCTAAACCCTAAACCCTAAACCCCAAACCAACCTATAACCTTAAGCCTAAACCCTAATTCTTTATCTCTGAACACTAAACCCTAACCCTAAACCCTAAACCCTAAAACTTAAACCCTGAACACTAAACCCTAAACCCTAACCATAACCCTGAATCCTAAACCATATATCCTAAACCCTAAACCCTAAACCCCAAAACCCTAGACCCTAAACCCATAACCCAAAACCCTAACACATAAACCCTCAACCCCAATACAAAACCTTAAATCCTAAACCTACACCCTAAAAACTAAACTTTAAACCCAAACCCTAACCCTAACACTAAACCCTACACCTTAAACCCAAACGCAAAACCCTAAATCCTTAATAATAAACCATATATCCTAAACACAAAACCCTAACCCCTAATTCCTAAACATTAATCCATAAATCCTAACCCCAAACCCTAAACCCTAAACCCTAAACCCTGAACCCTAACCCTAGACTATTAATCCAAAAGCCTAAGTCTAAACCCTAAAGCCTAAACTCCATTCCCAAAATCTTCAACTTTAAACACTAAACCCTAAACTCGGAACCCTAACCCTAAACCCTAAACCAAAAAACCAAGAACCTAAACCCTAAACCCTAAACTTGGAACCCTGAACTTTAAATGCTAAACTTGAAACCCTTAACCTTAAACCCTAAACTCTACACCCTGCACCCTAAATCCTAAACTCTAAACCCTAAATCCTAAACTGCTTAACCATAAACCATAAACCATAAACCCTAAACCATAAACACTAAACTTTAAACCCAAAACCATCAACCCTAAACCCTAAATCCTAACCCTAAACCATTAATCCTAAACCCAAAACCTAAACCCTAAACCCTAAACCCTTTACTCCAAATCTCAAACTTTAAACCTTAAACCCTAAACCCTAAACCACAAACCCTTACATCTAAACCCTAAACCTTAATCCCTAATCCTTAAATCATTAATCCTAAACCATAATCCTAAACCCTTAACCTAAACACTAAACCCTAAACCCTAAACCCCAAATCCCAAACTCTAAACATTAAACCCTAAACCCTAAACTATAAACTATAAATACTAAATTCTAAACCTTAAACCCTAAACACTAAACCCTATACTGTAAACACTAATCCGAAACCCTAACCCATAAACCCTAAACCTACAATCTAAAACCCTCAACACAAAAACCTAAACTTTAAACCCTAAACCCTAAACCTTAAACCATAAACTTTAGCCTTAAACCCCAAACAATAAACCTAAACCCAAAAACTTAGACGCTAAACCCAAACCTCTAATCCTAAACCTAAACCCTAATTCCTTAACTTTGAATACCAAACCCTAACCCTCAACCCTAAATATTAAACCCTAAACACTAAACCCTAAATCCTAAACCCTAAACCCAAAACAAAAACCCTAAACCCTAAACCCTAAACCCAAATCCCTAAAACCTAAACCCTAAACCCTAAAACCTAAAACCTTAAATCCTAAACCCGAATCCATAAACCATAAACCATAGACTCCAAACCCTAAACCCCGAATGTTAAACCCTAAACCTAATCCCTAAACCATAATCCTCGACTTTAAACCCTAATCCCTTAATCAAACACCCATAACTCTAAATTCAAAATGTAAACCCTTAACCCAAAACCCCATAATCTAAACACTAAACCCTAAACCCTGAACCCTAGCCCTAAACCCTAAACCTTAAACCCCAAACCAACATATAACCTTAAGTCTAAACTCAAATTCCTTATCTCTCAACACTAAACCCTAACCCTAAAACTTATACCCTAACATTAAACCCTAAACCCTAATTGTAACCCCTAAATCCTAAACCATATAGCCTAAATCCTAAACCATAAACCCCAAAACCAAAACCAAAACCCTAGACCCTAAACCCTAAACCCAAAACCCAAAACCCTAAATCATAAACCCTAAACCCCCAATACCAAACCTTAAATCCTAAACCCTACACCCTCAACACTAAACTCTAAACCCAAAACCCTAACCCTAACCCTAAACCCTAGACCCTAAACCCTAACACAAAACCCTAAACCCTTAATCATATACCACATATCCAAAACCCTAAGCCCTAAACCCTAAACCCTAACCCTACACTATTAATCCTAAAGCCTATGTCTAAACCCTAAACCCTAAATTATATTCCCAAAATATTAAACCTTAAACACTAAACCCTAAACTCGGAACCCTAACCCTAAACCCTAAACAAACCAAAAAACCTAGAACCTAAACCCTAAACCCTAAACTTGGAACCCTGAACTTTAAATGCAAAACTTGAAACCCTTAACCATAAACCCTAAACTTTGAACCCTAAACTCTAAACCCTACACCCTAAATCCTAAACTCTTAAGCGAAAATCCTAAACTGCTTAACCATAAACCATAAACCATAAACCCTAAACCCTAAATCCTAACCCTAAACCATTAATCCTAAACCCAAAACCTAAACCCTAAACCCTAAACCCTTTACTCCAAATCCCAAACTTTAAACCTTAAACCCTAAATCCTAAACCATAAACCCTAAACCCTAAACCCATACCCCTAAACCCTAAACCTTAATCCCTAATCCCTAAATCATTAATCCTAAACCGTAATCCTAAACCCTAAACCTAAGCACTAAACCACAAACCCTAAACCCCAAATCCCAAACTCTAAACCTTAAACCCTAAACCCTAAACCATAAACCATAAATACCAAACTCTAAACCTTAAATCCTAAACCATAAACCCTAACCCCTAAACCCTAAACCTACAACCTAAAACCCTAAACACAAAAACCTAAACCTTAAACCCTAAACCCTGAACCTTAAACCCTAAACTTTGAACCCTAAACTTTATCCTTAAACCCTAAACCCTAAACCCTAAACCATAAACCTAAACCCTAAAACTTAAATGCTAAATCGAAACCTCTAATCCTAAACATAACCGCTAATACCTTAACTCTGAACTCCAAACCCTAACCCTCAACCCTAAACCATAAACCCTAAATAGTAAACCCTAAACCCTAAATCCTAAACCACATATCCTAAACACTAAATACTAAACCCAAAACCCAAAACCAAAACCTTAGACCCTAAACCCTAAACCCTAAACCCTAAACCAAAACCTTTCAACCCTAAACCCTAAACCCAAAACCCTAATCCATAAACTATAAACCATAAAACTATAGACTTCAAACCCTAAACCCTGAATGTTAAACCCTAAACCTAATCCCTAAACCCTACTCCCTGATCATTAAACCCTAATCCCATAATATAAAACCCATAACCCTAAAACCAAACTTAAAACCCTTAACCCAAAACCCCAGAATCTAAACCCTAAACCCTAAACCCTAGCCCTAAACCCCAAACCAACCTATAACCCTAAGCCTAAACCCTAATTCCTTATCTCTGAACACTAAACCCTAACCCTAAACCCTAAACCCTAAACCCTAAAACTTAAACCCTGAACACTAAATCCTAAACCCTAACCCTAACCCTAAATCCTAAACCATATATCCTAAACCCTAAACCCTAAACCCCAAAACCAAAACTAAAACCCTAGACTCTAAACCCAAAACCCTAAATCATAAACCCTAAACACCCAATACAAAACCTTAAATCCTAAACCCTTCACCCTAAACAGTAAACTCTAAACCCAAAACCCTAACCCTAACCCTAAACCCTAACGCAAAACCCTAAACCCTTAATCATAAACCATATATCCTAAACCCAAAACCCAAACCCCTAATTCCTAAACATTAATCCATAAAGCCTGACCCTTAACCCCAAACCCTAAACCCTAAACCCTAACCCTAAACAATTAATCCTAAAGCCTAATTCTAAACCCTAAACCCTAAACTCTATTCCCAAAATCTTCAACTTTAAACACAAAACCCTAAACTCGAAACCCTAACCCTAAACCTTAAACCCTAAACCAAAAAACCTAAAACCTAAACCCTAAACCCTAAACTTGGAACCCTGAACTTTCAATGCTAAACTTGAAACCCCTAACCATAAACCCTAAACTTTGAACCCTAAACTCTAAACCCTAACCCTAAACTATTAATCCTAAAGCCTAATGCTAAATTCTAAACACTAAACCCTAAATCTTTAACTCTAAACCCTAAACCTTAAATAAAAAATTCCTAACCCTAAACCATAAACCCTTAAACCCAAAAACCTAAACCCTAAACCCAAAAACCTAAACCCTATACCGTAACCCATAAACCATAAACCATAAACCCTAAATGCTAAACCCAAAATCCTAAACCATAAACCCTAAACTCCAAACCCTACACCCTAAATGCAAAACTCTAAACCCTAGCCCTAAACCATAAACCCCAAACCCCAAACCCTAAACCTAAACCCTTAAACTTAAATGCTAAACCCAACACTCTAACCCTAAAGCTAAACCCTAATTCCATAACTCTGAACCCTAAACCCTAACCCAAAACCCTAAACACTAAAACTTGAACCCTAACCCTAAATCCTAAAAACTAAATCCTAAACCATATATCCTAAACCCTAAACTATAAACCATAAATACTAAATTCTAAACCTTAAACCCTAAACACTAAACCCTATACTGTAAACACTAATCCGAAACCCTAACCCATAAACCCTAAACCTACAATCTAAAACCCTCAACACAAAAACCTAAACTTTAAACCCTAAACCCTAAACCTTAAACCATAAACTTTAGCCTTAAACCCCAAACAATAAACCTAAACCCAAAAACTTAGACGCTAAACCCAAACCTCTAATCCTAAACCTAAACCCTAATTCCTTAACTTTGAATACCAAACCCTAACCCTCAACCCTAAATATTAAACCCTAAACACTAAACCCTAAACCCTAAATCCTAAACCCTAAATCCTAAACCCTAAACCCAAAACAAAAACCCTAGACCCTAAACCCTAAACCCAAAACCCTAAACCTAAACCCTAAACCCTAAAACCTAAACCTTAAATCCTAAACCCGAATCCATAAACCATAAACCATAGACTCCAAACCCTAAACCCTGAATGTTAAACCCTAAACCTAATCCCTAAAAACCCCCAATGTTTAAACCCTAATCCCTTTAATCAAAACCTATAACTCTAAATTCAAATCAGAAACTACTAACCAAAACCCCATAATCTAAACACTAAACCCCAAACCCTAAACCCTAGCCCTAAACCCTAAACCTTAAACCCCAAACCAACATATAACCTTAAGTCTAAACCCAAATTCCTTATCTCCTAACACTAAACCCTAACTCTAAAACTTAAACCCTAACATTAAACCCTAAACACTAAACTCTAATTGTAACCCTAAATCCTAAACCATATAGCCTAAACCCTAAACCATAAACCCCAAAACCAAAAACTAAAACCCTAGACTCTAAACCCAAAACCCTAAATCATAAACCCTAAACCCCCCAATACCAAACCTTAAATCCTAAACCCTACACCCTCAACACTAAACTCTAAACCCAAAACCCTAACCCTAACCCTAAACCCTAGAACCTAAACCCTAACACAAAACCCTAAACCCTTAATCATATACTACATATCCAAAACCCTAAGCCCTAAACCCTAAACCCTAACCCTACAATTAATCCTAAAGCCTATGTCTAAACTCCTAAACCCTAAATTATATTCCCAAAATATTAAACTTTAAACACTAAACCCTAAACTCAAACCCTAACCCTAAAACCCTAAACAAAACCAAAAAAACTAAAACTCTAAAACCCTAAACCCTAAATTGGAACCCCGAACTTAAATGCTAAACTTGAAACCCTAACCTTAAACCCTAAACTTTGAACCCTAAATCTAAAACTCCTACACTCTAAATTCTAAATTCCTAAGCTAAAATCCTAAATCATAACTATAAACTATAAACTATAAACCTTAAACTCCTAAAAATTCTAACCCTAAACTATTAATCCTAAACCCAAAACCTAAACCCTAAACTCAAACCTTTAAAATCCCAAACTTAAACTCATATAAACCCTAAACTATAAACCCTAAACCCTAAACTATAACCCTAAACCTTAATCCCTAATCCCTAACTCATTAATAAAACGTAATCCTAAACCCTAAACCCACACTAAACCACAAACCCTAAACCCCAAATCCCAAACTCTAAACCTTAAACCCTAAACCCTAAACCATAAAACCATAAATACCAAACTCTAAACCTTAAATCCTAAAACCATAAACCCTAACCCCTAAACCCTAAACCTACAAACTCAAAACTCCTAAACACAAAAACCCAAACTTTAAACCCTAAACCCTAATCCTTAAACCCTAAACTTTGAACCCTAAACTTTATCCTTAAACCCTAAACCCTAAACCCCAAACCATAAACCTAAACCCTAAAACTTAAATGCTAAATCGAAACTCTAATCCTAAACATTACCGCTAATACCTTAATCAACTCCAAACCCTAAACCTCAACCCTAAACCATAAACCCTAAATAGTACAATCCCTAAACCCTAAATCCTAAACCTAAAACCCCAAACATATTCCTACTCCTAAATACTAAATACTAAACCCAAAACCTAAAACCAAAACCTGTAGACCCTAAAACCCTAAACTCCTAAACTCCTAAACCACAAACCTTTCAACCCTAAACCCTAAAAACCCAAAACCCTAATCCATAAAACCATAAAAACTATAAAACTATAGACTTCAAACCCTAAAACTTCGAATAGTTAAACTTAAATATCCTAATCCTCTAAACCCTACTCCCCGATCATTAAACCCTAATCCCATAAATATAAAAACCCATAACCCTAAAAAAAAAAAAACCAAACTTAAACCCTATTTCCTAAATCCCAAAAACTCCTGCAATCAAAAACCCTAAACCTCTAAACCCTACAGCTTCACCTAAACTCCCAAACTACAACTTAAGAGTAACCCTAAGCCTAAACCCTAAAATTCCCTTATTCCAACACTAAACCTCAACCCTAAACCCTAAACCCTAAACTCCTAAAACTTAAAACCCGCGAACACCAAATGCCCTAAAACTCCTCAACCCTAACTCCTAAACTCCTAAACCATATATCCTAAACCCCAAACCCTAAACCCCAAAAACCAAAACTTTGAACCTAAACCTCTAGGACTCTAAAAACCCAAAAAACTCCTAAATCATAAACCCTAAACACCTAAATACAAAACCTAAATCCTAAACTCCTTCACCCTAAACAAAGAAATCTCTAAACCCAAAACCTCACTAACTCCTAACCCTAAACTCCACCCAAAACCCTAAACCCTTAATCATAAACCATATATCCTAAACCCAAAACCCAAACCCCTAATTCCTAAACATTAATCCAAAGCCTCGAATTTAACCTCAAACCCTAAACCCTAAACTCCTAAAACCTAAACTCCTAAACAATTAATCTCTAAAGCTTCCAATTCTAAACTCCTAAACCCTAAACCCTATTCCCTAAAATCTTCAATTTCCTAAACACAAAACCTTAAACTCAAAACCTCCTAACTCCTAAACTCAAACCTCCTAACCCTAAACTCAAACCCTAAACCAAAACCTAAAAACCTAAACCCTAAAACCTCAAACTTGGAACCCTGAACTTTCAATGCTAAACTCAAAACCCTAAATCATAAACCCTAAACTTTGAACCCTAAACTCCTAAACCCTAACCCCAACTATTAATCCTAAAGCCTAATGCAAATTCTAAACACTTAAACCCTAAATCATTAACTCTAAACCCTAAACCTTAAATAAAAAATTCCTAACCCCAAACCATAAACCCCAAAACCGACAAGTCCAAAAACCTAAACCCTAAACCCAAAAACTCAAACCCTATGGATCAGAACCCATAACCTCCATAAACTCTGAGAACCCTAAATGCTCAAACCTAAAATCCTAAAACCATAAACCCTAAACCCAAACCCTACACCCTAAATGCTAAAAACTCTAAACCCTAAGCCCTAAACCATAAACCCCAACCCCAAACCCTAAACCTAAACCCTTAAATCCTTAAATGCTAAACCCAAACCTCTAACCCTAAAGCTCAAACCTGCTAAAATTCCATAACTCCAACCTCTAAACCCTAAACCCAAAACCCTAAACACCTAAAATCTCTGAACCCTAAACCCTAAACTCCTAAACGAACTAAATCCTAAACCATATATCCTAAACCCTAAACCCTAAACCCACCCTAAACCCTGCAACCCTAAAACCATATTCCTACTCCTAGACGCTAAATCAATACTCTAAAACCTAAACCTCACACTCCTAAATCTTAAATCCTAAATCAAACCTAAAATCACAAAATACCCTAAACAATCCAACCCTAACAAGATCCTAAAACCCAAAAACTCCTAAAACCCTAAACCCTAAACTTTACTAACCCTAAACCCTAAATGCTAAACTCTAAATCATAAAGCCTAAAACCCGTAACCTCTTAAAGTCTAGACTCTCAAACTATAAACCCAACCCTAATCCTAAACCCTAAATACTAAACCTAAAAACCCTAAAAACCCTAAAACCCTAAACCCTAAACCCTAAAAACCTAAACCCTAACCTCCCTAATTCCCTCAACCCTATATTAAACCCCAACTGATAAAAACCCCAAACCCCAAACCTCAAACCCCAAAATACCCAATCCTAAACGCTAAACCCTAAATACAAAATACTAAACCCCAAATCCTAAACACTAAACCCCAACCCTAAACCCTAAAACTCCTAAACCCAAAAACCTAGACACTCAACCCCAAAACCCTAAACTTGAACCCCGAACCTAAATAACAAACTTGGAACCCAAAAATCGAACTTTAACCCACTCCAAACTCCTGAGCCCTAAATCCTAAACTCCTAATCCCAAATCTCGCTAACCATAAATCTAAACTCTAACAGCCCAAATACTAAATCCCAAACTCCTACACCCTAAACACCTTATCCTAAACCTCTAAACCTTAAACTCTCTAACCCTAAACGACTAAATACTAAACCATCCATAAATCCCAAATCCTAAACTCTAAAACCCTAAATCCTAAACCCTAAACCCTCAACTCTATATCCAAACCCTGGGAACCCCAAAAACCTAAAGCCCTAAACACTAAACTCAAACCCTAAACCCTAAACCCTAAACCCAAAAACCCAAACCCTACAAATCGTAAAACCCTAAACACAAAAGCCTAAACTCCTAAAAACCATAAGTTCTAACCCAAATCA